>CM069913.1:97277584-97650857 GCA_036172215.1 Camellia granthamiana
TCTTACTTTTGGAATTCTCATGGAGTAGTGATGTTGGCATGCCTTTTTCTTTTCTTTTTTTTTCGGTTACTTAACATGGTGCTTGGGGCGTGTGCAGTTATCTAGTTCTAATTTTTTGCGGTCAAGTGGATCTACAAGGCGACCTGCTGTCTCTACTAGCCGTGACCAAATGATTGTCAGAAGTGAAATTGATTCCTCCCGTGCCTGCAACACAGATGCAAGCCCAGGAGCACTACGGAAAATGTCAAGTTCAGCAGCAGCACAAAGAAGTTCATTAGTTTTATCAGCAGATCACAAGCGCGTTGCTTCTAGCAGAAACTCTTTTAACATAAAGAACTTGGAGTCCACGCTCAAGGGTATCGAAGGCCTGCATTTTAATAGCGATGAGAGGCAGCATTATTAGCTGCTGCTACTACATCAAGTAGACCCTCCTCTCCCACTGTAAATCATGAAACGGTACACTTCATCATGCACTTTGAGCTGAATTTGTGTTTTGTTTTTTGAGGAAAAAGCTGCTAAGCTGAGATTTAAGGCAGGCCCAACCGAGTATAAGGTATGTTGTGAGTGATATATATACACTATTTTGAACTGTAATTAGGCCATTGTATTGAATTTCTTGGCTCATTTTGATTACTAAAAGACTTATGAATGAATATCATAAAAGCTTAAGATAATAAGCTTTGTTGCACTTGAACCCTTGTGATGAGAATAGGTACTAAAATGAACTAGTTTACTGATTGCTCTAAATGTGAAGGGCTTTGGAGATATTCACAATATGATATGATGTGGTACAATGAGGCCGAGCTATATGTCATGTTAACTTGCAGCTATGCAGCACGTAGAACTTCGCATCTGTAGTTGTTTGTCTCTGATATGTGCATTTCGTGTCTGGTACTTTGAAACACTTGTAATGGTGAAGTGTGCATTTTTTGGGATGTTCATACTAGTGAGTTTAGCATTGTTTTGGGATCTCAATAGTTGTAAATAAACAAAACTCTCCATCTATAATTAGTTCTTTCACTGGTATTCACTGATTTAAAAATAACTTTCTACGGCATGCAAAATTATGCCGTGAAAAGTGTAATGATTTATAGCATGTAAGAAAATGTCGTAGAAGATTATATACGGCATACAAGGCATGTCATAAATATATTAAAAATGACCTTCTACGGCATACAAAATTATGTCGTGAAAAGTGTGATGATTTATGACATGCAAGAAAATGTCGTAAAATACTATATACGGCATACAAAGTATGCCATAAATATATTAAAAATAATTTTCTACGGCATGCAAAATTATGTCATGGAAAGTATGATGATTTATGACATGATAAAAATGTCGTAAAAAGTTATATACGACATACAAAGTATGTCATTAATGTTTAATTTATTATTTTTTACAACTTTACCTGCATGCCGTAAATGATGCTCAACTTTCCACGGCATGTCATATAACAGCATTTGTGTGCATGCCGTGAAAGAGTTTTTACGGCATGCATTGCAAGCCGTAAAAAGTCAATTTTGTTGTAGTGGATGTGGCTCTCTTCCGAGCTGCCATGACATCAACCCGTGGTTTTGGGTTGAGTTTCAATAGTGGTTGGTTGAGCTGCGGCGACCAGAGAACCAGGTCGAAGTCGTCTCCATGAGAGAGAGATCATGGGTTGGTGTCAACGATCATGTAGGAGATGTAGTGAAGCTAGAGGTGATTGGTGATGAAGAATCGGCTGTTTGAGTTCAGGAATTAGGAGAGTGAACCACTGATTCTTTGAGATTGAAGGCGACAATCGATATGAAGTGAATCCTCAATTGTGGTCTCTAGAAAAAAATGGAGTACCGATTTTATCAACCATTATACATATAATAATATATGTATACATCTAGTGTATGAGATTTAGAAGTTGAAGATTAAGGTGATTATTGCCCTGCTTCAAGGTTTCTTTTTAAAGAGAGAAAATAGTAGGCCGAGGGGATCGAGAGAGAGAGAGAGAGATATTGGTTTTCTTTTCAATCAAAACTGCCGAGAGAGAGAGAGAGAGGGGGAGCAAGTGCATGTGTGTGTGTGTGTGTTTTTTTAACACCTCTCTGTCCCTCTCTATAGCTCAACCTTTTTTAAAAAAAAACTCTTTTCCTCCACTTTTTCTTAGCTTTTTTCTCTAAAACATAATATCACTCATCTTTTACTTTTTTTCTCCATGCTGCCCCTACTCTCTTCTCATCTTTTTCTCTCTAAACAAATACTCTCCACCTTCTCACTGACCATGCATGCTCCCTCCTTCTCATATTCGGTGCTCACCACATATATTCCCACTCAAAACCTTATCATTCCTACTAACCCCCCATTTATTTTTATTTTTTTTAATCTATCATTTTCCACCCACCTGTCTTCATAATTGTATTCTCCAATACCAACAACATAATCATATCTTCCTGACCCATCTTCTCTTTTCTTTTCTTCCACGCAAAAACATTTTCATAATGATATTCTCTCTATCTCTTCTTTCACTTCCCCCAAAAAATACCCTGACCATACTCCATCTTTTTTTATTATTTTCTTTTTTTTTTTTATTATGTTCTATTTATCAAAATAGCTAAAATGTACCAATTTATATAACACCACCTCAAAATATGTACACACACATAAAATTATAAAATACTACAAATTAATAATTTGGCCAAAATGGGTGAGGTTTGGGATTAAAGTTTCAATTTGATTTTTCTACTGAGAAATTCATAAAATGGCATATTCCAATTTTCATCATGGGGTGTTCACAAGACAGTGCCCAAATCTTAAGGCCGGTCAAAATGGGATGTCTACAATGACCTAAGATCATAACCCAACAAGTAAACCCCAACTCTCTTCAAACCCTAACCCCCAATCTCATGATTCATCACAATATGCATAAAAATATAAACTTTTGTACTTAGATAAAAAAAAAATACCACAAATCTATCTATAAATGAGGGTATTGAAAGAGAACTAAAAACCCCTACCTCTTGAAGCCAAGAGATGACGACCCAAAAATCAATGGCGACAAAACCACAAACTAATCAAACCAAAAGGAAGCCCTTGACGAGATCTACAATCTTTCTCAAAGGACCGAGGTGAAAAGATCACTCTAGGTGAGTAGATCTAAAGATCTAAGTGAAAAAGTTTGAGTTTTAGAGAGAGAGAAGAGAACTCACGGCCTTGACGAGAAAGGAGAGGAAAAATAATGAGAGAGAAGTGGTTATGGTCTATTTATAGTAGTAGAAAAGTATTCCTAAGGTCAATAAAATAATAAGCCCAAAACCCCCCAAAGGTAGGGCCTATTCAGACCCACAAATCTGAAAATAAACACGCAAGGGTCGACCCCTGGTGTGGTGGTGTCGACCCTTCAGCAAGAAAAGACAATGCTGACAACAAGCAAGGTGTCGACCCTTGGACAGGAAGGGTTGACCCTAAATTCCAGCAACTAATACCCCGATTCTACAATATACAAGGGTCGACTCTTCCCAGACTGGTGTCAACCCTTGTAGACAGTAATAAGAGGCAGGTGTCAACCATACCAAGGCTGGTGTCGACCCTAAATTCCAACAACACTTCCATAAACTTCACCAACAGGTAAGGGCCGGCCCTTAGAAAGGATGGTGTGGACCCCAAAATAGAATTTCTAAGTTTCCGAGGAACTTTTTAACAAGAACAAATGCGAACAAACAAACCCAACAAGTTTAAATCAGATTATACTCCTCCAAAACCAACATTCAACAACCCCAAAGACTCCTAAAAATGAAAATAAGGGAACTAAATACATGTTCCAATGGATTAAAGGATGTGGGTGTTACAAACTCCCCACCTTAAGAAATTTCGTCCCTGAAATAAAAGAAGGCCAAACAAAAGGTAGTATGAACCCAATAGGAAACACAACCTCTAACCTACAACTAGTTCTACACTCAGGATAGATTCCCAGATTCAGATTCAATATTGCAACGCCCCAAGGACACCCAAACAAGAAGAATTATAAGGAAGAGATCATGATCACTCTTTCGACCAACATACTCATCGAAGTCCAAGAGACAAGGAACAACGTCAATTACTAGTACGTCTAAGGAAAATCAACAACTCCTCAATCGGCAACAACACGCACCACTACCACCGGACAACCAATACCCAATTTGGAAGAGACAGAAAACCCCCATTAAACTAAAAACTCGGCCGACACTAACAGAAGCCAATGACACACTATAATGTATGGTCCATCACAACAATCCCAATTCGTACCAAGCTTAGCAACACTTCCAATTATTTATACAACCCGTTATTTAAAGATAAGACAATAAAAGCCGTTCACATTTATATGTATATATAAACAAAATTTTCTCAAACGGTGTCCCATATTACATCATTTACTATCAAAGTACATTTGCAAATCTAAAATTTTCATAACAATTACATTTACCCTCAATCAACATTTAGTTTCCGCTCAATCAACAAGCCATTCATTAACACAACTTTGATTAAATTCTTAGCATTAGCTTGATCATGCCATCCCAGGTCACAACACAAAGAAACAAAACATTCATTTTCCAAATTATTCTCAACATTTACCTGGTGAATTTCAACCGTCACCCAATTATTTCCGTCACCCATCTGGTGACGTCACATCACCTTTACCATACATGTTTGTAATAACAACAAATAAAAACAATCCGATACATCCGAGGAGTAATAAAACATATACGACTTTTCAAAAATTAAGAGTTCTTCCTCATTACAAATATCATCACAAATAATCATTAATACACATTAACACTCACAATGTTTTACATTCAAACACTTTAATTCCATTAAAGTAATTTCACAAATTCACATCAACAACATACATGCACGAACAAACTCCACGTCTGTTGATACCACTTAAAGTACTATTCGACCGAACCACTATTTATCCGAACCATAACAATTCCCAAATTGACTAAATACTAATTCACTTCAAATAGCATTCATTTAAAACTAGTCGCAAATCGAACCAAAATAGACCAAACTAACCCAAATCAATCCTTACGTCCCATCAAAGGAAGCAGCTACAAGGGTTCGTCTCCACTACACAACTTAATCTCATTCACCAATTTTCTACTCTCACCATTCAAACATTGACAGACTAACCAATACCAATTGTCCCTATCTGGGATTCACCACAAACCCTTTCACATCCTACAATTCATACCCATCGTTACTACTGTTCATTCACATGCGGACTAGACTAAGAAATTTTCGATGTTTCACCCTTGACCCGAGGAATTTCCATCCACTTGAAACAAGCCTCATCCAAGCCTCGCCATTACATATGAGATACTCCACACTCACAAAACCCTTCCAATTCAAACTTGTTACTCTACTCATACCTAAGCATTCCAAAGGGACTATTTGTCACCCAAACTCCCATATCAACCAATTCAGTTAACCATTCAATAAAACTTAAATTTGACAGTTAAACATCCACAGGTTGCCCTAAATCAAATACTCCGAGATGGAGCTCTATACACCATTCCCCATACTTCTAGAATTTCACCATACTCCTCAAATACACGTTGTACTAGCACTATTCCCTACAATCCCATCACTCTTTTGTCGATACGGCAACACCAATTCCAAATCACACTAAACAATCATTACCCGTACAACACCCAATACAAAGATTACAATCCACATTCCTTCTCAAGAACCACTTCTAGCATTTAACTATCAAGTTTCCTACATACCCATGAACTCTATACAAGCCTTAATCATGTCACTCAATACTTAAATACCACAAACCCCTTTTCTCACCCTCATCATCATGAAACCCAATTCTCACACTCCCTTTCCAAATCTTTCACAATATTCTGCATAACTCAAACTAACTTCATACCAAGGGCGGACCTAGGGCTGGGCATAGGTGGCTGAAGCCCAGCCCAAAATTTAAAAAATCTGTAGAAAGTTTTTTTCCCAGCCCAGCCTAGCTTCCTAACCTCTTCCAACCCAGCCAGCCCTAAATAAGGGCTAATAGTTTTTTTGTTTGTTTTTTAGATAGGCAACCCAATAGCAGCCCAATATTTACCCAAAAAAATAAATGGGTAGCCCAATATGTTTGTATTTGTTTAAAGAACAAATCTTCTAAAACAATCCTTAGATCTTCTAATAGATAGGCAGTGGCCCTCTCTGTCGTCTCCAGCGGCCTGCAGCAGTTCCATTTTCCTGACATTTTTGGTAAGTGTAATTAACCAATTATTTTATTTTGTTGGTTGAGAATGGATTTGAATAACAATGGTTTTGAAATTTTGTCTTTATGCAACAAATATTATATTGCTTTTAGTTTTTTTATGATACTGCCTTGTTCAATGTTCTATATTGCTCTTAATTTCTGAACTTTGAAGAAGTTTTTTTGGACATATATAAAAATAATGAAAGCTTAAATAAAAATTATTGAGGATATGTATAAAAACCCTAATATTTAAAATTATTGCGAATATACTCTGGTTTAATATTAAATAGGGCTAATTTTTTTTTTGGTTATAAATAATGGAACCTCCACACTCAAAAAAGACAAAATCCTTTTCTCATTCTATCAATCAAAACAGAAGTCTAGTAGTACAATATCCAATGTTGTTAAAACCTCATTTTCTAATGTCCAACCGCCTTCCATGCCTCAAGCAAATAAACCAAACAAATTTGATTCAACTGTTATTGAACGGGATCCTGGTTTACGCTTGCAAATTTGTGAATATTCGGTTAATTAACGGGATGAGGTTGGACGAGCTTATGTGAACTTGGGTCCTTATCAACCTAAACTTGAGTATCCTGGGTCCTTATTTGGAAAGCAGAATCGTCGATTTCAACATATTTGGTTTAAACAATTTTCTTGGCTAGAGTATTCTCCTTCAAAGAATAAAGCATATTGTTTTTCATGCTTTTTGAAAATTGATCTAGATTCTGAAATCGATGAATTCGAATATTTAAAGACTCATCGAGCACAACTTAGATTGTTTCTAATCAATAAATTTATATATTAGTCTAGATTATATTATTAAATTCTCTTTTTTCTTATGTGGTTATACTTAAAAATATTTGTATAATTTTATCTTAATATTAGCCCACCCCATCGACGAATCCTGGGTTCGCCCTTGCTTCATACCATCCTAAGATTTCGCCTCATCTCAACTATACTCCCTTATAGCTCTTATTATCTCAATAACATCTAACATCAATTGATTGAATTCTAACCCTTCTCTGAGACACTCACTCTTCCTGCCAATACAAGAAAGCAACCTAACATATAATCACACAACACATAAACAATTTTTAAGCAACAAACCACATAATAAAGTCAAGTCTACAAGGATAACCACTTGTCCCGGAACTTCCAAGAAACTCCCACTAGAAACTACGCTGATCAGACGCATTTCCAATGAGATCTCAAAGCAAGTTAGCCGGCAACAAGCACTATCCCGGAAGCTTAACCCATGCTCACACAATACAACACATAATATCCTACACCTCCTATTTCCTACATGCAAATGTCCTCACCAAGCGAAGCCAACCCAGTGTGGTAAAAACCACTTCCCACGAGCTCTAGGTTTTCAAACTCGATTAACTCTGATACCAAGTTGTCAAGCCCCAATTTTTATTATTCGGAAACATTATCAAAAGCCTGTAAATTAGGTCAATTATTTATTTATTTATTAATTACAAATATCTATTAGCCTTGAGTAATAGAAACATAATAGTACATGTTCTCTCTCATGATGAATACAACAATAATAACAATACATGTCAAGCTCCCGCTATGGAGTTACAAATAAATAATTACAAACATCACAATGCAATGAGATTACACACAAGAGATACATGAACTTCCTAATCCTTCAAGCAATCAATTCAAATTCTCTTCCTGTAAAAAAAAAAAAAAAAAAAAATGAGACAATAAAGGGTGAGCACAATTGCCCAATAGGAATCTCATAGTTCTAAAATAATAACCATCATATAGATAGATATGATCATGCATGCAGGGTGATACCATATAGTAGGTGACATTTTGTAATTTCAAAATATCATACGTAGAGTATCTTTTTCTCGAAATTTATTTGAAAATTTAGGAAAACCTTCGACCATCAAAACTATCCTTTTTATCAGAAAACCATAAATCCGTTTTGGAAACAAATTTGTTTAAGGAACCACTGTGACGCCCCGGTTCTACACTATTGGTTGCAGTCAAGGGAGAGTCACTAATGAGTCCTATGGTCAATAACCAAGTAAGATCCCAGATCGCCGGAGGAGTCAAAATAGCCTCCCTTCTAAGTCCTGCTTTCTTAGGCAGCACACTACCCTTTTGACAGATCTTAAAAGGTATTGACACAAGGTCTCATGAGCAACGATAAGGTTCATACATATACGTAGAATACAAATACATAACAACCACAATATACTTAATTCAAAAGATGGTTCCATTACTTTACATCCCAAAAGAAAGCTTAAATCTTCACATGAGTCTTACAAAATATCCAAAAAGAAACTTCTAATTTTTCTAAGATAGCCAAAAGTCTTCGAAGATTTCAGGCTCGTCATCTCCAGCTATGAGTTCCTCTTCGTCACCTGGCATGATACGCCGTGAGCTTTGAATGCCCAGTAAACACACACACACACCCCATCCATTTTTCCCAGTCCAATACGCAATCACAATTATAACATCAAGTAGTAAAGCATGATACTCAAATAAATAAATAAAGGGTTAATTTAGATGTTAGTAAACTAAAAATCCCCCAAAGAGATTTCGTCCTCCTAACCACAAGAATCGGACGCGGATTATTCGGTATGCCCCATCTTTTGCTGCTTTGTTGCAAAACTAACTTCGGATGCCTACCAACGATTATGTACCGTGTAGCACCAACCGCAGGGCCTCAAAAGAGACGGTAAAATAGGGCCTTGCCCGAATCCCTCCTTACACCACCAACCCACCTAGGGTCCGAATACAACTGCTCCGTTCAAGGGTCCCGAAAACCACTTGCGCAAGACGTTAACTTCCAAATAGGGAATGCATCCCAACAAACCATACATCACATATTATCATCTTTTCATTACTCAAGTGTTCGAAAACCCAATACCCTCCCAATTAGGTTTCCCGTTGAGTTAAATGTTTTACATCAAGGTTAGTCCAACTTACAAGACAATAATATCTACATAAGCATGCATCCTTAAGGTGAGGAAGATAAATAACATAACCATAACACATATAATATCATGCCAAAATATGCTCATAAGCTAATAAACATTTTCATGAATACGATGGCATAAAACATCCATGCATAATGAAATTTCCAGATTTAATATCACATAAAGATTAAAATGAAAGGACTATTCTAGATCTTTCACCGGACTCGGCCTTCCTATGGTTCGTAGAGAATTTGATCTAGTTTCTAGAACATATTTCGGAAATGGGATTGCTTTTCTAGATTTCAAGTTATTTAGAAAACATTCCAGCGCTGTCCAGATTCTGTCCAGATCCGTCGATCGCTACGAAAATTTGATTTTCTTGCAAACTACTTAGGGTATGTTTGGTTTGCATTTGGGAGATGAGTTTTAGAAAAAAATTTCTAAAAAATTGTTTGGTTTGAGTTTTTCTCAAAAAATTTCCAAAATCACTTTCTCTCTCCTACACATCAATCAATCACTTTTTCTCTCTTCTCTCTCATTCTCAATCACTTTTTCTCTCACACGCATCTACTCAAATTCTCCCAAAATATCAAATCATCCCAAACTCCCAAAAAAACAACTCTCCCAAAATATACAACCAAACAAACCAAAAAAATTTCTAAACTCTCTCCCCAAATTTTTTTTCAAAAACAACTCTCCCAAAAACAAACCAAACAAGCCCTGAATGTTTTTCGATGAAACCAATTTTAGTTGAAATCTAACTCCTCAAGGAAGATTTTGACATAAAATAGAGGTCCAGAATAATTTTATACATTTTTCTGGAATTTTTGGAAGTGGGCTGCGAAAAACAGATTCTAAGGTACCATGCCCAAAACAAGAAGATTTATGAGAAAATGGGGTCCACCAAGGGAAAATTTTCATTTGTTTTGTGATGAAAACAGGCCAACTAACGTACCTTAAACTCAGAAAATTTACTTGGAAGTGTGCCTTTGGAAAGTTTGAGAAATTTGTATGAAAAAAGATGGTTTTGTGCCAAAATGGGAAAAATACAAGAGAGGTAGAGTCAATACTCAACTCTTAGCACCTTTAACATAGGTAACTCATCAAAAACATATCTGAAAACATTATTTAGAACCAGTAGAAACATGCATTTCAAAAAGGAAAATGAAAGAAAAGGTTGTGTTGTGGCTTACTTGTTAAGCTTTGAACAAGAAGGCTCTCTTCTTCCTCCCTCTTCCTTTCTAGACTTCTCTCTCTTGCTCTCCTTTCTCTCCTCTAGCCGAATGTGTGTGTGAGTGTGTTGTTTGTGCTTGCCAAGCTAGGGGATGTTGGTATTTATAGACAATTTTTGATGTAAAATGTCCTAAAAGCCCATTAGTTGGAAATGGATGGAAAGGTTAGGATTTGTTGGAAGTTTGAAGGAATAGGAGTGATTTGGGAGGCTTACTCAAGGATTAGGCAACATCTAGTTGAAATGAAACTAGTTTTGGAATTAGCATCCTAGGTCCAGAGTACTAGGTTTGTGGTTTTTCTAGAATTTCATGATGATAAATTTTGAAAATTGTCTCCTCACTTTCTCCTAGAATGGCCGGCCCTAGGGAAGGGTGAAGGGGCTATTTTTTAATCAATTTAGGTTCTAGGGCACAGTCCTCAAGGTGTATATATATATCTCACTTGATTGATGGTACTTATGGTACAAGGGTACATGTACTAGTTTTTGGGATAAATTTTGAATTTAAATAAAGAGTGAGGGTTTGGAGTTAAATACATGTATTGGAACCCTACTTATCTAGAATTTAATTAAATTAGGTTAGGGAACCTAATCCAACTAGGATAATTACTGTTTTGATTATAAAAAAAAAAAAAAAAGGGTAATGCTAACCAACAAGGTTCGAATTAATTCAAGTAACCGAGGGACTTGAAGAAAATAATTCAAACATTAGGGTCTTTAAAGTGAATACATATTTCAGGGGCTTCACAACCTATCCCCCTTAAAACAATTTTGTCCTCAAAATTCAACTACATACTGCCTTCGAAAAGCTCAGGGTAGTTTGCCTTCACCCAATCCTGGCGTTCCCAAGTAGATTCCTCAATTCCCCGCTGACACCATAGCACCTTCACCAAGTGAACCGTCTTGCCTCTAAGGTTCTTCTCTCGACTGTCCTGTATTACTACCGGTCCTTCTTTAAATGTAACATCTTTGTCAAGACTGATCTCTTCCCATTTGAGGACGTGTGTCGGGTCAGCGATGTATTTTCTCAACATAGATACATGGAAGACGTGTATCCCTGCTAACTGCGGGGGTAGAGCTAGTCTATATGCTACTTCGCCCACTCTTTCCAATAACACAAAAGGTCCAATATATCGTGGTGACAGCTTCCCCTTTCTCCCAAAACGTACGACTCCACGCCTGGGTTGCACCTTTAGGAACACATCGCTGCCTACTTCAAACATGAATGCTCTTCTCCTCCTGTCTGCCTAATTCTTTTGACGGTCTTGAGAAGTCTTTAACCGTTGCCGAATCAATTTGACCTTCTCAATAGTCTCTAGAACAAGTTCGGGTCCTATCAGATTTGCATCACCCATCTCCGTTCAACAAACCGGCGATCTGCAAGGTCGTCCGTATAATGCTTCAAAGGGCACCATACCGATGCTAGCTTGAAAGCTGTTGTTGTAGGCGAATTCAATTAGGGGTAGGTGTCGTTCCCAACTTCCTTGAAAATCCATTGCGCAAGCTCTCAACATATCCTCGAGTGTTTGGATGGTGCGTTCAGATTGTCCATCTGTCTGTGGGTGAAAGGCGGTGCTAAAACATAACTCAGTACCAAGAGCTTCCTGCAGGCTCCCCCAAAATTGAGAGGTGAATCGTGGATCACGATCTGACACAATAGATATCGGAATTCCATGTAGTCAAATGATCTCCCCAATGTAGAGTCTGCACATAGACTCTAAAGTGTCGGTCATCTTATAGAGTAAGAAATGTGCTGACTTGGTAAGATGGTCCACTATTACCCATATAGCATCGCGCCCCCTAGATGACTTAGGCAATCCTGTCACAAAATCCATCGTCACATACTCCCACTTCCATTCGGCTATCAGTAGAGGTTGCAACATTCCCCCTGGTTTCTGATGTTCCGCCTTTACTTGTTAGCATGTCAGACATTTTGCTACAAATTTAGCCACTTCCTTCTTCATTCCATTCCACCAATACTGCCTCTTCAAATCTTGGTACATTTTAGTCCCTCCTGGATGTACTGCAAATGCAGAATGATGACATTCCTTCAGTACCTTTTCCCTAAGTAACTCGTCACTTGGTATAAACAATCTACCTTGGTATCTTAAACTCCCATCGGGGTGAATTACCCAATCAGGCATGGGTTCTCCTGATTCCAGACATCCCTTGATATAGGCTACCTCTTGATCGTGCTTCTGGGCCTCCATGACCTCATTCATCAACTTAGGCATCACCTTCTGCGCACTAAGATATGCTTTTGTATCTTGAGATTCTACTTGGATCCTGAACTCATTGAGTGTCTTAACCATATCCCATTCCTTGACGGAGATCTTAGCCATCATCCTTCTACTCTTGCGACTTAGAGCATCTGCTACTACATTGGCTTTACCGGGGTGATATGAGAGAGTGAACTGGAAATCCTCAAGATACTCCATCCATCGTCCCTGTCTCAAGTTAAGGTCCTTCTGTGTGAATAAATACTTCAGACTCTTGTGATCTGTGAAAATCTCAAATTGTTCCCCATACAGGTAATGTCGCCATTGCTTTAGGGCAAAAACTATGGCTGCTAACTCCAAGTCATGTGTGGGGTAGCTGCACTCATGAGGTTTCAACTGCCTGGATCCATACGCGACTACCTTTCCATTTTGCATGAGCACGCAACCTAACCCTTCTTTAGATGCATCGCAATACACAGTGTACCCCTCTTCTCGTTCTGGGATGGTCAAAATTGGCGCACTAGTTAACCTCTTCTTTAGCTCTTGGAAGGATTTTTCGCAAGCTTCGTCCCACTCATACTTTACTCCTTTTTGCATCAAACGAGTCATTGGTCTAGCTAGTTTGGAGAAATCTTGGATGAACCTCCGGTAATAACCAGCCAATCCTAAGAAGCTGTAGATTTCTGACACGGTTTTTGGTTGTCTCCAATCTAATACTGCCTCCACCTTGGTTGGATCCACCGCAATCCCATTCTCTGATACCACATGCCCTAAGAATTTTACTTCATTCAACCAGAACTCACATTTACTCGCCTTGGCATATAACCGATTATCCCTAAGAACTTGGAGGACAGTCCTTAAATGTTGCTCATGCTCTTCTTCAGACCTTGAATATACCAAGATGTCATCAATGAATACTACTACAAACTGGTCAAGGTATGGTCTAAAAATCTTATTCATTAGGCTCATGAATACTGCCGGTGCATTGGTTAGTTCGAAGGGCATTACTGCAAACTCATAGTGGCCATATCTAGTACGAAAGGCAGTCTTTGGTATATCCTCCTCCTTGACTCATAGTTGATGGTAACTTGACCTGAGATCGATCTTTGAATAGCACCTTAAGCCTCTAAGTTGGTCAAAAAGGTCATCAATCCTTGGGAGTGGGTATCGGTTCTTAATTGTGACTCGATTGAGTTGACGATAATCGATGCATAGCCTCAACGATCCATCCTTCTTTTTAGCAAACAACACGGGTGCTCCCCATGGCGAAGTACTTGGCCTAATGAATCCTCTCTCGAGCAATTCCTGTAGTTGTGTCTTCAATTCTCGTAGTTCTGCTGGTGCCATACGATACGGAGCCATGGATATTGGGGTTGTTCCAGGTTGCAGCTCGATGCTAAAGTCTACCTCTCGGGTTGGCGGCAATCCTGGTAATTCCATAGGAAATACATCTGCATAATCGCATACTACGCGCGGAAGTTCTATTTCTCCTTGGCCCTCCTCATTTAGAATCAGACTTACTATCCTACCCGCAAGTTGATCGTGCCACTGCGTCCCATGTTTTGTTGAAGCCATGGGGTCTTGTCTATCCCCCTTAAACTGGAAACGTGTTCCATCTTGCGTGTGAGCTACCACTTTCCTCTGACGACAGTCGATCACCGCTCGGTGGGCAGACAACCAGTCCATGCCCAAGATGATATCGAAGTCCGACATTTCCATGACACGAAGGTCGCAAGTTAAGCGTAGGTTCGACATTCCTATTTTACAATCCTTACAGATCAATCCTACCCGAATGCATCCTCCCATAGGTGACATTACACTTAAGGCCGTTTCTAAAGGTTCACATACAAGTTCTAATGACTTAGCACAAGCAGAGGATATAAAAGAATATGATGCACCGGTATCAAATAAAACATCCACCCAAGAATTGTATAGTATTAAATTACCCTCAATTACAGACGGGTCCGCTTCTTCCTCTTGCAGGGCAAAGATTCTGCCGGTTGCCACTGGTCTTGGCGTTCTGAGTTCCTCCACTCTTCTAGTGCTGCTGCCCGGTAGATCCTGTCTTATTTGTCCAAGGCTTCTACCCACCTAATGCCTGGGCATTTGCTCCGGAACCTCCTCCTTGGTATCCAGATAAAGGGAGTTGGGGGCATTTGCTCTTTTTGTGCCCTAATTGTTGGTAATGAAAGCACTGGATTTGTCCCATCAGCCTTTGTTGATAGCCTCCTCTCTGGATCTATTGCTGCGTTGCTGTCGTTGCTGTTGTGGTTGTGGTCTAGAGTAGGACTTTGAGGTCATGCTTCCCTTCTAGTTCCTCTGTGGTCCAATAGATGCCTGACTCCCTTTTCTCTTGTTCCAAGCTTTCCTGGCGTTGTTTACTTCCCTTTCAGATTCTAATGTCGTTTACAGCACCTCAGCATATGAAGGGAGTCATTGCGGAAGAACTCTTCCCCTGATTGTAAGGTCCAGTCCCCACTCGAACATCCTTGCTTTCTCTTCATCATTTGCTACGTATCTGGTTGCGTAACAGGCTAGCTCTTCAAATTTTGCAGCATACTAGGTCACGGTCATATTTCCTTGTTCCAAGTTTTGGAATTCCTTGACTCCTTCTCGGCGGATAGTACTTGGGAAATATTTATTTAGGAATAGTTCCCTGAACTGGTTCCATGATAGGCTTGCTACGTCACGAGTATTCTTGATTAACTCCCACCAATGGTCAGCCTCATCATCAAGCTTGAATACTGCCAAAGCTATTCTATCAGCGGCCTCGGTTAAGCCTATAGTGTCTAGCATTTTCTCTATCTGCCGAAGCCAATTTTCAGCTATCTTCGGGTCCGGTACGCCTGTGAACTTTGGGGGCCTCTGCTTCCGAAACTCAGAAAAGAGTCGAGTCCTCTCATTCTGCCGATTGTTCCTTATTTGCCCTAGCTCCTCCAAAATTTGATGACCTAGGTTATTGGGGATGTCAGCCCCTGCGGGGATGGGTCCATGTTGATTTCTAGGACGGTTTCGTACATTGTTGCTGGTTTCGGTATAGCCATTAGCTCGCGTGTCCACCATTCTGTTCATGGCACATGGTGAGTTGGTTTCCAGTCTTAGAAAATCTTACTACTTAGATTTGAAATAAAGGTTCAGTTTCCTTAAGGTGCACTAAAGCAAGTAACAGTCAATAACATAGATCAACACATCATTCATATATTATAATAGGCATCATTACAAAAGGGCTCTTATATCGGAGTTACGTTCAAAGAGAATCTACGCATTAAAAGTTCAGGCTATCTTATTCTAAGGATCCCCATCAGTGAATCTTACAAAAGTCTAGTTTTACTATCCCTAGAATTAATTCTTGTTTCCCGACCAATCAAAGTTTTCTTCTAGGTCTTCATCAGCGGAGTCAGTGGCTTGGTCCGGAGAGCGGGGGATGTACATTGGTGAGGGGGGATTGTGTTCAGATGACAACTCTATAGGGTAGGCTAGGTTTGCTCCTTATTGTTCTGGTGACTACTCCATATTCATTGGTTGATGGTTGCCTGGCTCCTGATAAGAAGATGTGTGACTTTCAGCCGGAGTTGGTGGTCGGCGGTATGCTCTGTTGTCAAAGCTTGGTGTATCAAGAAGTCCATCCTCTGATCATCTTGCTCCATTTGGATCGCCTTCTTCACTGCCCGGCTCAAGAATTATAGGTGGCGCCACACCAGAGACCTCTTCTGCTCCCTCGTACAACGGGAGTACTCCGTCTCCACCTTACGTATCTCGGTTCTGATCATTTCCTCGGCGGCACTTATACAGCGTCGGCGGCTAAAGCAGGGGCTAACAGACATGGCCCTCCTTCCTTGCATACGGAAAGTACCCCACAAGTCGAGGTTGACGCCGTGCCCTGGATAGTCCCCTGATGACATCCTAAGGTGGAAAAGATTTTTATTAGTTAATCTTCTTATAATAACGGGATAGAATAAAATGAGATAAAGAGGTAAGGTCTTCTAGAGTCACGTATAGGGTTGCGAGGGTTAAGGGTTGAACCTAGGCTCTAATACCAAGTTGTGACGCCCCGATTCTACACTATTGGTTGCAGTCAAGGGAGAGTCACTAATGAGTCCTATGGTCAATAACCAAGTAAGATCCCAGATCGCCAGAGGAGTCAAAATAGCCTCTCTTTTAAGTCCAGCTTTCTTAGGCAGCACACTACCCTTTTGACAGATCTTAAAAGGTATTGACACAAGGTCTCATGAGCAACGATAAGGTTCATACATATACATAGAATACAAATACATAACAACCACAATATACTTAATTCAAAAGATGGTTCCATTACTTTACATCCCAAAAGAAAGCTTAAATCTTCACATGAGTCTTACAAAATATCCAAAAAGAAACTTCTAATTTTTCTAGGATAGCCAAAAGTCTTCGAAGGTTTCAAGCTCGTCGTCTCCAGCTATGAGTTCCTCTTCGTCACCTGGCATGATACGTCGTGAGCTTTGAATGCCCAGTAAACATACACACACCCCATCCATTTTTCCCAGTCCAATACGCAATCACAATTATAATATCAAGTGGTAAAGCATGATACTCAAATAAATAAATAAAGGGTTAAGTTAGATGCTAGTAAACTAGAAATCCCCCAAAGAGATTTTGTCCTCCCAACCACAAGAATCGGACGCGGATTATTCGGTATGCCACCTTTTTTGCTGCTTTGCTACAGAACTAACCTCGGATGCCTACCAACGGTTATGTACTGTGTAGCGCCAACCGCAGGGCCTCAAAAGAGACGGTAAAATAGGGCCTTGCCCGAATCCCTCCTTACACCAAATCACCTAGGGTCCGAATGCAACCGCTCCGTTCAATGGTTCCGAAAACCACTTACGCAAGACTTTAACTTCCAAATAGGAAACGCATCCCAACAAACCATACATCACATATTATCATCTTTTCATTACTCAAGTGTTCGAAAACCCAATACCCTCCCAATTAGGTTTCCCGTTGAGTTAAATGTTTTACATCAAGGTTAGTCCAACTTACAAGACAATAATATCCACATAAGCATGCATCCTTAAGATGAGGAAGATAAATAACATAACCATAACACATATAATATCATCCCAAAATATGCTCATAAGCTAATAAACATTTTCATGAATACGAGGGCATAAAACATCTATGCATAACGAAATTTCCAGATTTAATATCACATAAAGATTAAAATGAAAGGACTATTCTAGATCTTTCATCGGACTCGGCCTTCCTATGGTTCGTAGAGAATTTGATCTAGTATCTAGAACATATTTCGGAAATGGGATTGCTTTTCTAGATTTCAAGTTATTTAGAAAACATTCCAGCGCTGTCCAGATTTTGTCCAGATCCGTCGACCGCTACGAAAATTTAATTTTCTTGCAAACCGCTTAATGTTTTTCGATGAAACCAATTTTAGTTAAAAGATAACTCCTCAAGGAAGATTTTGACATAAAATATAGGTCCATAATAATTTTATACATTTTTCTGAAATTTTTGGAAGTGGGCTGCGAAAAACAGATTCTAAGGTACCATGCCCAAAACAAGAAGATTTATGAGAAAATGGGGTCCACCAAGGGAAAATTTTCATTTGTTTTGTGATGAAAACAGGCCAACTAACGTACCTTAAACTCAGAAAATTTACTTGGAAGTGTGCCTTTGGAAAGTTTGAGAAATGTGTATGAAAAAAGATGGTTTTGTGCCAAAATCGGAAAAATACAAGAGAGGTAGAGTCAATACTCAACTCTTAGCACCTTTAACATAGGTAACTCATCAAAAACATATCTGAAAACATTATTTAGAACCATTAGAAACATGCATTTCAAAAAGGAAAATGAAAGAAAAGGTTGTGTTGTGGCTTACTTGTTAAGCTTTGAACAAGAAGGCTCTCTTCTTCCTCCCTCTTCCTTTCTAGACTTCTCTCTCTTGCTCTCCTTTCTCTCCTCTAGCCGAATGTGTGTGTGAGTGTGTTGTTTGTGCTTGCCAAGCTAGGGGATGTTGGTATTTATAGACAATTTTTGATGTAAAATGTCCTAAAAGCCCATTAGTTGGAAATGGATGGAAAGGTTAGGATTTGTTGGAAGTTTAAAGGAATAGGAGTGATTTGGGAGGCTTACTCAAGGATTAGGCAACATCTAGTTGAAATGAAACTAGTTTTGGAATTAGCATCCTAGGTCTAGGGTACTAGGTTTGTGGTTTTTCTAGAATTTCATGATGATAAATTTTGAAAATTGTCTCCTCACTTTCTCCTGGAATGGCCGGCCCTAGGGAAGGGTGAAGGGGCTATTTTTTAATCAATTTAGGTTCTAGGGCACAGTCCTCAAGGTGTATATATATATATATCTCACTTGATTGATGGTACTTATGGTACAAGGGTACATGTACTAGTTTTTGGGGTAAATTTTGAATTTAAATAAAAAGTGAGGGTTTGGAGTTAAATACATGTATTGGAACCCTACTTATCTAGAATTTAATTAAATTAGGTTAGGGAACATAATCCGGCTAGGATAATTCCTGTTTTGATAAAAAAAAAAAAAAAAAAAGTAATGCTAATCGACAAGGTTCGAACTAATTCAAGTAACCAAGGGGCTTTAAGAAAATAATTCAAACATTAGGGTCTTTAAAGTGAATACATATTTGTAGACGTCCCCGAACGCCCGTGGGAGGATGAGTCCCGTTCCGTTCATTTTGGGCTCACTACAGTTCGGACTCAAATTGTCACGGTTCTCAATTTGAACCAAAGAGTCCAAATCCGGCAAATCGTTTTGAGAAAACAGATTTTTGAAAGAAATGCCAAACATGGACTGCTTTGCCAGATACAGAGTCGCCACCTAAATATTTTATTTTGGGAATTTAGGAAACCCTGACTCGTTGCCCAATGCCACGTGTCCGTCATCACCAAAGTTGCCTCGGCTCAGGAACTTGGGTGCGATTGGGGAAGGTCACTTCGTGAGCACCCCCGCTCGCCCGATCAAAGATCGGCCTCTACTAACCATGATATCTAGTTTTGAAAACATTGTGTGCTCTTATTCCGGTTATTAGCCTAGATTTACTATGTGATGCGCACAACATATAAATATAGACTGGATCGCCTGGATTGGAACAACACATTTCATGTTTATTTTTGAAAGTGGTTTGATACTCGCAAGTAGACTTAAAATGCAGATTTTGCCACCCTCAGGTGGGCTTTAGAAAAGATGGTTTTGCCACTATCTAGTGGGCTTAAAACTCACAGTCGATGAATTGTTCCAATCCAAATAACCCAACCTTCACCCACAGGCATTCAGGCAGTTATATCACATAAGCACATAGCCTCATGGTAAGCATGCTACCATGGCAGTCACTCACACGCATGCAAGGATGCTAAAGCATAAAACTTACCGAGTACTCCAAACCAAAACAGAAGCTATGTTAGAAATCCATGCATGATCCTAACTATACAGAAATGCCTAATGCAACACATGCAAAATGCAACTAAGATAGGCTCGGCTATTCTAAAGATGGCATGTGAAATGTTACAACTAACAAGTATTCAACTCGGAATTGAAATACAATGCAGTTAATATGATGCGCCAAGCCCGGTGCATGCAAAACAGATAAATGAATGCAAACATGCTATCATACTGTATGCTAATTGAAACATGCCCTAATCTAACCATCATAAGCTGGTAAATAAAAGGAAGAAAGACGTGGGGTTGGAAGACATACATTACACGCACGCACACTTATTACAACATCGCCCTCGCTCGGAGGGTCCAAATAAATAATATACAGTCCCAAATAAATAGTACAGTCCGAATAAATACAAAACCCTAATTAATTAACAAATTAATCTAGGAAAGCAGTAAATTAGCATGCAAGCCTATGGACTGCCTCAGCTCTACTCCGGATGATGGATGATGTATGCTTGAGTTGCCTTGCGCGGAAATCCATTGCGATGCCCAAATTAGCCTCTGTTTACAATTAAGCTCGGAATATTGCACGAAGCTCCAAAAGATTGCCGGTTTCTGGTTTGCTGCAACAGAGAGCAAGAAAGGGCCATGGCAGTGTATTTTCACATATGTATGCATGCCTCGATCCTCGTGCCACCAATCACGCATCTCGATGCATGATGGCCGAGGAGTCGAATTGCACGACTCAATATGAAATGAATGCATGTATAAACACAAAAGGACCGAGACTCCATCATGGTTAATCCGAAGTGTCGGTGACTGGGAATTGAGACACGTTCCGTTACTCAGAGTACGAAACGTTCCTCGTTTCCCGTGCTTGGGCTAACTCCTATCCCAAACACAATGCAATATGCATGACATGCATGAATGCGACTAATATACAACCTAGCATACACAATGCTCTAGACTAAGATGGCATACACAATGCAATATGGACTTACACCAATACGAATGGACCTCAGCCACACTCACATCAGTAGCCATAAGATGAAAATGAGACTATCGAAATGTGTGCACACATGCACGCAAACCGAGGACCGAACCTAAGGCATAGTATGCAATTCTAACAAGGCATGGCAAGGCATGAAATATGGCATACAAGCATGTAATTTCCAGCACGGAAACATAATGGTAAATGGCCCCGAAATATGGAAACATGGCACCCGATGCATGAGATGAGCCCCGAAACTCAAGACTAGGCACATGTATTGACTTATAGCTATACAAAGCATGCATTATTTGACTACGAAGCACAAAGACAGAGCTAAGGCAGTCCCAAAACATGAACATTTCTAGTTCGAAGCATGACCAAAAGATGCTAGCATGATGGACTAAAATAGCATGCAACTTTGACTAGCAAACATGGTTTACATGGCATGTATATGAATCGCATGAGAACTCACCAAACCAGCAAAAATCAGTGAATAAAATGCATCAAAATATGCCCAAATAACCTCTGAAATGCAACCAACACATGCAAAAATGAGGAGTTCCTTTAAAGGGGCATACAAGGGGTTATTAAGCACATACAAGATAGACACTTAGCATGGCAAAATCAACTTTGGAAATGGGTTATGAAAGTCCTAAAACCCACCAAATAGGCCCTGGAATCAGTCTCGGAAACATGCAAAGAAAGGCCTCTTTGAAAGGCCTTGAATGGGATTCCTCTACACATCAACATAGACATAAAATATGGCCAAAGGGGCCTTGGACAGAGCCGAGGCAGACCTAAAAACTCACAGAATGAGGCCTGAAACATGGCTTCCATGCATGCAAAATAGAGTCCCTTTGGATGGCCAAACATGCTAGTAAAGAGAATGAGGGGTGAGAGGGTCGCCCCTCCATGATTTTGGAGCTCAAAGATACATCAAGACCACTGAAAATCCACTGGATTTCAGTGGCCAAGAGGCCAAAACAAGGCCGATGCAAATGCTCAAATACAAGGCTCAAAGCATAAGGAAATGAAGCATGCAAGGAAGGGGATGGCTCCAAACATAAAAGTGACCTCAAACAAACTTAAAGAGGAGGTTAAAACAAGACTTTTTCCAGTTTATATCAAGCCTCAAAAATATTCACAAGTAAGGCTAAAACATGATGCAAAAATAGCCCCAAAAGATAGATAAGAGACAAGAGGTAGCAGATGGCCTCAAACAGAAAAGAGACCTTCAAAAAAGTTGAAGAGGGGCTC
The DNA here is from genome assembly GCA_036172215.1 of Camellia granthamiana. Taxonomy (NCBI): domain Eukaryota; kingdom Viridiplantae; phylum Streptophyta; class Magnoliopsida; order Ericales; family Theaceae; genus Camellia; species Camellia granthamiana. Next base: position 97,299,851 of record CM069913.1, read on the forward strand.
AAAACAAGGCACTTTACAGTTTGGCTCGAAGCCCAAAAATGCTCACAAATAAGGCTAATGTATCATGCAAGATAAGCCCTAAAAGAGAGATAAAGCACAAAGGGGGAGTAGAAGACCTTAAACAGGAAAAGGTCTTGATCAAACATGAAGACGAGCTTAAAATAAGACTATTTCCAGTTCAGGTCGAAGCCCAAAAATGCAAGCAAAAGGGGCTAAGATATAGAACAAAATGATGCAAAAATGGGAAAAATAGGGACTCACCCTTGAAGAGCCGACCTCCAGCAGCTTTTGGTCCAAGATTCTGAGCTTCCAACCTCTGCAAATGGCCTCCAAGTTGCTAGAATGGAGTGTGGAGGTGGTAGGCTATGGGTTGGTGTGTAAATGGTGCAAGATCAAGGGTGTTTTGAAGCTTGGATGAGAGATATGGAGGGGTTGTATGTATAATGCTCCAGCTGGTTTTCTAACCCTTAGAAATGAGGCTCAAGGCTTGGCTTTATAGAGGAGAGAAGCCAAGGGAAAGGGGGGGAAAAACCAATTCAAATTTCCCCCCAAAAAGACAGACCCTCGGGCAAAGGGTCTGGTGCAAAACAGCTGGCTCAGCTGGAATGCACCAAGAGAGAGAAGAATGGCCGGCCAGGTGCAAAAGGTCCAGGTGGCTGGCCGGCCACCTCCCCTGGTCGGCCGACCAGGGGTCAAAGAGGTCAAGAAGGATTGCTGGCCGGCCACCCCAAAAAGGTGGCCTCCGAGATGAGTGCAACACAGCTGTATGGTCAAGACCTAGAAAATGTGAACCAGGAGAGAGAAAAACCAGCTTTTTAGAGGGGTTCAAAAGGGTCATGAACAATTGCTAGCCGGCCTACCCATATTGGTGGCCTCCCAGGTGTGTACAACACAATGATGTGGTCGAAAATCAAAAAAAAGTGGCCCGGGAGTGGGAAAAACCAGCTTCCTAATGAAGAAAACGGGCGATGAAGAGCGATGAAGAAATAAAACTGGTTTTTCAAAAAAATTGCTGGCCTCCCACCTTCCCACAACCTTTCTAACAATGAAAATAGGGTCCCTGCCAAAAACGGACCAAGACGGATGCAAAACGAAGGTTCGGGGCCGAAACACGCAGTTCGGGGCCCCGAAAACAGGCTGTTAGGCACCGGAAGTGGCGTTCGACCCCGGAGTTGGTCTCTCGAGCCACAGTGTCCCTCAAAAGGGAGGAAACAAGGTGTGTACCAAAAATCGGAGCAAACGGAGGTAGTTAAGCGGTCTCGAACCGAGGCACACGGCCAACGGCTCTGAAAACCGGAAACTGGGCTCCAAACGGGAAAAATGGCCTACGACCACGAAACGTAGCCTACGGCCACTGAGAGATGATCTACGAGACCTCTCCCTCCCTTCGGGAAGAGAAAACAAAGAAAATAGGGCCTGGTTCACAAACCGAGACAAAGCACAAAAGAGTCTAGAAGTCCGGAGGCAAGGCTCGCAGCTGTGACTCTGCAACCTCAGAACGAGCACAATATGTAACATCACCAAGCGCTCAATCGGTGACGTCTTAATCCTAAGGTCGGTCAAAAATGGGGTGTCTACAATATTTCAGGGGCGTCATAACCACATCATTTTATATTTATTAACCCATTTCCAAAATATTCCTTATTAAATTCCCATCTTAACATTCCTCTTTTTATTTCCGTTCTCCCCTTTTATTAGTTACATTTATTATAACATCATAACCTCAGGTTCAAGTTCCCTAAACACTTCAAAACATCCCACATACATGCTATTCCCACCGATCTATTCATATTTACTGTAACTCCTCAATGTAGAAATCCAAATCTCCTTTATATTCAATAATTGTTATCCTACACTCAACTCCTACTTATCTAACAACTACATCACATTCACACTTACATTATCAACTATAATTCAATATATCACAACTACATCGTATCCACACGTGTGTTATCAATCATAATTCAACATATCACAAGGATAATAAACCCTTTTAATTTAATTTCTTCAAATAATTTGTATATGCATTCCATTTCCAAGCCAAATTACACATCAATTGTAATTTCATAAGTTCATCTCAATTCACATATTATCATCAACTCAACCCATTTCTCAACACATTCCACCTTCTGCCGACTTGATACGGCGGGACAGCGGGCACCCAATCCATAACACTTTTCACCTTTTGCCAGCTATTATACAGCGGAAAATGAACTCCCAAAACCATTTTCTCAAAAGCCATCTTCTTCCAAAAACCACATTTTTCCAAAAACCATTGTTCAATTTTTTTAAAACCATCCCCCACATTTGTTGGCTATTATACGGCAGGACGTGGGCACCCAAAACATTTTCAAAAACCATCCATTTTTTCACTTTTGCAGGCTACAATACGGCAGGACTGTGTCGACACCCAAAAAACACTTTTCCCACATTCGTCCAGCGATAAGCCCAGACAGGGTAATTGAGCACCTTAAATTCAAACCACCCCCCACATTTACCAGCTGTTATATGGACAATTGTGGGCACCGAAAAACTATTTTTTTTTTTTTCAATTTTTAAAACCATCCCCTACATTTACCAGCTATTATACAGACGGTCATGGGCGCAAAAAAATCGTTTTTCAACTCCCTGCGCGAGTACTAACCACAAGACACCCAACACAACTCAACTCCACACAACACAACTCAACCAACTCAACACAACATAACCCAACTCAACTCAACACAACATAACCCAATACAATTCACATAACACATAAGAAGATTCAACACGACAATTTCAACACAAAGCTCATATCATCCATACCATTAGTAATTTGTTTCCCCAAGTTTGATTTCATATTATAGCATAATTTAAAATATCAACATTAAGAGTTTAATCGCAACTTTTACCTAAATTTTTCAAACTCTTTAACACTTCAATTAAACTTATATATGTGTAATTTAACACCTCAATTTCATGATTCTACTATTAATTGAAGCAAAACCATTAACCATCTTCATGAGTCAAACTAGGGTTTTTAAGAGAAATTAAAGCTTTTCACAAAAAACACATTTTATACCAACCTTTCTATTACTTTTACACCCAAACTCATGACCCAAGATCATTTCTCAACAAGTAAACCCCAACTCTCTTCAAACCCTAACCCCCAATCTCATGATTCATCACAATATGCATAAAAATATAAACTTTTGTATTTATATAAAGAAAACATAGCAAATCTATCTATAAATGAGAGTATTGAAAGAGAACTAGAAACCCCTACCTCTTGAAACCAAGAGATGACAACCCAAAAATCAATGGCGACGAAACCACGAACTAACGGACCACAAGGAAGCCCTTGACGAGATCTACAATCTTTCTCAAAGGACTAAGATGAAAAGATCACTCTAGGTGAGTAGCTCTAAAGATCTAAGTGAAAAAGTTTGAGTTTTAGAGAGAAAGAAGAGAACTCACGGCCTTGAGGAGAAATGAGAGAAAAAATAATGAGAGAGAAGTGGTTAGGGTCTATTTATAGTAGTAGAAAAGTATCCCTAAGGTCAATAAAATAATAAGCCCAAAACCCCCCAAAGGTGGGGCTCATTCGGACCCACAAATCTGAAAATAAACACGCAAGGTGCAGTGGTGTCGACCCTTCAGCAAGAAAAGACAATGCTGGCAGCAAGCAAGGTGTCGACCCTAGGATAGGAAGGGTCGACCCTAAATTCCTACAACTAATACCCAGATCTGCAATATACAAGGGTCGACCCTTCCCAGACTAGTGTCCACCCTTGTAGCCAGCAACAAGAGGTAAGTGTCGACACCACCAAAGTTGGTGTTGACCCTAAATTCCAGCAACACTTCTAGAAACTTCCCCAACAGGTAAGGATCGACCCTTAGGAAGGCTGGTGTCGACCCCAGAATAAAATTTCTAAGTTTCCAAAGAACTTTTTGACAAGAACAAATGCGAACAAACAAACCCAACAAGTTTAAATCAGATTATACTCCTCCAAAACCAACATTCAACAACCCCAAAGACTCCCAAAAATGAAAATAAGGGAAATAAATACACGTTCCAATGGATTAAAGGATGCGGGTGTTACAATGCATAAGTTTAATTTTAAACTATGATGGTTACCAAGAAAAATTTCAGGCCATTACCCTATCTTGCTTATGGAAGATGAGAGGGATTGGGGTCCAAAGCCATTTAGATTTCTTAATGCTTGGTCCTTGCATCGAACTTTCTTAGCTATTGTGGAGAAAACTTGAACTGAGACTACTGTGGTGGGTTGGGCTAGTTTCCAATGTCTAAAAAAACTCTAAGCTCTTAAACTGGCATTGAAAAAGTGAAATAATGTTGTCTTTGGAAATATGGAATTTAATCTTTAGCTTTTTGAGGAGGAACTACATAAGCTTGATTTGGCAGTTGAAGAAAGATCTCTGATTGAGTCAGAGTTAACTAGAAGAAGGGAGGCAAAAGAGAAAGCTTGGATATTGAGTAGAATGGTGGAATGGATATCGGTGTAGAAATCTAGAACTAATTGGGCATTAAAGGGGACAAAAATACAAATTTTTTCCACATTATGGCATCTTCCAAGAGTAACTAGAGTGCATTGAGTTCAATAAATGTGGATGCGGTTATAAAGGAAGAACCTGAAGATGTCAGGGCTATAGTCCTGCAACATTTCAGAAATCAGTTTACTGAATATTGGTCCAGTAGACCAAGCTTATCTGGTCCTTTTAAGTCCATTAGGGGAGCTGAGGTTAGAGCTACGCTAGAAGCTGAATTTACTGAAGTAGAAATAGTAACAGCAGTAAAGAACTGTGAAGGGTACTAATAAGGCACCTGGGCCTGATGGGCTCAATATGATGATGTTTCAAAAATGTTGGTTGACAGTTAAAGGTGATGTGATAAAATTTATGAAGGAATTCCATCAAAATTCTAAGCTGGTCCATGTAATTAATAGTTCTTTTGTGACTTTGATTCCAAAAACTGACAATCCTACTTGCCTTAATGACTTCAGGCCTATTAGTCTAATAAGTTCTTTGTATAAAATTCTTGCAAAAGTTTTATCAAATAGGATGAAGAAAGTAATGCCAAGTACTATTTGTGAATCGCATTCAGCATTCATTGGGGAAAGAAATATTTTGGATGGAGTATTGATTGCGAATAAAATAGTAGATGGATGGAAGAAGAATCAAACTAAAACTTGATTTTCAGAAAACCTATGACTCCATTAACTGGGATTTCCTCTTTTTTATGCTCTCTAATTTTGGGTTTGGTAAGAAATGGATTAGTTGGATTTGAGAGTGTATATCCTCAGCAAAAATTTCTATCTTGGTGAATGGATCACACGCATCTGAGTTTAATCCTGAGAGAGGATTGAGACAAGGGCACCCAGTATCACCATTTCTATTTAATATTGTGGTTAAGGGTCTTAATATTCTGTTGGCGAGAGCTCTGTAGAGGGGGTTGATTAAAGGGGTAGTGGTAGGATCAAATGATCTTAGGATCACTCATCTTCAGTTTGCAGATGACACAATTTTATTTTGTGAGGCAGAATGGAAGGAGATTGTTGCGATCAAAAGGATTCTGAGGTGTTTTAAAGTATTATCTGGGCTGAAGATTAATTATCATAAGAGTGTGATATGTGGGGTTGGGATTGATGATGATCTTACTAAAGAGTTTGCTACCAAATTGAATTGCCTACACCAAAGTCTACCACTGAGGTACTTGGGACTGCCATTAGGAACTAGTCCAAGAAGAAGAACGACATAGCAACCAGTGATTGATAAATGCAAACAAAAATTGGCTTCTTGGAAGAGGAGGTTTCTATCCGTTATTGGTAGATTGACACTGATAAAATCTGTGCTGTCTAGTTTACCAATCTATTACTTATCTTTGTTTAAGATGCCAGCAGGAGTTGCAAAGGAAATAGACAAAATTCAATCTAAATTCCTATGGGGAGGTGATGAGCTTAGAAGGAAAATTCATTTAGTCAGTTGGAAGGAGATTTCACAGAGTAAAAGTCAAGGAGGCTTAGGAATTAAGTCTCAACATTATGAATGATTGTCTTCTTTTGAAGTGGTGGTGGTGGTGGTGGTGGTGGTGGTGGTGGTGGTGGAGGTTTCGATCTGAAAATGATGCACTGTGCAAGCAAGTGATATGCAGTAAATACAATGAGGCTGGTAGGGGTTAGTGGCCATTACATGTGGTAAATTCCAAGTCTTCTTAGATCTGGAAAGGTATTATGGGTGTTGCTTGGTCTAGACCTGAACTGGTTGACTTCTTCAAGAGTAAGATAGGTCTAGTTATTGGGAATAGGAGGGGAGCTCAATTTTAAGAGGACAACTAGATTGCCAATGTCTGTTTGAAAGAGGAGTTTCCTAGACTGTATTCCTTATTAGTGGACAAAGCTGAATCTGTGAATTTGGTGCTCAATAGGAGAAATGGGTTTGAGGAAGGAAATCTATGCTTCAGAAGAGTCCTAATCCAATGGGAGGGTGAGAATTTGAGGAGGTTATATGAGATGGTATCCAATGCACTTGCTCTTAGGGAAGGGACAACTAATAGATTGAGATGGGTTGCAGATAAATCAGGGCTCTTCTCTATTGCCTCTGTATATAAGGGGTTGAGTTGAGTCTTGTAAACAATAGTAAAGTAGCAGATTTCATTTGGAAGAATGTCTCTCCACCCAAAGTTCAGTTCTTTGGTTGGTTAGCTTGGAAAGGTAGGATTAAGACTTCTAGCTATCTCCAAAGAATTGGAGTTCTCAGTGGTGCTATTGATATTAGATGTATTTTCTGTAAATGTGAGGTAGAGAGTGCCAATCATGTGTTATTGTTGTGCCCCTTAACTTGAAAGATTTGGTCTATAATTTTACACTGGTGGGGTATACAATGGGTAATTCCTAGGTCTATCAGTAGCCTGTTTAATTGGTACATCGATCTTAAGCTAAAAAAACCAGGAGAAGATGATCTGGAGAGCACTTTCCCTGGATGTGCTATGGTCGATTTGGAGACAGAGAAATGACAGCATATTTAACAATGCTCAGGTGGATCTTGATGGTTTGTATGATTCCATTAAGGTTAAGATTGCATTGTGGGTTAAAACTTCTTGCCCATCTACCAAGTACTCTGTTAATGACTTAGTGCATAACCTTCAGCAAGTTAGATTCTGCATAAGGGGTGGATCTTGAGTTGTCTGGGAGTTTTCTTCCTTGCTTCAATGGAGCTTGTTGCAGCTGCTTAGTGTTGTTTGTTGGTGGTAGGTACACAAATGGTTGTTGTGCTTTTGGTGGTGTTTGTTCTCTCTTTCTTGTTGGTGTCTCACCAACATTGTGGTTGTGCTAGCAACTGATTGGGTATTTTCCTTGGTGCCAACCTAATGGAGATTGGGGGGTGTACTTTGATGCTTTCTACATTTCCTTTTCTTTATTGATGTATTTACATATGAAATGTATGTTTGCTCATCAACAAAATTTTTTTTTGTTGATAAAAAAAAATAATACGAGTAACTACATTTGTATGGTAATCTATTATTGGACAGTGTTAGTGATAACCTAATATCACCATTGAATTAATTATTATTATTTTTTCGGTGCGTGGATTGAAACTCCCTATGAGTAGGAAGGGAAAAAAATTGGCTATATAAATCAAAACAATTTTAACTACACCATCCTTCCTACAATAATGATTCTTTCTAGAGGATCTAACTTTTTATATAGTACAATTATTATATTTTTAAAATATTAATTTTTTAAAATTATCTTTTGATAATATTTTTTTTGAAAAATATCAATTGTTATAATTGTATTTTTTGTATTATTTAATAAATTTTAAAGAAGGGTAAAATAATAAATTCATATTATTTTATTTCTTAATTTTTAAAAAAAAATTAATATTTTAAGATAATAAAAAATAAAATAAAAAATTAATATTTTAAGACGAATGGAATATTTGGTTTCCGTTTATTTATCTAACAATTGAGATAAAATTCTTTTCAACTAGATTCACTTTTTTAGCCCACATCTGTGTACCTACCACCAGATTCATTTTTAGAAAGTCACATTTTTAAAAGGAAAATGGGTGGGAGCACTAATTAGTGCTCCCACTAATTAGGTGGCAGTAGGTTCCACCAGTAATGATGTGATGTTTTGGTCTTGGAGTTGTATTTTTTTTTTTTTTTTACTTTTTTAATGCATTAGTGCTATTAGTGGTGGTGTTTTTAGTGGGATGAATCATTATTGTTTTTAAAATGAGAGCTTTTAGCTCACAACAACCATCTGTGAGTTTTTAACAGAGTTGCTACCACCAGATAAAAAAGTCACTTTTTAAAAACTCACAATTTTTTTTTTTTTCTAGAAAGAGAAGGTTTTAAAATTTAATCTAAAAAATTGAAACCCAATATGAACATTTCCAAGATAAAAAAATAAAACAAAATAAAGATTTTTTTAATGTCTCTCAATATTTTTATAAAGAAAATTCGACTCAAAGAAATTTTGTCTGACTCAAAGAAATTTTAATTTTTGAAATCAAAGAAATTTCTTTATGAAAATTGAAATTTCTCTAAGTCAAGGCCGAGATTTCTTTGAGTCGAGCGAAATTTCTCTTAGTCGAATTTTTTCTATGAAAATGTTGAGGGACCTTAACTAATAAAAATAAACATCTTGGACCTCTCATACTATACAAAATTAGAGAGGAATGTTTCACTAATCCCCCCACCCAAAAAAAAAAAAAAAAGCATTTGCCAAATCCATCAACTTTCTTTGCAACAATTTTCTTCTTAAAAAAAAAAATTTTAAGAAAAATATTGCCAAAAAAGAATTCGTCATAGATGCTTCGCGCTAGTACACCCACAGAAAAGAAAACCGAGCAAATAGGCTAGAACAACAAAAAGCTAAACTCTTCTCCAAGTAGGGATTATTTACGCTTCAGAGCGACAAACAATATAGTGTTTTTCTTGTACTTAGGTTCCATTGCAGAGAAGAAAGCAACTTTTTCTTGAAATCAGTCAAATAATTCGTCTAATATCTCATTTCCAAAGTGTTTCGCTATTAGTCCCTCCATGGCAGCTCTCGTGTGCGCTACACATGCACGCATGTCAAATGGCTCATCAATGTTCAAGTCTGTCAGTTGCATTCTCTCAATGCTAAAACAACCATTTCTTTCCACTGCCCTAACCATGTCATTGGGGCAGATAATGTGCGTAGGTAAATTGAAGGAGTCCACTTGAGCTTCACTAAACAATCCCTGTATCAAAGATTGATCATTTCATGATTATCCCAACAGGTCCAACCTTGAGTTTTTCAGGGCTTCAAAGGAAACCCTAACCCTTTATATATTGACAACAAAATTTTAACAAAAATTTAGGGACCAAGAAAAAATTGATATAGCTCTTGTTAAGATAACAATAGTATAATCAACTATGAGAAGAGGGTAAAAGATTTCAGTTTATGGGTCTTCTATACCTCTCACTCCAATGCACTTCCAACTATACGATGTGATGAAAATCTCAAGACATAATTATGCAATTAAAAATGCACTAGAAAGTGAGGCGAGGTTTTTGGACAGAAAGTTCTGTACTAATGATTTTGATAACGTATTTCTAATTATTTGAAGGAAAATGCTATACATAAACCAAGTGTATTTATTAATATGACCTACAACCTATGCATGTAGTGGTAAAGAAACCTGACAAAAAATTCACTTATAAAAATTATTTTTCTTTGAAATTTAGGTTAATGTTGATGAGAATTTAGCATTTTTAATTGGGTTAAATAGACTATTAATTCCGAAAATATACATTACCTTTTGTTATGGTCCATGATATTTCAAATGTATCAATTTGTTTAACTTATTTAATTTGCATTTAAATGGTCATCTGCATTATTTTCGCTCAAATTTTGTCATAGAAACGGAGTATTTCCAAAATTAGTTAAACTCATATATAAACAACGCTAGTAACCATTTAAACACAAATTGAATTACTTTGGTGATCAAATTAAAAAAATTGAAGTATGATGGACCAAAACAAGACGGTATACTTTTGGGACTGACAATGTATTTAACCCTTTCTAATTTAAAGTAAAAGGGATTAGTAATGACTGACCTCTTTTGCCATTTCCATGAGGGTGGACCCAAAAGCATCATGAGCCCAACCTTGAATGATTTGAGAAAGACATAACTCATCTGGAGCAGCTGTCGTGAGAAGTAGAATCAACCCTCCAGTTACAATCTCCACAGCTCTGGCATTCAAGAACTTGTCAACATCTCTGTCAAATTATACTACATAAGCACTTGCTACTTCATCTAAAGCACTTGTGTAGTAAATTTTTCCCTTATTCCAGGCAGGGCTATCTTTATTTACAATCTCCTCTGGCACCTTAGAAAGTCAATGAAGTGCATAGGAGGAATGAACTATGTGAAGAGAGGCCTTGGGGAATAACCGGGCATGGGAGGAACCTGGTACAGCCGCGGCAAAGTACTGCTTTTCCGAAGGGAGAGTGTTAACTCTCTCTAGAATGAACTATTATTTTGTATTGAATTTTTCTCTCTTATTATTCATATCCTTTGCCTATAGGCTTACATTTTTTTATATAGAGAAGGTTATACATAAGTTCAATGAATAAGATCCATGAACCTAAACAACCTTACAATTAACTAGGTACATGAATATAATCTAGGCAATGAACTTAATAAATATAAAATACATGAATGTAAAAATACATGAATACAAAGAATGTATGAAGTCAATGTATCCAATGTATGCAATGTATCTAATGTAAATATGGCATTAATTTTAACACTCTCCCTTAATGCCATATTGTGTGACACCCAACATTTCTCTAAAAAATTCAAACTTGTCCCTTGGTAGAGCTTTGGTGAAGATGTCCGCAACTTGATCTTCAGTCTTGCAACACTTGATTTGAATCTCATCATCTTCCACGGCTTCTCTAATGAAATGATGTTTGATAGCAATGTGTTTGGTAGGAGAATGGTAGACGGGATTCTTTGTCATAGCAATAGCAGACTTGTTATCGCACATAATTGGAGTAGCTTCACCTTGCTTCTCACCAAAATCATCTAAAATTCTTTTTAGCCAAATTGCTTGTGTAGTTGCCAATGATACTGAAATATATTCGGTTTCAGCAGATGATTGTGCCACAGTTTGTTGTTTCTTGGATGACCATGAAATTACACCCGATCCAAGAGAAAATGCATACCTAAAAGTGCTTCTCATATCATCAACACATCCGGCCCAATCACTATCACAAAATCCAAGTAACTTTGCATTAACAAATTTCTCATAAAAAACTCCATAATCAAGTGTACCTTGAATGTATCTCAACACTCTTTTTGCAACCCTAAAATGAATTTGGCTTGGACTGTGCATGAACTGAGACAATAAACTTGTAGCATACATGATGTCCGGTCTTGTAGCAGTTAAGTACAATAAACTTCCAACCAAACTTCTATAACAAGATGCTTCAGCTTCTTTGCTTCCATCTTCCTTTGACAACTTTTCATTCACAATCAAGGGAGTAGCAACTACTTTTCAATTCTTCATTTTAAATTTCTCAAGAAGTGTTTGAGCATACTTCTTTTGGCAAATAAAAACACTACCATTGTTTTGGTAGATTTCAATGCCTTGTCTCTTGATTTACAAAGTTGGCTCACTTTTACTTCTTTGAAAACCCTTTTCATTGAAGTAAGCATCAATTTCACTATACCATGCCCAGGGTGCTTTCTTTAGGCCATATAGAGCCTTCTTCAACTTGTACACTTTATCTTCTTTACCTTGGACAACAAAGCCTTGAGGTTGATCAACATACACCTCTTCTTCTAATTTTCCATTCAAAAATACTGATTTTACATCAAGTTGGTGCAAGAACCAACCCTTTTGAGCCGCCAAAGCAATGATAGCTCTAATTGTATCAAGTCAAGCCACAGGAGCAAAAGTTTCTTGAAAATCAATTCCAGGTTGTTGTGAATACCCTTTTGCCACAAGTCTTGCTTTGTTCTTTTGAATAGAGCTATCCGGATTGAACTTTGTTTTGAAAATCCACTTCACACCAATTATTTCTTTTCCTTTCGATTTCTCCACTAGCTCCTAAGTCTTGTTCTTCTCAATCACATGAATTTCATCTTCCATAGCTTTCTTCCATGCTTCATCTCTAATTGCCTCTTCAAAATTTTCAGGTTCAACAATGCATAAATTGCATCTTGCATACACATCACTAAGACTCCTTATATTTCTTGGAGTTGAACTTGGAGATGAAAAATTTGAACTTGAACTTGGAGAAGATTGTGAACTAGCAATTGGTGACCCTCTTTGTGGAGATTCAAGAGTTGCAACATCTTCAACTTATGGACTTTCCGATTCTTCATTGAAAGCAATGCTTTGATCTTGGACTTTCTTTTCCTTCCAATCAAAAGACGCCTTCTCATCAAAGAGAACATCTCTACAAATAATCACCTTCTTTTGATCCAAACTGAAGAGTCTTATAGCCTTTGGATTTCGAGCTATAACCCACAAAGATGCATTTCTTACTATTTTCATCAAGTTTGTGCCTCACTTCTTTTGGAACATGAGCATAACAAATGCAACCAAACACCTTCAAGTGATTCACCGATGGTTTCCTTCCACTCCAAGCTTCAAATGGAGTTTTGTCCTTAAGAGCTTTTGTAGGACATCTATTCATCAAGTAAATTGTTGTATACACGACCTTACACCAAAAAGTTTTGGGTAGCCCCTTCTCATGTAGCATAGACTTGGGTATCTCCTCTATGGTTCGATTCTTCCTTTCCACCACACCATTTTGTTGTGGAGTGCACCCAATAGTCAATTGCCTTTCCATTCCAATATCTTCACAAAATTTCATAAACTCATTTGAGTTGTATTCTCCGCCTCTATCACTTCTCAATACTTTCATCAAACAACCACTTTGTCTTTCAACAAGATTTTGAAATTTCTTAAAGATAGAGAAAACTTCACTCTTTTGTCTTATGAAATACACCAAAGTCATTCTAGTAAAATCATCAACAAAGATAATGAAGTACTTGTTACCTCCATGAGTTAGTGTATCCATGGGTTCGCACACATCGGTATGGACAAGCTCCAATAGTTCTTTAGCTCTCCATGCTTTTTCCTCTGGAAATGACTCCCGGTGATGCTTTCCAAGTGCACAACCTTCACAAATATGTTGCACTTCATGAATGGTTGGCAACCCAAAAACCATATTCTTTTGTTGTAGATGCTTCAAGCTTTGAAAATTCAAGTGTCCAAATCTTCCATGCCGAAGCCATGAATTATCAATCACATCCATCTTCAAAGTCGCATTTTTGCTATACCAGAAAATGAGAGGAAAACTTCTACTCTTCTCCATCTTGATTTTTGCTACAACTTGGCTTTTCCCCCCTTTGTCAAAAATTTTGCAAAAATCGTCTTCAAAGTGAACAAGATATCCATGCTCCATAAGTTGTCCAACACTTAGCAAATTTGGCTCCAAGTCTGGAACTAGGAGAACATCGGAAATGAATTTTGTACCCATCTTGGTTTCTATAGCAGTAGTACATTTTCTCTTTGTTTGGACTAAGGCACCATTCCCCATTTTTACTTGAGAACTAGAGGAAGCATTCATTTTCGCAAAAATGCTCTTATCTCCTGTCATGTGATTGCTACATCCGCTATCAAGAAACAATACATCCTTGTTTTGATCCGATGCTTTGTGACAAGCATAGAACATGTGCCCTTCATTTTCTTGCTCCTAGGAAAAATTAGCTTGTTGAGTGCTCTTGACTTGGCAATCCTTCTTGACATGCCCAAATTTGTTACAATTGTAACATTTTGGCTTTCCTCGAAACCAACAATCTTTATCAACATGATTGCTTCGGTTGCAAATTTCACACTTTTATTGAGTGGACTCTTCATTTTCCTTTCTTTGAAAATTAGACATTCATCTTCCTCTTGCATTTCTTGCTCTTCTAGTTGCATTTCTTCCTCTTCCTTGGGAATTAGAGGTACTAACATTAAGCTTAGATTGAAAGGCACTTTCAATTGACTTTTCAGATTGCCTACCCAACTTTTACTCAAATGTTTTAATTGAACCCATCAAATCTTCAATACTCAAATCAGCAAGATCTTTAGTTTCTTCAATGACAGCAACAATAGGATTGTATTTCTCCAGCAAACTTATCAAAAAAATTTCAACAACTCTTTGATTAGTAATATTATCCCCATAAATTTTCATTTGGTTTACAAGTTCCATAACCCTAGAAAAATAACCCTTCAACAATTCCATATCCTTCATATTTAAATTTTCAAAATCTCTTTTCAATTATTGAAGTTTGATAGTTCTTACCTTCAAGTTGCCTCTATACTCTTTCTGAAGAATATCCCATGCCTCCTTCGCTTTTGTTGCATTGATAATTCTTGGAAAGATTGCTTCTGAAACTCCTTGTTGAATTAAAGAGAGAGCCTTTGAATCCTTCTTCCTTTACTCTTTTAATTGGTTCTTTTGGAGATTTGTCAAAGCTCCTTCATCTTCAAGTTCCTCGAACCCATTTTCAACAAGATCCCAAAGATCTGTATAGACAAAAATAGTTTTCATTTTCACATACCAAAAATCAAAATTTTCACCATTAAAGATAGGAGTAAATACATTTTGGTTGTTGGGATTCGCCATGGACGTCGGTTTGTTCTTGTTCGGGCTTGTTTTCCCGTATCCGATCTCTACGCCCAGCTTGTTCTTGACCCAACCAAAGCTCTGATACCACTTCTGTTAGCTTTTGATAAAACTCTCTCTAGAATGAACTATTATTTCGTATTGAATTTTTCCCTCTTATTATTCATATCTTTGCCCATAGACTTACATCCTTTTATATAGAGAAATTTATACATAAGTTCAATGAATAAGATCCATGAACCTAAACAACCTTACAATTAATTATGTACATGAATATAATCTAGACAATGAACTTAATAAATATAAAATACATGAATGTAAAAATATATGAATACAAAGAATGTATGAACTCAATGTATCCAATGTATGCAATGTATCCAATGTATCCAATATAAATATGGCATTAATTTTAACAGAGAGGGTGTTGAAATCATTTGTGGAAAGATCATTGAAGAAGACTTGAAATTCAGGTGTTTTGGACTCAACCCCTTTGGATTGACAGAGCTGTTCCACAACTTCGATTATTTTTGGGTAGGAAAGATTGTATTTGTACCAACTGAACATCCCAAATCTGCAATGTGAAGTTGGTTGAAGTGGAAGAGATGTTTTCTGTGTCAAGCTTCTCTGCAATTACTTCTTTAATCAGTGCTTTCACAATTATTGAAGCTTCTCTCTGCAGGAACAACAACAATAACAACAAAATATATTTTTTTATATCTTTTTATATCAGCAAAAAAGAAGAAGCTTTATTGATGATAATCGACATGAATACATGTGACCATACATCAATAAAGGAGAGAGATGAGCGAAATATAGCTAGTTGCTCTCTTGGCAAGCACTCATATGTTACATGATTTTCAAATATTATGAGAATAGACCTCAATTCATGCATTAAATGAGGGAAACAATTGGGATATCAGAAAAATGATGTATTTTTCTGGGATATAGACATATATAGATTATATAATATTATATATATACGTCATGTAAGTGTGTACCTGAATGGTAGAGTTTTTAGAGTAGCTGTATGTGCCATTTCCACCATTCATTGGCAATGAATCCATGTTGTTGTTGTTGCTGCTCATGATCTCTCTTTCTGTAGCTTCAATCTGTGTATGTGTAACACCAAGTTTGTTGGTACTTATAGGAAAACGCTCACGATATTGTGATATTTGGTGCTGATTCATTTTGGTATTTTTTTTTGTGACTTCTCTTCTGGGAAAATGGAAAAACGTCAGTGTATTAGTTTATTTGACTCACATTATCTTTATTTTATTTTTTTTGCACGTTTTTTTATTTTTTATTTTTTATGATAAGCCAATAAGTTAAAATATATATATATATATATATTTCCAAAATAGGTAGTTATAATCTATTCTGGTTGTTATTTTGATTATAATTAAAGATGTCGTTGATTTTACAACTCAAAAGGTGTTTGGTTATGACTCTTGGTTATAATTCAATTATGAGGTACTGTGATTGTAATTTTAATTATGATCAAAAGTGTTTGGTTATGATCCACTAAGTTATAATTAGCTCCTTAGCTTTACACTGCCAGTCTACCAAATAATTTTCCAATACTTTTAACAACAATGTGCCTTGTAATACCAAAAAGAAAAGCTATTAAACAAAATTTTTAGAGAAAATGTTATAAGGTCTCGTTTGAGAACAGGATAATTTAGTAACTTTTTGACTATTTAGCTAAAATATGAGCTAAAAAAAATTAGTATGTTTGAAATGACTTTTTGGCTTTTTACAAAAAGATGTGCAAAAAGTAGAGAGAAAAGAGAATCTTTGACTTTTTGGTATTGGTCGTTAGTTTTTTGGCTTTTTTACTTTTTTTAGTAATTTTTTGACTTTTTGACTAAACGGGAGGGTTCCCAAACGAGGCCTAAGAATGATGTAATAGTGATATTTTACAATTAATAGTCATTTTGGTGAGTTCTTTGTTTTAAAATAATAGGCTCACAATGTAATCACATTATTTTGTAGTAATTTTCTGTATATTTTTTTTTCTATTTATATAATATTACTCATTTTTTAAAAAATCACTATCATATCATTTTCAATTGAATTTTAGCATAAAAATGATGTTGGCATGTCATTTTTAATTAGAGAAAGGTAGACCCAAACATGGACAAAGTAAGCTTTCGTTTGACATGGTTGAGACAAATTTAATTCACTAAAAGATAAAATAAACTAAAAAATTAATAAGACAAAATATCACATTTAAATCATAATCATTTCACTTTTTCTCTCACAAAATTACAAAAAAATCAAAACTTCATCTCAAACAAAACTTTTATAGTTAACTTAGCTAAAACGCTAAAAAGTCAAGCTAAACACTCTGCTCATTTGGGTTGATTTTCAAAATTATTATTATTTTCTTATTTAAAAAAAAGGAATCAATTTGAAGGAATTAAATTTTAAAAAGATTTTTTTCTTCTTATTTTTGAAAAAATATCTTCACTCAAAAAAGTAGTAAAATAAAAAATATAAAAAAAGCCGTATGAAAATGATAAATATATTTTTTTTTTCCCTAAACTAATTTTTATTTAAAAACAATGAAAAATAAAAAACATTTTTTCAAAGGACACAGGTGTCCTAAATAAGTGCACTTTTTATCTTTTTGGACTAAAAAATTGAGGAGAAAAATATAGATGTTTGGGTTAACTTTTTAACTTTTTATGGAAAAATGTGTATTAAAAAATTTTAAAAATTGGTTTGTAGGGAAAAATTAGGATTGGGAGTTGTGCAGCCGTAATTGTTAACTTTTGGTGAATAGTGTTAACTTTTTAACTTTTTGAGTAACTTTTTAGCTTTTTAACTTTTTCTCAATATCCCAAACTTGGCCAAAGTCTCGAGTCTTAGAGGTAGTGCTTCCCCACTGCTTGCAGCATATGTAAAAAATTATTGGGAGAATTACAAATTGGTGGGGAAGGAAAAAAAAAAAAATAAAAATAAAAATAATAATAATAATAATAATAATTATCAACACATGAAGGGGTGTAAGTGAAATTTGCAACCCCATATCTTTTTATTTGTACCCCGTCACAAACACACTTACACCCTCTATGTATTTGTAATTTTTTTTCCCTTCTCTCACTTACATATAGTTCTCCAAAATTATTTAATATCTAGATACGATGTAATATTATTTAATATTCAACTAATCATACCTATTTTAATAGTTAGTCTATTAAAATATAATGATACTAGTTAGAGGGATGGCATTTTAATCCAATTCGAGGGAGTCCGTCCATACCTATCTGAAAGGGGTGGATTTTACTTGACTTGACACTTATGTGGGACGGGAAGTGGATTATACTTTGGTCACCCACAACGGAAGCGGGTATCGTCTCCTCCTATCCAAACCCCACCCAATATGATTAATTATATATATATATATAATATAATTAGATATAATAAAGGAATATTAAAAGTCCGTGGTTTTATTTAAATATAAATAAACAATAATTCTAAAAGTCTTACTATTTATATATATGAAAATAAAAAATAAAAAAAAAATTATTTAATATTTTAAAGATTTAAACGGCTCTCAATTTTTTTAACTATTTAAATATGGTCGGATATCCGCAAGTATATGCAGGGACAGGGTAGAGTTTATCCGCAGAGGCAAAGGTGGAAAATGACAAATCCGCTCTCTGACTATCCCTAATTAATATAGTTAACCGGCCTCTTTAAAGAATTCTTTGAATCCGTAGTTCAAAGATTTAAACACGGAAGTGTTTACTTTGATTTTGTTAATGTGCAGGTTTTCATCGTATTAACATTAAGGGCAAATAATCGTGCAGTGGAATTTTTAAAAATTAAGTAAAAGAAGGGATAAATATTATATAATTATATAATTTTTTTCTTTAATGGGTAATTAGTTTTGTCTGACACAACTTCAGTGTAATTGCCCCTAATATTAATCCATTGAAGACCAGTGCATCTTAACTGTGTGGGAAAATTTGTTTAATACTATATAGGAGCATGTTTGAGTAATATGATTATAAAATAGGATTAAGATTATTAATTTATAAACTTATAATTTTATATTTAATTATAAATTTTGTTAATCAGATTACATATATGATGGACATTCAGTAAGTGTTTGGCATGCACTAAAAAAGTGCACTTTTTTTTGCATACATACATTTATTTAGATAATATCAATCAATATCTATCAACATCTCATCTCTATTTTTTTACATATTTTTTTTTATAAAAAGTCAAAAAGTACACTTATTTAGAACATCTCAAACCACCCCTCAATCTAATGAAATTGACGAATTTTTAATACTGAAAGGGTGTGTTTGATTGGGCGGACTGGATAAGGGGGATTAGAATCCATCGGACTTGAGTCCTGGGACTGTGAATCCCCCGGACTATTTGGTCAGATTGGATATGTATCCTGTGTTTGTTTTTTCATGGGATTAGATGTCTGGAAAGGACTATTTTTATGGAATCCAACGTTTGGTTGGACGGATTGGATAGGATAAATGAACAAAAGACTATTTTGCCCTTTTTCAATTGTTTACTAAGGAATAGCAATATTAAACATATCTTTAATATTTTAATTATTTTTAATTAAATAAATTTGTTTTTTTAAAATAAATAAATAAAATATCAATAAAATTTGTTTTAAATCATTACTGTATAACAAATCATTATTTTTTTTACATACAAAACGTTACTGTGTTTTTTTTTTTACATACAAAAAATATCATTAATTTAATAGTATAAATTAAATTTATTTTTTTTACATAAATTTATTTTTTTACACAATTAAATAAATAAATAACCACTAAATTTGATTTAATAAAATACTGTATAACCTGTATAAAAAATTTATATTATTTTTTTAATTAAAATTTTAAATAAATTTTAAATAAAACACCTATTACAATTTAAATAATGAAATTAAATAAATTATAAAAAAAATTTTAAAATAAAACATCAATAAAATATCTATAAAAAATTATTTTAAAAAATTAAATAAATAAAACATTAATAAAAAGTTAAATAAAATTATTTTATTTTTAAATTGAGACATTTAAATTTTATTGAATTTTATTAAATATAATACATAATTAAATAGTAGAGGGTCAAAATTGTCATTTTAACATCTAATCCCAATAGTGATTAGTCCCCCCAAAACAATCCCACACCCCCCTCCAAGACAGGATAGTCCCCCATATGGGGGACATGGAGTCCGGCCGGACATGGAGTCCGCCGGACTAAAAAAAAATCAAACGACGGATAAGGAGGGAGGCCGGACATGGAGTCCAAACAGTCCCCCAATCAAACACACCAAAAGTGGTCGGAAGCATAATTTCAAGTATAAAAAAATATTTAAAAAATAAATTCATAATAAATGATTATCTCACTAGTTTAATTAGATAACTAATCTTACACTAATTTATGAAATTATTAATCATTTCACTATTTATCTTGATAATCAAACAAAGCATATGTCAAATTATCAATTGACATATATTACGTTGTCGCTTAAAATAATAATAAAAAAATGATGGGAGTTCCTTTAGGCCTTTGTTTGGGAATTTAACTATTTTAGTTTGTTATTTGACTATTATATGAGATTAAAAAAAAAATTTGTGTTTAGGTAATTTGTGATTCTTTTTTTTAGTTAAATAGATAGTTGTAAGAGAAAAAATGATTAATTGATATGTAAAATGTGATATTTTAATTTATTGACTATTTTAGTTTTATATATATATATTTTAATATGTATTAGTTATTTTGGCCAAAATAATCATTGCAGACACCCCCAAAATCATTAACCATCAAATTAAAACATCACATGTATTAATTCTAGGAGTACATAATAATTTCTCTATGAGGTAGATTATATTCATTTATCAAAGAAAAATATTATGAACCCATTTATAAATTTTGAATATATCCCGAATAAGAGTTGTGTGGTTAAAATTGAATTTGTATTGTGTGAGATTCATATATAAAATAAATTTGAATTACAATATGACAATCCTGGATAATTTCTAGATAGTTTTGTAGTATTACTATTCATCAAAACCAACTGGGGAAATTTTATAATATACATCTCATTTTGGAGTATATAGCATATGCCGAGTTATGACATTTGCTATATTTAGATATGATCTATTGTAATATTAGTTATGACTTAATTATAATTTATAATAGTGTTAATTATGACTCATTATGGTGTTAGTTATGATTTATTGTGATTATTTTTTTAATTATGATCCCAAAATTTTTTGTTTATACTTTATATAGTGTTTGATTATGATTAATTATTATTTTTTTAAAAGTTATGACTAAAAATAATTTAATTAGAATATTAATGCTAATCAATATTATAAATGTCATATCTTATATATATATATATACTAGCGGGTAGCACACACGATACATATGCAATTCAAATAACTAACAATAAAAGCAAGTAATAAAGAATTTAATATCATAATATGTATGTTACTTAAGTGATAAGTACATTCTTAATGAAACCTAAAGTCTAAGGTTTAAAACTTGCTTACGCTATATATAATAATTTGTTTTTTAATTTTTTATTTTAGCATATGTAAAGTTGTCACATGGTATGAAGAGAATGAGGTTTCACTAAATCAATTTAAATCTTCATAATAATAGTATAGATAGATATAGATAAATAATTTAATATCATAATATGTATGTTGCTTAAGTGATAAGTATGTTTTTAATGAAATTCAAGGTCTTGGGTTCAAAACTTGTTTACGCTATTGGTGTGTTTGTTTGGACGAACTGGAGGGAGATTGTAATCTACCGGACTATTAGCCCTGAGATAACGTTGTCCCCGAATTGTTTGGTTGGACTGAATTTGTATCCTATGTTTGTTTAGTTTTGGGATTAGATATTTGAATTGGACTATTCTATTGAATCATATGTTTGTTTGTGATATTATGAAGAAGAATGAATACTCAAAAGACTATTTTGCCCTTTTGAATTATTTACTAAATAATAGGAATATTAAATCTGAATTATAAATTTTATTTTATTTTTTACTAGAACTTTTTAAAAAAATTAAATAAATAGAATGTTAATAAAAATTACATAACTTTATTTTAATTTGTAGTTGAGATTTTTAAATTTTATTTTATTTTACCAAGTATAATTAATACCATATTATTAAAATAAATAATTTAATAAAGTATAAATAATTTAATGAATAATTTATTAATAAATTTATTAAGTATAAAAGTATAATAGTATAAATAATTTAATAAATAAATTTACTAAGTCTAAATAATTTAATAAATTTATTAAATATACTTAATTTAATAAATAATTAAGTATAAATAATTTAATAAATAAATTTTATTTTTAAAAATATATTAAATAGTAGGGAGTCAAAAAATATAATTTCATTACCTAATCTCATGGGATGAGTTATCCGATGATTTGTATCCCACCCCTTATATGGGATACAACAATCCAACAGATTTGGAATTAATAATCCGAATGGACTATTAGTCCGATGTAAAAAATTCTGATCAAACAACGGATTATTAGTCCGGATTATATAAAATTACCACGTGACATGAGGAGAAGAAAATTTTATTAAACCAATTTAAGCTTTTGGGAAGTGATAGAGAGCTCTAACACTAGAATTCTAGTGAGATGTCAAACAAAAAATAAAACAAAATAAAATAAAACAAAACAAAATAAAAACAAGTCAAAATATCACATCATTAGGTATGACTCACCATTAAAACTCTTAAATTGTAACTTCCAGATATTATTGTAAGCTTTTACACCCCTCAAAAAGAGGCGTGTATGGTTGCATGACCTAACTTACCAAGCAACATCCCTAACAAACTGGTAAAGAAGTTTCTTTGTTTTATGTAAGGCGTTTGATAAAATTAAAAATTATAAGTTGAAAATTATGTACTAAAAATTAAAGGAGAAATAACAGTTAAGTGGTAAATTCAAAAAATTAATTTCAGATCGATACATAATAATAAAGTTTATATAATTATTTTTTAATTATATCAAGTTTATCATTAATATGTAAATATTTTTTAAAAATTACACTGAAATAAAATTATTCCAAAATTAAATATTAAATTGTTTAAGTTGAAAATCGTTGGAACAATCTTCTGTGTAAAATAAATAAGTTGAAACCAAATCAAACAAATAAAATAAATTACTTAGAAAATTTATTTACCAAACCAAATAAATATTTAAAAGTTCAAGTCGAGTGTGTGACACTCTATCCTTAAGATAGATTTGTCCAGCTACGGTGTTTACGGATAAATGACATCTATCTTCCAGGATACAATGATATTCAAAAATTGTAATAACACTCCAAACAATCTCTACAGCAAACCAAAATTGTGTTCTATACTCTCAAATATTTCTCTAAAACTAGTATGAAGAATATATATATATGCAAGAGAGAAAAATGAAAGCAACAAAATGAATTTTTCAGATGTTAGAAATGCTAGAAATGGTCTGCTTTTATAGGCAGATGGGTGATCATTCAAATCTGTCCGAGCAGGTATGAACTTCAAATGAACATATCTCTTTTTGTAATGAACAGGTGCAGAAATTGTTTTGAACAGATATCTGAGGCAGTTTATATCTGTTTAAACAAATAATTGCTGGGCAGTTTAAATCTATTAGAAACAGTTTAATCTGTTGGGAATTTCAGACTGGAAGAGATATACAGTTGGACAAAAAAATTTGAATTAATTTCGTTCAGAAAAATTAATTTTCCCGTAAGAATATTTTTGGAAAAATTCAAATAAATTTTGTCTAAAAAATTATTATTAGAATCGACGCGATCAGCCGGTCGGACGGACGACGGTGGTAGTACACGCGCGTGTGTGGTGGTTTGGGTTAAGGCCCACTTTGTTCATAACTCCTCCCTTCTACAAACTTGGGGTGCCCCTTACGGCCCAACCCAAGTGTTGTCACCTAGAACTTATATACACACATAAGTTCATTTAAAGTTTTAATATGGGACAAGGCTTATAAAGAAACTCACATTTTATTCTTTACAATGAACTCAAAACCGAAATCAACTTCTCATTCACTCATAAATGGTTTTGACGAACAATTTTCACTATGTGACTTGTTATGCGGTAAGGAATACGTCACCTCTTTGGATATACTCCAAAAGACGTGTAAGACCCACTCAAGTTTGGACTCAAAGTTGGTCCAAATTAAGCCTATAAAACCATAAATTCCAACAATCCCCCATATGAATGGAATTTGGCAGAGAGAAAATGCAACAACATGATCTAATTACTGAAAGTACAGAAAATGGAAATATTCTGCAAATGATAGGTAGCTTTTGGCTTTAAACCTTCTCTTGTGAGATACTATCGGATTTACTAACTAACCAGTAAACATGATGTTTTGAACTGTTCAACCATATGTGTAAACCAAGACAATAGAACTCATACAGTATATTACCAGATACAGTTTAGCCTCCGTTTGGGAAGTGGGTTGGCTTTTTGGCTTTTTTGGCTATTTTAGTCTGTGGCTAAAAAGTCTGGTTTGGGAAGGACTTTTTGACTTTTTTGACTTTTTGGCTTTTTGGTGAGGTGTCTTCCTGTTAAATTACCAAACTACCCTTCATCCATGTGGAACAATGATTCAAAAAATCTGGTCGTCCACGTCAGCCTCCGTGGAGGATCGAAATTGTTGTTCTTTTTTTTTATTTTTTTTATTTTTTTTTTATTTTGGGTTTGGATTTGGCATATTTTACTTAAATTTTTTTTTATTTTTTATTTTACTTTGGGTTTGGATTTGGCGTATTTTGCTTAAACTTTTTTTTTTAATTTATGTTTTTGTCATTTTTATTTTTTTATACATTAAAATTAGTTCTAGTTCTTGTTCTTTAATTTACGTTTTTTGCCTTATTTATTTTTATTGGTATACAATAACATTTTTTTTATTTATGTGTTTCATTTATTTGTAAATTACGTGGCGAATGGTAATTTATGTTTTTATGTTTTTTTTTATATATTTTTGAATGAGGCGTATTTTTCTCGTTATTTTTTTTTAATTTACGTTTTTGTCATTTTTTTATTCGTACACATTAATTTGTTTTTATATTTCAAAAATGGGTTTTAATGTGTTTTATTTATTTGTAAATTACATGGCAAATGGTAATTTCTGTTTTTTTTTTTTTTTTAATATTTTTGGATGAGGCGTATTTTTGTCGTTCTTTTTTTTTTTGAATTTACGTTTTTGTAATTTTTTAAATATTTTTAAATTACGCGTATTTTTTGTTAAATAATTTATGCATTTAAAATTTTTTTTTTTTTTTTTTTTTTGCAAATGGTTTTTTCATGTGTTTTTTATTTTTATTTTTATGTTTTTTTCATTTTCTGTGAAATAATAAAAAGTGAGGTTTTAATTTATTGTCCTGTGTATTTTAAATAATTTAATTTTAATTTTAATTTTAATTTTAATTTTATTTTCATTTTCATTTTCATTTTAATGTTATTTTAATTTGATTTTAAATATTTAAATAATGTAAATAATCTAAAAAATTTAATAAGCAAAAATTTAAAATAAATATTCAAAAATTTAAATTGTAAAAATTTAAATAATTTAAATATTTAAAAAATTATTTGAACAAAAAAATCTAAATAATTTAAATATTCAAAAAATTTAAATAATTTAAAATGTTAATATTTTAAATTTAAAAACAACTCTACACTCAAATCGTAACCAAACACATAAAATAAAACTGAATTAATAAATTATTTTTAAAACTCATAACCAAACACATAACTCGAAACGCCATACTACTTTCACAACTCTACACTCAAAAAATAATCAAATACATAATTTTAAAAAAAATAAAATATTTAAAAATATTTTTATAAATAGAGTTTGGATTTATTTTTATAAAATATTTTAACAAAAAACAAAAAAATGTTTTTTAATTTTTTTTTTTTCAACTTTCTTTGGTTTTCTGGGAAAACGTGTTTTTTTTTTTGGGGAAAAGGTTGACATTGGAGTCTCCTTTTAGAGTAGCCCAAATAGCCCAGGGGTAAATTGGTAGTTTCATCCCTCTTTGTGTGGAAGTTATGCTCCAAAACGGAGGCTTTTTGTGTTTTGTCCGTTCGTGGCTAATTTAGCCAATTTTGTCGGTTTGTGGCTAAATTAGCCCACAACCCACATGCCAAACACAGGCTTAGTTTTCACTATTGTGTTTATTTTGGCCTTGAACAACCTGATCTTTCATGTGTGCTCTAGAGAATTGTAGCCCTTCACAAATCTCATAAAACCGGCCCAGTTCACACTCACATAAGTGATTCTTATGAAGAGTATCCTGCCATACTCCACTAGGTATTCCTAGATATAAGAATCATTAAAAGTATTTACTTAACCTAAAACGTTGTAGACATCACTATTTCATCATAGAAATTGGTAGGAGTTTGACTCCCTAGTGATCCTTATGAGTCATATATAACTCGGTTGTTCCTTTGAACCTAGAGCTTGGAATCTCCAGTCAACTAGGTTGGGTTGCCGTTGTGATAACTCTTATTTAATAGGCTTAAGTCTCATTCCCTCGATGAATTCTCAACTAACTCTCTTGTTAATCCTTTGGTTAGTGGATTCGCTATGTTATATATTCAATAGAAATAATTCCATTAGAGTGTAGTTGTCTCACGGTGTTATGTCGATGACGAATATATCGTGACTTACCGTTATACAAATGATTCTGTGCTCTACTAATTTCTGATTGCCTATCACAATGTATGCATATAGCAGGCACCGGTTTTGGCCATGTTGGAATATCTTCAAGGAAGTAGCGAAGTCATTCTGCTTCTTCCCCAGCTTTATCTAAAGTTATAAATTCTGATTCCATAATAGACCTAGCAATGCAAGTCTGTTTGGAAAATTTCCAAGATATAGCTGCCCCACCAAGAGTAAAGACATACCCACTAGTGGATTTTAAGTCTCTAGTATTCGATGTCCAATTTGCATCATAGTATTCTTCAAGTACTGTTGGATATCTAGTATAATTAAACCCAATGTCACGAGTAAATCGGAGATATCCTAGAACCCTTATAATTGTTTTCCAGTGTTCTACTCCTGGATTACTCATATATCTACTTAATTTACTTACTGCGTAGATTAAGCTTCCAATTATTTGGGCATACTCTAATTGAGAAATACTTTCCTGTACATTTTTAGAAAGAAACAAATTAACGTCCATAGGTGTTCTAGCAAGATGATCATCATCTTTAATAAATTTGTCAAGTATTTTCTCAATATAATGAGATTGTGACAAAGCATAACATTCTGATGTTTTAATAATTTTCATACCAAGTATTACATCAGCAATCCCCTTGTCCTTTATGTCAAAATATTTATCCAACATTTTCTTTATAGTTTTAGTCATGTAATTATTACTACTTATAATGAGCATATTATCCACATAAAGACATACATTTATATAATCTTTGTCTGTGTTTTTAATATAAATACATTTGTCACATTCATTAATTTCAAATCCATTTGACATCATTGCCTTGTCAAATTTTTCATACCATTGCTTTGGCGATTGTTTTAAACCATATAATGATTTAACTAATTTACGCACTTTCTTTTCTTTTCCTAGAACAGAAAATCCTTCTGTTTGTTCTATGTAAATTTCTTCATTTAACTCACCATTTAAGAAAGCGTTTTTCACATCCATTTGATGAATTTCTAGATTGTACAAAGATGCAATGACAATTAACATTTTAATAGATGTTATTCTAGTAACCGGTGAGTATATGTCAAAGTAATCAAGACCTTTTTTTTTGTCTAAATCCTTTGACCACAAGTCTTACCGTGTATTTGTCAATTAATCCATCCGCTTTCATTTTTCTTTTAAAATCCATTGTACCCAAGAGGTTTACAACTTGGTGGCAAATCCATCAATTCCCAAGTGTGATTTTGCAAGATGGATTCAATATCACTATTTACAGCTTCTTTCCATAAAAAAACCTTAGGACTAAACATAGCTTCTTTAAAAGTTAAAGGCTTATTTTCTAACAAAAATGTTAGAAAATCTGGACCAAAAAATTTTGAGGTTCTAGCACGTCTACTACACTTAAGTTCTTCTTTCTCATTTTTATCTATCTCTTGCTCTTGTTCTTGATCTTCTTCTTGACCATGATTAGTAATAGTATCATAAGATCTTTTATTAATACTAGTCTCTTGTCCAGTCTTGTTTGAAAATATATGTTTAAAGAACGATGCATTCCGACATTCAATAATAGTATTTACATACGTTTCGGAATGTTCTGACTTATGAATTAAAAACCGATATGCACTACTATTCTTGGCATAACCAATGAAAATGCAATCAATAGTTTTAGTACCTATCTTAGTCCTTTTAGGAATAGAAATAGCCACTTTAGCCAAACATTCCCCTACTTTTAAGTATTTGTAGGATAGTACTCTCACATGCCACATTTTATAATGTGTTTGATTCACTTTCTTTCGAGGTACTTTATTTAGAATATAATTAGCAGAAAGTATTGCTTCCCCCCCCCCACAAGTTCTGAGATAATTCAGAACTTATTAATATGGCATTCATCATTTCTTTTAAAGTCCTATTTTTCCTTTCAACAATTCCATTTTTGCTGAGGTGAGTAACAAGCTGTGATTTAATGAATTATTCCATGTTCTTTACAAAATTCACCAAAAGGTGATTCATATTCACCACCTCTATCACTTTTAAATTTTTTAATTTTCTTACCAAGTTAATTTTCAACTTCATTCTTATATTGAATGAAAGTTTCCAAAGCTTCATCCTTGGTTTGAATTAAATAAACATAACTATATCTAGTATAGTCATCTATGAAAGTGATGAAATATTTTTTCCCACCTCTAGTTTGAATTGATTTAAAATGACAAATGTCACTATGAATTAATCCAAGTGGCTCTGTACTTCTTTCAATTGTATGAAAATGAGTTTACCATGCCATAAATTCGAAGAATCAAGCAAGAAAAAGATATATTTTTATTAATAACAGAGGGTACAACAGTCATTACATTCATTTTGAAAAGACCATCAAACATGTAACATTTTCTTACATACATCCCCTTTTTGGTAAGTATAAACTTATCACTTTCAAAAACTAACCTAAACCCAGTTTTACTCAACAAATATCTGAAAACAAGATTCTTGTGAATGTCCGGTACATGCAGCACATTGTTGAGAGTGAGTTCCTTTCCAAATGTCATCTTCAAAATAATCTTTCCTTGTCCTTTAACTTTAGAAGTTGAGGAGTTGCCCATAAAAAGTTGTGAACCATTGTCCACCACTGAATAAGATATGAACATCTTTTTGTCGACACAGATGTGGGGAGTAGCACTAGTGTCCACCTACCATTCTTTAAGATTTTCGACAAAGTTTGCCTCGGAAATAACTGTAGAAAGATTTATATCATCTACACCATTGGAAATTTTGTCCATTTCAGTCATATTGGCTTGAGCAGGCTTCTTGCTTGATCTTCGTTTGCCTTTGGATTTGCTACAAAAATCTTTAGCCCGATGTCCCTCTGTGTCACGGATTTAACACTTACCATTGAACTTGTACTTCTTAGTTTCCCCTCCTTTAGAGCCTTGTGTAGAACTTTCTCCAGAATACTTCCACTTCGTTGCTTTTGGAGCATGTTCCATCACATTTGCCTTAGACTCCATTGGATGCTTACTAGCTCGTTTCTCTAAATTGCAGTTGTCCTCATCAATTCTCAAATGCACAATCAATTCCTCTAAATTTGCTTCTTTGCACTTGTGTTTAAGGTAGTTCTTGAATTCCTTCCAACCTTGTAGTAATTTCTCAATTAAGGCAGCAACTTTGAAGGATTCACTGAGAGACATGCCTTCTGCATGGATATCATGAAGAATAAGTTGGAGATCTTGAACTTGGCTGATCACAGTCTTAGAATCAACTATCACAAAATTCAGGAATTTGCCAACCACAAATTTCTTTAAGCCAGCATCTTCTGTTTTGTACTTTTTCTCCAAAGACTTCCAAAGTTCCTTTGCCATTTTGATAGGGCTATAGATGTTGTACAATGTGTTATCAAGTCCATTCAAGATGTAATTCCGGCAAAGAAAATCAACATGTTTCTAGGCATCCACCGTAGCAACCACTTGTCGGTCGGTTTCATCTTCTTTCAGAGTAGAAGCATCCTCTCGGAGAAAACGTGTCAGGTTGAGAGTAGTAAGATAGAACAGCATTTTCTACTGCCATCTTTTAAAATCAGTTCCTAAGAACTTCTCTAACTTTTCACCGTGACTAACTGGTACAGTCACAACAGGAGAAGGATTGGAGTAATGGCAGTCACCATACCAATACTGGTTTGTACATCAGTTTCAGTAGCCATGAATTCTAAATTATAAAACAAAATTAGAATTAGAATTTTTATACTACACAAAAAATTAAACCAAAACCACAGAATTAAATTCTATAAAAACAAAAGAAACAAGAATTGTAACTTTTATTTCCAATTAATTTAAAAATAAAATAAAATTTTATTTAAACAAATTAATTCCACATAGAAAATTAAATTTCTGTAACATTTCAAAAATTAAAATGCTGAAACAAAATTTTAATTAATGAAAACTCAGAAATTATTTCTGAAAATCAAAATTAATTTCTGACCAACTTCACAAATAAATATTCTAAGTTGTTAATGACTACCAGTATATTACTACTAGTTGTCAAAGAAAATAAACAGTATATTACTACTATTTGTCAAATAGTATATTACTACTATTTTTATTTTTCAATCAGAATATTATTTTGTAAAACCACGCAAAATAATTTCTGTAATAAGAAGAAAAGAATAGAAGGAAACAACACGAATAATTCTGTATAAGCAGAATAATTCGAATCTAACTTAGGATTGTTGGAACAATCTTCTGTGTAAAATAAATAAGTTGAAACCAAATCAAACAAATAAAATAAATTACTTACAGAATTCATTTACCGAACCGAATAAATATTTAAAAGATCAAGTTGAGTGTGTGACATCCCATCCATAAAACAGATTCGCCCCCCTACGGTGCTTACAGATAAATGGTGTCTATTTCCCAAGATACAATGATCTTTAAAAATTGTAGTAGCACTCCAAACAATTTGTACGGCGAACCAAACTTATATTTTATACTCTCAAATATTTCTCTAAAACTAGTATAAAGAATATATGTATGCAAGGGAGCAAAATGGAAGAAACAAAATGAATTTTTCGGATGTTAGAAATGCTGGAAATGGTCTGCTTTTATAGGCAGATTGGTGGCCATTTAGATCTTTCCGAACATGTATGAACTTCAAATGAACAGATCTGTTTTTGTAATGAATAGGTGTAGAAACTGTTTTCAACAGATAACTGCTGGTAGTTTGTATCTGTTTAAACAGATAACTACTAGGCAGTTTAAATCTGTTAAAAACTGTTTAATCTGTTGGAAATTTCGAACTAGAAGAGGTACATAATTGGACAAAAAAATTAAATTCAGAGTTGGCACAAAATTTGAATTAATTTCATTCAGAAAAATTAATTTTCCCACAAGAATATTTTTGGAAAAATTCAAATAAATTTTGTCCAAAAAATTAATTTTAGAACCAACTCGACCCACAACTGCACAGTTCGGACGGACGGCGGCGGCGGCGCGTGTGGTGGTTTGGGCTAAGGCCTACTTTGTCCATAACTCATTCCTTCTACAAACTTGGGGTGCCCCTTGAGGCCGAACCCAAGTGTTGTCACCTAGAACTTATATACATACATAAGTTCACTTAATGTGGGACAAATCTTACAAGGAAACCCACATTTTATTCCTTAATTGTCTATTTCACGAACACGAAAGCGACGTTAACTTCTCATTCACTCATAAATGGTTTTGACAAACTGTCTTCACTGTGCGACTTGTCACGCAACAAGGAAAACATCACCTTTTTGGACCCACTCAAATTTGGGCTCAAAGTTCGTCCAAATTAAGCCTATAAAACCATAAATTCCAACAAAAACTTGCATTAAAATTTATTACTTTCAATTAGTATGTTCTCATTTTTGTATTGTGATGGTGAGGAGATGTAGAGTGTTTGGTCGTAGGGTTTCTGAAACTTGTGGACAAACAAGACAAAGGTAAAATGCACTAGTAAATATAAGATGACATATGTTTTTGGAATGACATATAATTTAATCAGGAAATGGAAAATGATTTATCATTTTACCATGGCCTATGATGGATTTCAATCAAATTCCAATGTTTAGGCCTTCAGTTTTTCAATTTTTTTCATTTTTGAAAATAATTGATTCATCTATAACATGGTCTACACAAATCTAATTGAGATTAGCTTTTTGTTTTTTATATTTTTTATATTTTTAATATGAATTATTCATTATAGTTTCCAAATTTGAGCTTAACTCAATTTTTTTCATTTTTGATCATTTTTGTAATTCCTTTAATTTAAGCTTAATTAGCAAGTATTGTCTTTTTTTGATTTATTTCCTAGTTTAATCATGATTTCATTTTATTATAAATAAGGGTTATAAGTCTTAGGGAAATTAATATATTTGTTCAGAGAATTCTTTGTTTTGTTATAATTCTAGTAATCTTCGAATTTAAGAAATTGTTGAAGAGTTGCACCTTTCTTTCTTTTCTTTTCTTTTTTTTTTGAACTGTAAAGTTGCACCTTTCTTTGCTGCACGATTCTGTTACACCTTTCTTTGTTGCAAGATTCACTAAAAATGGACTTTTGCCGACTAAATTTTTGGTTGGTAAAAGTGCAATTTCCTGTAGTGGTTGTTCACATTCCGTAAGAACGGCTTTGGGAAAAAAATGTTTTTCTTAAACTTTTGTCTATTTTTTAAGTGGAACCCATACGCCGAGGTGGGCGGGTATTGGTGGTAACGCGTTCTATGTTGCATTATGATTCACGTAGTAAATTTGGTTATTTAAAACCATTATCAGATGAGTGGGGAATTGAAGCCAAAGTAAGCTCTACGAAAATAGTATTTTGGTGGGTTTCACAAAATTGGAGGAAGGGAAGCTTGTCCCACATTGCTTGGCTAGGCTAACATTGTTGGGTTTATAAGTTTTGGGTTTACAACTTTAGGAGGGCCCCAAGGGATACCCAAGTTTTGTGGAAGGGTGAGGTTATGGGCAAAGTAGGCTAGACCCATTAGACCCAAAACAAACACACATGCGCACGCGCCGCCGCTATCTATCCTATCAGATGGGGTTGGCCGTGGGTGCGTGGTATGAGGTTGGGTTGGGCTTGTCCAACCAAATGCTTATCTTTTGGGGCCAAAAACATTTGAATTTTATTTTTCCTAAAATTTAGTTCTTACCATTTGGAATTAGAATTTCAGTTTGAAATTTAAATTTAATTCCGAATTAACCCCAAACATATTGAAACGTTAATAGTTTGGTGCAACACACCTGTCTAGATTTTCTTCCAACCGAGCAGGTTTGTTATTTGTTCAAATTTCAACCTGAACATGTTCTATCTGTCCAAACAGGTTTTTACCTGTTCAACACTGTCCCGAACAAATTTTTTACCTGTTGAAATCTATTCTGAAAAGCCACAAGTTCATCTATAAATGGATAGTCCCTTATTTGGATATTGCATTTCAATATTCGTTCTTCTTCTCTACTTTTATTTCTTGCATTTTGTCGCATAAATTCCTTATGAGAAAGATAAACACATAGTGTGTTCTTTGGACATTTAGTTTGTAGTGCTACTACTAAATTGTTATTGATCATTTCATCCTAGGAGATAGATGTCCATAATCTGTTAGCACTTGAGAGATGACGAATTTGTCTTAAGGAGACAGTGTAAAACACTAGACTTGATCATTCTCAGAAAATATTTTCGGTAAGTATTTTTTTTTTCTTCCTCCTACTCTATCTCCAATTTCTATTTGGTTTATGTAATTAAACAGATTTTGAAAAATCTTTCTTTTTAATTTATTCTCTTTGTGTTCTGTTTGTTGTTGAGTACACAAATAGAAATTAAATTAATATAGTGAAGAGTGTATAACAATCTTAAGACAGACTTGTTTTCTTTATTAAGTCTTCATTGTATTAATAATTTCGTTTTTGAACCTTGTTTTATTTGAATCTAAGAAAATAATTTTTTGATTTTTGTAACAAAAAAATTATTGTGCTGTGTTTTATTTTTCTGGTTTTAGTAACTAGAAAAGTAAAATTATTTTGTGTTATAACTTATTTTCTAGTTTTAGTAATTAGAAAATTAATTTGTGTTTTGGTTTTTTTTCTTTTTTCCTGCGATTTTTTGTAATCAGATATTATGGCCTTTGCAATTGAAAGTAGTACTCCAAATCCGATTGTTACAACAACTTCGGTCCTTACCCAAAACCATGTTCAATGGAGAAAAATTGAAAAAATTTAATGGCACCGAGTTTAAGAGATGGCAACAAAAAATACTGTTCTGTTTTACAACTCTTAATCTTGTCTGGTTTCTCTATGAAAATGCTCCAGTACTAAAAGAGGATGAAAGTGATCGGCAAGGTGTTGCCGCGGTGGATGTATAGTAGCATTTTGATTTTCTTTGCAAAAATTACATCCTCAATGGCCTAGACAACATGCTGTATAGTGTTTACAGCCCTCTGAAAATAGCAAAAGAATTGTGCTATTCTTTGGTGAAAAATACAAGATAGAGAATGCCGGCACAAAGAAATTTGTTGTTGGTAAATTTCTGGATTTTGTTATGGTAGACTCCCAAACGGTAATTTCTCAATTTCAAAGTTTTTAATTAATTTTTCATGATATTCATGCTGAGGGTATGTCTCTTAGTGAGTCTTTCCAAGTCGCTGCTTTACTGAAAAAATTACCAACGGCTTGGAAAGATTTTAAAAATTACTTAAAATATAAACGCAAAAAGATGACCATGGATGAACTTATTGTAAGACTGATAATTGAGGAAGATAACTGTAAGGGTGAAAAGAGGAATGGTAAAAATCCTATTGAGTCCAAGGCTAATGTGGTGGAACAAGTGCCCAAACCACATAACAAGAAGAGGAAGTTTGCTGGAAATGGTCCTAAACAAGGTGATAACAATGGCAATAAAAATTTCAAAGGAAAATGTTCTAACTGTGGCAAGATTGGACATTGTGCCTCTGATTACCGACGCCCTAAGAAGGATCGCGAAAGTACAAGCAAAAAGACCACCAATCAAGCCAATGTGACAGAAGTTGATTACATTTCTGATGGAGTAAATGACATCAATCTCTTTGCTGTGATGTCTAAGGCTAATTTGGTTTAAAATCCCAAAGAGTGGTGGGTTGACATTGGGGCAACTCGACATATTTGCGTGGACAAAAAGATGTTCACTACTTATAATGAGACTGCAAATAGTGAACAACTATTCATGGGAAATTCATCTACTTCTGCTGTGGCTAGACAAGGGAAAGTTATCTTGAAGATGACATTGGGAAAGAAACTTACCCTTAACAACGTGCTGCATATACCAGACATCCAGAAAAATTTAGTTTCTGATTCTTTGTTAAGTAAAAATGGTTTTATACTTGTATTTGAATCTGATAAGTTTGTATTAACAAAGAGTGGTATGTATGTAGGTAAGGGATACATGAGCGATGGTCACTTCAAGTTGAATATGTAATGACTGTTGTACCAAAATCTATTATTAATAAGAGTAACACATCTTTTGTTTATATTCTTGAGTCAAATTTATGGCATGGTAGATTAGGACATATGAATTTTGATACTTTGCATAGACTAATTGGTTTGGATTATATACCAAAGTTTGAAATTGATCCTAATCACAAATATGAGATATGTGTAGAAACAAAACTAACTAATGCTCTATTTAAATCGGTTAAAAAAAAAACCAAACCTCTAGAATTATTTCATACTGATGTGTGTGATCTTAAATTTGTTTAAACTAGAGGAGGCAAAAAGTATTTCATAACATTTATCGATAATTGCAGAAGATATTGTTATGTATATTTACTTAGAAGTAAAGATGAAGCCTTGGCAATGTTTGAACTCTACAAAACTGAAGTTGAAAATCAACTTGGTAAAACCATTAAAATGGTTAGAAGTGATAGGGGTGGTGAATATGATGCACCTTTAAATGAATTTTTTGCACAACATGGCATTATTCACCAAGCTACAGTACCCTATTCTCCACAGCAAAATAGTCTGAAAGAAAGAAGAGAACCCTTAAAGAAATGATGAATGCCATGTTACTAAGTTCAGGCTTACCGTAGAACTTGTGAGGGGAAACGATTTTGTATGCTAATTATGTCCTTAATAAGATACCTCACAAGAAAACTAACAGCACTCCTTATAAATTATGGAAAGGTCGACCATGTAATAATCGTGTCCTATACTATGTTCATTAATCATGATTATGTTTGTAATTATGTGCTTAATTTGAATTTGGGTGTTAATTGCATGATTATATGTGATTTTGGCTTTGTATCTGTTCCCCGTAGGAAAATCTGTTAGAATCTGTGCTTTGAACTAAAAATTGAAGGCCTTATCGGCCACAGAAATCGAAATTGACTACGCCATTGTGATTGGCGTAATTTTTCGAGTCTATGGTGAAATTTAATTAAAAACTGATTCGGAACAAAATAATTTGTTTAAATCGAATTAATTAAGCACCATTGATTAGTTCTAATTAAGTGTGATTAAGAGAAGCCTATATAAATGAGCCATACATGCTTAAGCTCATATTTTTTTGAGCCCAAATCAGATCCTACACTCTAGAGAGAGAGGGTGAACCGAATTTAGAGAGAGAAAGGGACCATTCTTGAAGATATTGCAATAGAATTCAAGAAACTAAGAGAATTAGCTCAAGATTTGGCTATAATTGGAAGAATTGAAGCTCCTAGGTGAGTAATCAACCCTTAATTCATGAGTTTGAGTTTTTAACTATATGAATTCAAAGAGAATATGTGACCAAGAGCAAGAATTGAGTGGTAATTGATGAATTTGGAGTCAATGAATGCATGCATGTTTAGAATTACCATGAATTTGCATAAGCTAGCATGTAACATGTTAATTATGAAAGATTGGGCATTGAATCATACATGCAAGCATAGTTTTGTTGAGTTTCATGATTGTAAGCACCATTTGTACCATTTGAAATAGGAATGGAGTCAAGAATTGACATGCATGCATGATTGATGAAGATATGAAGTTTGAATACATGAATTTAATGTATTGGAAGTAAGTTTGGTACAATTTGGGTTTGCATGTGATTGATTCATAAGATTTGAGCTTCATAATGTAGTAAATTGGTGTTTGTAGCACGTTAGTAGTTGTATATGGGAGTTATGAGTTATAAAATGCAAGCTATGTTAATTTGAATGCAAGTTTGAAGCTTAAACTGGATGCTGGAAATTCCAGAATTCGGCATGTCCGCTCGAGCGGGAAGAGCGCCGCTCGAGCGTGAAATGTTAGTTCCCAGAACTTTGCAGACATGGACGTCCGCTCGAGTGGGGAGATTTACGCTCGAGTGGGGAGCCATGTAGTTTGACTCTCAGCTCGAGCATCCGAAGTCACGCTCGAGCGTAAAAATGAAGTAACCAGTACTATTGCAGACCAAAGGGGTCCGCTCGAGCGACAAAAGCTGCGCTCAAGCAGGGATCCCTGTTTCAGATATTTTGAAAAGTGGTTTTATGATTTGTTATCCGTTCTCTTTCATTTCTAAGCACTCTTAGGCATGCATTGAGCATTGTGAATGAGTTAAAATGATAAGAAAGGAGCCTAAGAGGAATGTATAAATTAAGAATGGATTGAATCGTTTGTGACCCATATGTGTTATGTAATGTGTAGGGTCGAGCTTAAGGGCAAATCTATCGGCAGAGCACTGTGAGTAATATTTTAGTAAAGATATTTTCAAGTATGTTACTTTTCGAATGCTACTTTTGTATAAGCTTCATGGATTTGTTGATTTGAAATATGAATGAGTATTCTATATGCCTAATTTTCTATAAGGCCGTTTGATACATTTGATATATCTGAATTGGGCCTAAGGCTGTTTGCCGTTGATATGTTTGATATATCTGAATTGGGCCTAAGGTCGTTTGCCGTTGATATATTTGATATATCTGAATTGGGCCTAAGGCCGTTTGACATGAACGATTGGGCCAAAGGCCGTTGGACATGAATGATTAGGCCAAAGGCTGTCGGATATGAATGATTGGGCCAAAGGCCGTTAGACATGAATGCAAAGAGAGGCCAAAGGCCATTTGAATATGTCATTTAATATGTTTGAATACCGTGATGGGCCAAAGGCTGTTTGAATGAAAGGGATCATGATCATGAATATGAAATACACATGGATATGAATATAAAGAGAATGGGCCCGAGGCCGTTTGATATGTTTGAATTGGACCAAAGGTCGTTTTGAATAAAGAGTTGGTTGGACCAAAGGTCGTTTCGTATAGATGGATCTGAGGTCGTATTGTTTTATATAAAAATTGGACCTGAGGTCATTTTGCATGTAGATATGATGTGTTGGACCCAAGGTCGTTTTGCTTTGTTGAGATTTGTAAATCTGGTGTGAATGAGAATAGTGGTTCAAATGTGTACATTATAAGTATGATTCATTTATGAACGAACCTCGTTCATTAACCTCTTTATTTTGATATTATTCACTGGGCGTTAGCTCACTTTTATCTATATGTATGTAGGTGAGCAAAGGGACGTTCAACCCCAGCCTTAGTGGAATTTAAAAAAGGAACCGAAGTTTTGTGAAGTTAGCCCAGGTGCCTCACGCAAGAGGCTTTGTTTATGATCTTTTGTATTTCTTTTGTCACTTCTATTGACCATGATAAACCATTTATGTGTATAAGCTTTTGGCATGGCTGACTATGTGTTTGAATGATCCTGGGTATACAAGATGTTAACTACTGATACGTGGTGTAAGTTGTTATTAAGTATATGTAAAATGTTTTGACATGCCATGTAAGCATAGCTCATTGGACAAAATTTTTAAGTTTGCTTCCGTCTTGGCCCCTTCACTCTGTCGCTATATGTTTGTTTTGGTTTGAGGCCGTAGGTAATCTCATGATTACTGGCCGGTTATGACCTTAATCTATAAGGGCGGGTTCGGGTCATGACAGACCACCTCCTTACAAATACTTAAAAGTGTGGAGGTGTTTGGCAAATGTAGAAGTTCCTATTCTGAAAAAGACTAAGATAGGACCAAAAATAGTGGATTGTATGTTTATTGGTTATGCGCATAATAGTAGTGCATATCGGTTTCTGTCTTATAAATAAAAAATACCTGATATACATGTGAACACTATTATAAAGTCAATGAATGTTATGTTTTTTGAACATGTTTTTTCTTACAAGAAAGGACAGGACTTAAGTACACAACAAAGAACTTATGATTATATACAAAGTCAAGAGACTAATGACAGTCAAACACAAGATACTAGTAATGGTCTCAACTAACAGGATTTAACTGATGATAAACCAAGATAAAGTAAGAGAGCAAGAATATCAAAATTCTTTGGTCCTGATTTTCTGACATACCTGTTAGAAAATGAGCCTTAGAGCTTTAAGGAAACAATGTCAAGTCCTGAAGCACCTTTGTGGAAAGAGGTTGTTAATAATGAAATTGAATCTATTATGCAAAATCATACTCAGGAATTAGTAAATCTTCCACTTGGTTCTAAACCTCTTGGGTATAAATGGATATTCAAGAGAAAAATGAAGACAGATGGTTCAATAGACAAGTATAAAGCAAGACTTGTGATAAAATGTTATAGACAAAAGGAAGGTCTGGACTATTTTGACACATATTCCCCTGTGACAAAAATAACATTCATCCGCATGCTTATTGCTATAGCTGCGTTGTATAATTTAGAGATACATTAAATGGATGTTAAGACAACTTTCTTAAACAGTGATCTAAATGAAGAGATCTATATGGACCAACCAAAAGGGGTTGCAATGCCATGGCAAGAAAAGAAAGTTTATTGGCTTGTAAAATCTCTTTATGGGTTAAAACAAGCTCCTAAGCAATGATATGAAAACTTTGATCACGCTATGCTTACTAATAGGTTTAAGATAAATGAATGTGACAAATGCGTCTATGTTAAAAACACTGACAAAGGTTATGTCATCGTTTGTCTTTATGTAGATGACATGCTTATCATTGAAAGCAGTCAAAACATGATCAAATCAACCAAGCAAATGTTGAAGAAAAGATTTGATATGAAAGATATGGGAGTCGCAGATGTTATATTAGGAATGAAAATTACTAAAATATCTGATGGATATGCATTATCTTAATCTCATTATATTTAGAAAATTATTGGTAAATATATCAAGGATGATGTGAATGTAGTAAGAACACCTATAGACATCAATTTTTATTTATTAAGGAGATGCAGTGTCTCAATTAAAATACTCCCAAATTATTGAAAGCCTAATGTACCTAATGAATTGCACACGTCCTGATATAACTTGTGATGTCAGTAAATTAAGTAGTACACCAGTAACCCTGGAGAATACCATTGGAAAGCAATCATTCGAGTTCTTAGATATCTAAGATTTACCCGTGATCATGACTTAAATTTTACTCGATATCCAGTAGTACTCGAAGGCTATTATGATGCAAATTGGATATCGGATACTAAAGATTTTAGTGGATATGTCTTTACTCTGGGAGGTGCTGCTGTTTCTTGGATATCCAAGAAACAAACATGCATCGCATGATCCACAATGGAATATGAGTTTATCGTTTTAGACAAAACAGGAGAATAAGCAGAATGGCTTCACCACTTCTTAGAAAATATTTCAATGTGGCCAAAACCTGTGCCAACTATTTGTATTCATTGTGACAGCCAATTTGCAATAAGTAGGGTACATAGTCATATGTATAATAGTAAGCCTCAACATATTTGTCGTCTGTATAATACCGTAAGGCAATTGTTCTCAAGTGAAATAATCTCAATAGATTGTATAAAATCTAAAGAGAATATTGTGGATCCGTTAACGAAAGGTTTGACAAAAGAGCAAGTGTACAATTCATCGAAGGAAATGGGATTAAAGCCTATTACATAAGAGTTATCATAATGGTAACGCTACTTACATTTTTCACTTCAATTCCTATACTGCACTTCATTTCATAGGAGTAGTTTCAAATAATTTATTGTTGTGAACCTTTACGAGGCTGGGTTAGATCATTATAAGTTTTCATTTATTTAATGAAATTTAGATTCTGAAATTGTTCTTCACTTGTTGTTATTTACTAATTTCTCCCAAATAAGCCACCAGTAAAAGTCCTCTTCATTGAGGCTGAAAGAACTATAATACAATCGTCTGATAATTGGTTAGCAATTAATATTCTATAAGGACTAATTGATCCTTCTTAACACGCTTAAATTTACATTATTAACTTTCGAAAGCCAAAAAGCCAACAATATGGTAACATAATATTACTTATTTTAAAAATCTACATATGAAGTGTGAAAATTATCCTTAAAGTAAATCATAAGAGATTTCATCATCTAATATTATCCGCAAATAACCTATACAGTCTAAATAATAGGCGCTTGGTAGGGTGGTAAATTTGGCCCGGCACGGCCCATGTCGGGCCTCGTGGGCTCCCGCCAAAATTTGGTCCTGATCGGGGCTGCACATGGGCCAAAAAATTAGGCCCAAACCTGGGCCCATGGGGTATTCGGCCCTCGGGCGGGGCGGGTGGGCTTGGGCCTGGGCTCAGGGTTGGGCGGGCTTGAACATTTTTTTTATTTTTTCTATCAAAATTTTATTATTTTCCACTAAAAAAGACATTAGGCTACGAGGGAGCCGGGCCTCAAGCCAAGTCTTGAGTAGGCCTTAAGCAGGCTGATGGGATGGGCTAAGCGGGCCAGGCCAAGTTTCAAAATAATGGCCCAGGTCCAGGCCCAGGGTCTCAAGTTGGGCTCGGGCCCAAGCCCGGGCCTAAATGGGTCGGGCCTACCTGGGGTTGTGGGCCATTTTTATACTCCTAGCGCTTGGGCAAAAAGTCCAAATTTATATTCCACGCATTAAATTTTTATGCCCATAAGAATATGCCTAGACGAAAGGACCAAAATACCCATGTATATATATATGGTTTCTAAACTAAAAACCTAATAGCTCACAGAAATCGTCTCTCTCTCTCTCTCTCTCTCTCTCTCTCTCTCAGCTCATTTCCCTTATCTCATTTCCTTTCTCACTCTTTATCTTCTATCGTCGATACTTATTGTCATGCCAGAGCTCCGCCATTCTACCAGCTGAAACGATGCAGCAATCTACCGTTTTTCCTTATTACTATCGTCGTGCTCTCTCTCATCTTCGTCTCCTTCTTCGTCGTCGACTCTATTGTCGCAAGAAACGAAATCTAAGGCTAGGGTTTCGTCATCATTGAACTCTCTCTTATCTTATCAATGGCGACCACCACCGTTGCATTACTTCATCCTAGTCACCGCCTCTACAGATCTATCGACGCCTCTCTCAAATTCATGACTCTCTTCAACAGACTCCGTTGGTGACTCGTTACCTACCTCCGCATGAAATTTCCATAGTACAGTCGACACAAGCTTCAACCATTCACCAAAACTATTCAACAGACCCTAGAACACTACATGATGTTGAAGAAAATCATCAAATCAAGCAATCTAGGTCATTCTTCTCTATATATATATCTCTTCAATCATCGTTGGAGCTTCCATGGTTGTTTCTTTTGTTGCTAGATTGGCCGTTATCGCCTTCAAATCCACCGCATTTGCTTCGCATTCCAACAACCTCAGAACCGCTCATTTCCTACATTTCTATTCGATCACCGCCATATGAGTTTAATAAGTGCTCCATTGTATATATGTGTTGTTGCGTTTGGAAAGTGTTAAGAAAACATATATGAAGCACAAGTGTTCTATTAACTTAGGTAAACTGGTCAGAGGGTAGACTATTCTAGATCTAGATGATTGCAACAGTGCCATGCTTTCAACAGATAAGAAAAGATTTCAATAGACAAGGTTAAAAAAATTCAATAGATAAACAGATATGTTTATACAAACACAAAATAGGTGACATCCTCCTTATACAAACACAAATTTATTTTGTAGTTCTTCTTGTTGTTGCTTGTATCTACGAATTTGTTAAAAATTACTTTTTTTTTTTTTTTTTTTAAGGATGATTAGAGGTGTACGCGGTGCGGTTCGGACAGCTAAAGAGTAAAATTACAAATCAAATGGTAGGTTAGCAGATTGGCGGGTTGACAAATTACGATTTGGGCAGTTTTTAGAAGATTGACAGATTGAAGAATATTCTAACTAATTATCATATATTTGCATAATATATAATACTAATTTGTATAATATTTTTTAGATATATAACACAAAGTAATTTTACATAATATGTTTAATATATATAACCACTAAATTTGAACAGCCAGTTAAAAAAAGTTAAAAGAAAAAAAAAAAAAATCAACAGATAAATTAAATGGTAAAATTAGAAATAAAATGTCCTTCAAAACAAACTAAAGGACTTCTTACCAAACTATTTAACAAATGATGGACCTTACACCAATAAAAAATATCCACTTGATCTAATGTCTTATACCCTGACTAGATTGGATTTATTACCAATTTACTCCTAAATAATTTGGCTCCAAAAAAATAAAAAATCAAGCCTAGACTAGAGTTTTTATCAATAGACTAGGCTTTAAACACTAAAATGATTCAATTTAAAAAAGCCGAAAAAGGTAAGTTTGTGGACTAACTCATTTACATTATTTTATATGCATATATGATTTTATTTATTTATTTAATAGATTAATTTTAACAATGGTGCTACACGCACCAATTGATATATCAATTAGTATACCAATACATACTATAGCATTACAATTTCAAAATTATGGACCCCACTTATTATACAAATTATAAAGACTTAAAACCTAGAAAATTATGTCACATCATTTATTAGTATACTAATTGATATACCAATTGGTGCGTATAACTTTATTCTAATTTTAAAAGTGACATATAATTCACATAATGAGAATTGTTTTAGTGGCTCTACACCAAGAAAAGTTATTTTATGGGATAAGTAGATATTCATAAATAGTTGAAGAAGGATTAGTATAATTAAATTTTTTTTATAATATGAGAACTAAATATATATTAATTTTAAAATTAAGAAAATACTAGTCTTAATGGTAGCGTCAGACTAAAAGAATGGCTTTGGAGTGGGAAGAGTGCTAGATTAGTGTAGCTCAAGTTTGACCTTTAATTTTTATTTTTAATAGTTGACTTAACTATAATTGATCTGTTTGACAGGACATCTTACAGTTAGGCTTAATAAGGTGAAAATTAATTTGATGAGGGACTATTTCTTTTTTTTTTTTTTTTGCTATTTTATTTTGTAAATTAATTTTAATATTAACTGTTTTTATTGAGTTTCACAAAGAAGATGAGGGGTAAA
Organism: Camellia granthamiana; assembly: GCA_036172215.1. Lineage (NCBI taxonomy): Eukaryota > Viridiplantae > Streptophyta > Magnoliopsida > Ericales > Theaceae > Camellia > Camellia granthamiana. The sequence goes on from CM069913.1 coordinate 97,343,995, forward strand.
AGTTAATTGACACATTTGATTTGTTATATTATCATACGAATATAAGATAAGCTACAATTACAAAATTTTATGACATAATTTATTTATGTTTTACGATAAATGCAATTTTATAATTTATTCTATTTTTTGCTTTTACGTTTTACTATTTATATTATAACACATTTTTATTTTTAATATGCATACAAGATTAAGATAATAATAATTGTAAATATTATGAAAATAATTAAAAGTTATTTGATTTTAAATTTCTTTTATCTATACGTTTAAAAAAATAATTATTATTGTTTGATATTAATATTATTTTTTAATTATTTGTGTGATATCATGAATAGTACGGTTGCAATGCCACTATATGTACATATATCCATACTTTATGGTGTAATGCTAGTGTGTGTATATATATACATTCATTAGGTGAAAATCAAAATAAGTGGTTGTTTGGTATGTGTTAAAATAACATATATTATTTTAGTATATTATTTTATTTAGATCATAATCATCTTATTTAAGTTATATAATTTTTATATCACATTATTTTAAATCTAATCCATATTTTATATTTTTTTATAAAAAATTAAAAAAATATATTAATCTAACATTTTCTAAACAATCCCTTTTAAGTGTAGTGAAATTGAGCTCTTATCATGCTATGTAGTAGTGCTTTTTATTTTAAAACACACGCATCACTTCTTATATAATTTATCTATAAAAAAATAAAATAAATTAAAAAAATTAAAAAATTAACTTTTTAATAAGGCCTCGTTTGGGAACCCTCCCGTTTAGTCAAAAAATTAAAAAGTTATTAAATTAGTCAAAAAGCTAACAACTCATACCAAGAAGTTAAAGATTCTCTTTTCTCTTTACTTTTTACATAAATTTTCGTAAAAAATTAAAAAATCATCTAAACATACTAATTTTTTTAACTCATATTTTAATCAAATAATTAAAAAATTATTAAATTAGTCTTTTCTGTGACCTAACTTTCCAAAACCACCTCATGATAATAAGGGTATCCGCACATGAGCAAACGTGTTCCATTGGACAGACTCGAAAGTATCGTCCATGCGCAAGCTTCGCTGCCTTTGACCCCCATAATATTATTATTATTATTATTATTATTATTATTTTATTCCGAGTAGTATATAATAATTGGGATTTGGCGATGCTGTCATGTACAAATCGCAGCGGTCTCTTATGATGCTCTGGTAGAGATCTTTCTATGAATTTTTTTTTTTAATAATTTAAACTGTGTATATTACAAAATTTGTTGAGTATTATTTATGTAAAAAATAAAATTAATCAAAGTCCGTAACCCTATGAAGTTAATCTAATTAATCTAATTATTTTTGTTAATCATTTATTTTATAAAAAAATAAATATACTCTGTTACATAATTATAAATACTAAATTTATTTAATTTTCTTTTATAAATAATCTAATTAACAAATCTTATAATATAAATAATTTAAATTACCAAAAAAAAACTCAAAAAATTCCTCTCTCCAGAACATCTCACAACACCCACAGGAAGGTGCTGTGGATTGTTCACATCAGCCTCCCCAATTCCTCGAGAATGGGGGTATCGGCACACGAGCAGTTCCATTGAACATATTGTCCATCCGTAAGCTTCGCTGTCTAAGTCTTTGACTCACGCATTATAATATTTATTTTATTATTTTTTTTAGGTAAAATATTAATAAATCTCAAAATTTAATTTTATGAATTGTTTAAAATTTTTTTTTTTTATGAACTCAAAAATCTCATTAAAGTAAAAATTACATAACAAGGTAGTTACACGCTTTGGATTGATTTTTTAGGAATAAAAGTAGATTTCTCCGAATGTAAAATTACACATTTTGACAATCATACGATAGAAGTTTTGAATTTTCCCTCTTTCTGGAACAAATCTCACATTACGAATAAGAACGTAACACTTCAATGTGACACTCTAATAATGTAACACTCTAATGTAACGCATTAAAAAATTTCTTAGTATATTTTTTCTAAACGTAACACCTCAATTAATGTAATTTCAAACGTCATACTCCAATGTAACATCCATAAGAACATTAAAAAACTAATTAGTGTACTTTTTTTTTTTTTTTTTCCAAACGTAACACTCAGAACTTGACATCATACATTTATCCAAAATTTATTAAGGAATTTGTGTACTCATTTTGGAATGGTTTGAAGAATCCCACATCCTTTTTTTGAAGTGTTACAATGAAACATTATATTTGGAAAAAAGTACACTAAGAAATTTTTGTGTATGTTACAGTAACGAGTTTTTTTGAAGTGTTACATTAGAGTGTTACGTTTGGAAAAAAATATATAATAATAAATTTTTTTGGAGTGTTATGTTTGGTGTCACGATTAAAATTTTACATTTACTCAAAATTTATTAAGGAGTTTTTGTACTCCTTTTGAAATATTTAAAGAATTTCACATCATTTTAGAATGTTTGAAGAATCTCATATTTCAAGTCATTTTTTTACTCGTTTTCAAAGTCATTTTTTCACTCCTTTTCAAATGTTTGAAAAATCATACATTTCAAGCAATTCCAAATAAAAAAAGATTCTTATGTAAAAATTCATTCTAAATTTGATTTTCATATATTGTGTACCAATTGATGCGTATAACTTTATTCTAATTTTAAAAGTGGCATATAATTCAAATAATAAGAATTGTTTTAGTGGCTCTACACCAAGAAAAGTTATTTTATGGATAAGTCGATATTCGTAAATGGTTGAAGAAGTATTGGTACAATTAATTTTTTTATAATATGAGAACTAAATATATATTAATTTTAAAATTAAGAAAATACTATTCTTAATGGTGGAGTCAGACCAAAAGAATGGCTTTGGAGTGGGCAAAGTGCTAGATTAGTCTAGCTCAAGTTTGAAATTTAATTTTTATTTTTAATAGTTGACTTAACTATAATTGATCAGTTTGAGAGGAGATCTTACAATTAGGCTTAATAAGGTGAAGATTAATTTGATGAGTAACTGTGAGAGAGGGACTATTCCATTTGTTTTCTTTGCTATTTTATTTTGTAAATTAATTTTAATATTAACTATTTTTATTGAGTTTCACAAAGAAGATGAAGGATAAAAGTTAATTGAAACATTTGATTTGTTATATTATCATATGAATATAAGATAAGCTACAATTACAAAATTTTATGACATAATTTATTTATGTTTTATAGTAAGTGCAATTTAATAATTTATTCTATTTTTTGCTTTTATGTTTTACTATTTATATTATAACACATTTTTATTTTTAATATGTATACAAGATTATGATAATAATAATTATAAATATTATGAAAATAATTAAAAGTTATTTGATTTTAAATTTCTTTTATCTCTACATTTTAAAATATTTTTGAATTATTATTTAATATTAATATTATTTTTTAATTATTTGTGTGATATCATGAATCGTACGGTTGCAATGCTACTATATATATATATCCATACTTTTATAGTGAAGGTGCAATGCTAGTGTATATATACTAAGTAAAGATTCAATTAGTGTGGTGAAATTTTGCTCTCATCATGCTATATGTGGTAGTGCCTTTTATTTTTATTTTTTAAAAAACAATTACACAACGAGATTGATAAGGCCTATGAGTATGAATTTAACATAATAGAATTCATACAATTTAAATTAAGAGAATGACTCATCCTGAATTTACAGCATGTGTTACAAGTGATTACGAAATGAAAGTCAACGGATATTCCCATATTCTAATGGCTTACATCTTTCCAAGGTCGTACTTGGTTATAACAAAAAGGATACAAATCCAATACATATAAAGTCCTTGGTTAGAATTTAAAACGATTAGCACGATACAAAAAAAGAAGCCTTCAGCCTCTATTCCCCTCAAGCTATTGCCTTGGCGGAGGCATGTCATCAACACCTGAAAAATAGTTTTTCCCAAGTAGGGTGAGCCAAAGCCTAATAGAAATAATCTATTACAATATATGAGTCTTAACAAAGGTATAAATATAATGTACATACACAATGCCTGTGACAAGTCATTCATATTCCACAAGATTGTAAAGTAACAAATTTTATATTTCCATGCATTGTTCTTCAATTCAATTCAAATCATTTCATTTCATCTCAAGTCATGAGCCAATTTCACTACTTTCTAGACACCCAACTGAGTCTAGAAACCCAATTGAGACTACAACTCAATGGTTCTCTAATCAACACAACAATCATGCAAATACTTTAAGTTGCCATTTTACGGAAATTTTGTCCTCAGGAATCAGCACCCATGTATACGTGTGGTTTCAAGACTTTCACCTTGGACACACAGGCCAACTTAATTCAGTGGAGTCCATCTCCTTTCTCCTCCCAAATATCATACATATACAATGTATTTAAAACACCATCATATGCAATGACAACTAATAAGAAATTAGTTGCAATTCACCTAATTATTATGCAATTTCTACAACAATTATAGCTATCCTCCACCGATAGTTCAATATAGATATTTCTAAACAGATATTCAATCTCAAGACCGATAATTTATTCAAAATTTCATAAGTAAGTGATAATACATATTCTTCTTTATCATATATATCAACATCTATTAAGTTTCACATTTTCAATACTAATTCGATTTATTTATACGAAATAAATATTTGAGGGCAAACTCACTCCTTCCCATGTATCAACCCAAATGCCAAAAATCAACTATTTTGTCACAATATTCAACCTCATAACCATTCATAACTCATTCATTTGGAAACCCCCTTTTTGATTTAATATCCGAACCCTGGGTTTGTTTATAGTACATACAAATTTCACCATTGTTATACAACAACTCATAACTAAGTTAAAATACATATGAAAGTATAGAAAATCTCACCTCAAACTTAGAAGACCAAAGGAAAAGATGGAGGATCTTCAAGAACGCTGAAACCAAGCTTTAATCGGATCAAAAGGGAGTTCTTGAGACGTACTACTTTTTAACAAAGGGACACGAGTAGAGAACCCACTAGATCTAGGTAAAAAATGTAGAGAGAGAGTTTTAGAGAGAGGAGGTCCCGATCTAGGGTTTTTGGAACAAAAGGTATGAAAAAGTTAAGTAAAAAGGTGTTGCTGCGAATTCATATACGCGTAGCTCACTCGGGCGCAAGAGTTGTCGCTCGAGCGACCAGACACAAATAAGTCACCTTGCTCGAGCGCAAGAAATTTCACTCGAGCGCAGAATACACACTCTCAGAAGTTTTACAGACAGAAAACTGTCGCTCGAGCGCAAGAGTCCTTGCTCGAGCGAAGAACACTACCCTCTCAGTATATTTGTGTAGGCTTGCAAAAGTACTAGAAGCTCACAAAGCTCGCTCGAGCGCAAGAAGTCTCGCTCGAACGAAGAGGCCAAAATCTGGACAACAACAATTTAAACCAACTAGCAACTAACCTGTTCTAAACACAACCAAGACACTCCAAAACTCAATTTCAATGAGGAATAAGGAAAAAGAGACAAGAACAACAATACAGAATCATGAAACTCGAGCTTGAAATACAACAAGGGTCGGGTCGAAACCAGAATAGCTATAACCCCAAAATAATATGCATGTTTGGGGTCGTCACTTGGATGATTTTAATAATTTGAATTATTGAAACAATGTTATTTTTGCTAGATCAAGTGCTTATAGAGGGGGAAAAAAAACAATAACAACTATAATAAACATAAAATGAAATGGACAAACAAAAAACTAATACATGTAAACACGAAGTATGATTTGATCAAGTTAAGCACTTACTTTAAAACTGGTTGTAGGACTGAATAATCTGCAACCAATTGTTTCCCAAGCTTTCTTGTTCTTCTTTAATTTCTCTAGCAGAATTGGCAAGGGAAGAGTTGCACCAATCGACCTCAATCATTTGTAGTGTGGGTATATTCCCTATTTCAGATGGAATTTTTGTAAGGCAATGACACTTACTTATCACTAACTGCTGAAGACTAGGAAAGTGATTACTAGAAGCATTCCACCACACAATGTTAAGAGATGCAAGCTTCAAGAACTTCAGTCCAGAGAAATCCCTACTCGTTTCCCAACTCTGTCCATTGCAAGCCTTTTCTAATAACTTTAGACATTCTAGGTTGGGTAATAACTTGCTGAGGGTTGACATCTCATCCCAATCTAGATAGGTTTTCTTGAAAGTCAGCTTTTTAAGATTTGATGGGAACTTAATTCCTCCAAGGTTGTTTGACCTTATTCCAGCATCTAAATACCATATAGTATTAAACAATCTTAACTCTTGGAGATTGTTCAGAGAGTCTAAACGAGGAAATGTCAAACATCCTCCACATTCTACATGTCCCTGAAATCCTAGCCTTTTGAGATTACGAGTCCCACCCAAGAAATCACTACAAGACTGTGGATCTACCAAGGAGAGAGTTTGTAGGTTATCCAATGAGAAGGGATAGCAATCATAAGGATCTTGACTTTCAATTACATACCTTCCCCCTCCAACAAAATGGAGATGCCTCAACTTTTCCATCTTCCTAATACTCTCTGGTAGAGTAATAGATGATTCTGAACTAAGAATAAGTGTTTCTAAATTCCAGAGGTTGGATATTGAAATTGGGATAAAAAGTGAGTATGGCTGAAAATTATGAAGAGATAAGTACCTCAAGAGAACTAGCTCATTCACCCAACGGTATTGACTGCAAATGGATATGGGAATTACATCTTCAAACACCCTAAGAAGTTGAAAGCGTAAGGGAAGGGACTCAAGATGGCATTCTGTATAGTGGTGTCTTTTAAAGCTCAACAAAGATCGGATGCCTGAAAAGGAATTGATTTCAGACATAGCCTTCAAATTGTCCGTATCAATGCCTATACGACGCATGTGCTCGAAACAGATCTTTGATGAAGAGGAAAGATGTTGGATATTTGAAATCCGATGGAGGAAATACTCTTCGTCAACTTTTCTTAGGCAATAATCATGCAACAAATCATGGATAGAACACGCTTTGATTTTACCGTTGTACCCTCTTCTTGAAACTAATACAAGACTTCTATCAATTAAATCCATCAAGTATTCCTCTGCTACATCCTCCAAACATTTTCCTGCAGTCTTTCGGATAAATCCCTCAGCAATCCATAACGAAATCAACTTCCGCACTGGAATTTCAAAATCCTCTGGGAATGTCCCGAAATATAGAAAACACGGTTTCAAGTGATGAGGCAACTGGTTGTATCCCAATGATAGTGTTTTCATCCATAGTTGTGGATCAACATCCATCTGTGAATTTAAGGTTTTCTTTGCATGGTTCCAAACTTCTAGGCTCTTCCCTTCATTTACTAGCATCCCAGCCATCACAACAATGGCTAATGGTAAACCCTGACACCTTTTGACTATTTGCTTTCCAATCTCGGTGAACTCTGGAGGGCAACTCTCTCCTCTTCCAAATACTTTCTGTCTGAACAAATCCCAACTTTCATCATCTCTTAAAAAGCGTAGAGAAATAGGAATACTGGGTTTGGCATGCAAAGCAACCTCTCTGTGCCGGTTAGTGAACATAATTCTGCTTCCATTGTCATCATTTGGAAATAAAATTTTCAAATCATCCCAAGCCTTACCATTCCATATATCATCCATCACAATGAAGTATCTCCTTCCCTTTAAGCCTTTATACAATTGCTCACATAATTTGTCATCATCTTTCATTTGATTAATCTCATTTTTATGCTGCATAACAAAACTTAGAAGGCCAAGTAACAAATCCCTCTTCCGGTACTCTTGAGAAACAGATATCAACCCGCGAATATGGAAGTGGTATACCACTAGAGGATCATTATACAAATTTTTGGCCAAAGTGGTCTTACCTAGTCCAGCCATGCCGACAATCGAAATAACCACTAGTTGATTTGGTCCTCTGGTAAGTTGCTCTTTTAAGCTCATTGCTTCATCCTTAAAGCCCACCATTATTTCTTCATCCCAAGTACAAGTGATTGTCTTTGCTCTTGAACTTCCAACTTGTATGTTCACCATCCCCTTTTCCGTCGCCTTCCCTTTCTTATAAATCTTTTTGTCATAAATTTCCTTCACCTCTGTTTTGATGGCCGCAATCTCTTTTTTGACATGGTCAAGATTTAAGGAGCGATCCTTCTTTGGCATCATCATCATATTCTTCTTGCTCAAGATAGAATCAACTACGAACAAGTCAACCGTATATTCTGCATCGTACGCCAAATTTCCTATTCTTGCCTTCAGATTTTGCACTTCGTCAAGCTCAGAAAACTCAAGCAAAACTTCATGGAAGAATCGGAGATCTTTGTAAAGCCTTTCAATTTGATCCTTTACTTCTGAAATCATATCTCTTTTAGAGATCATTAACTCCTCCAAGTTCTCCATCAGAAAACTGATTGCACTTTCAGCCTCAGCCATTTCTCTCTCTAATGTTTCCTTGAGAAAAGATAGGAGCTGTGCTGCTGTTATTATTCATTGCTGTTGGTTTCAATTTTTTGAATTTAATTTTTTCAAAATTTATATTTTTAATTTTTTATATTTTTATTTTTAGTAAATATTTTCAAAATTTTAATTATTTTTTTAGATTCACTTTATTTATATATATCTAAATAGTAAAATATTTGTGAAAAATTATTTTTAAAAATTAATAAATACAAAAAATTTTTTTAAAAAAATGTATTAAATTTTCATTTTTTTGTTCAATTTTAGGTGTTTAGTGAAATTTTTAAATATTTTTTCCAAAAATATTATTCTTTTTAAATGTATTTATGTTAAGTGTATTTAAAAATTAAAAAAAATTACTTGAAATATTAAAAAAATTCACAAAAAATATGAAAAATAAAAAAAATAAATTTAAAAAAAAAAGTGAATTCTGAAAATAAAAACAAGCAGAGTGATGGTTATTGTTATTCCTTTAATTTATTAAGCTGGAGATTGAAGTAAGGGAAACATCTGAAAACTTGGTGTTGTTTTTTCACTCTACATTTTGGGGAATTCTATCATAAACCCTCTTAGCTAGATGTATTATTATGTCATTTTTTTTTAGTTATAATTAATTTTCTTTTAATTATGATATTATTTTAAAAATTTTAATTATATCTTATATAATATTTGGTTATGACTTTTTTTTTATTACTTTAAGTATTACTCATAAAGTATGGAGTTGTGTATCTTTCTAAATAAAAAAATTTAGATGCACCTACATTGAATAATTATATATTTTATTTTGTTAAATAAATTATGAGAGGTGTCAGTTACATAAATTATTGTTAAATAAATTATAAGAGCATTCCAGTGGTGATATTTTTCACCATTTGATGTTGCTAGGCAAAAGAAATATTGCTTCAAAAATAGCTCTAATATTCTGAATTTACTTTTTTTAAAAATTAAAAAAAAATGATATATTTTTATTTTTATTAAATTTTTTTATTATTTTAAATAATTTTTTAATTTTTACATACACTTAACATAAATATATTGAAAAAGTATAATATTTCTGAATTTTCTTTTAAAAAAATTCATTAAATACCAAAAATATAAAAAAAATAAATAAAAATTAGTATATTTTCGTATTCTTGTACATTTATTAATTTTTTAAAATATATTTTTATAAGTATTTTATTTTTTAAATACATCTAAGTAAGGTGTATCTAAAAAAATATATATATATTTAAAATTTTAAAAATATTTGTTAAAAATAAAAATCAGTAAATAGTTTAATTTTTGAACCATTAAGGCTGGTCCATCCTAAGCTTCGCTGCCTTTGACCCACGCATTATAATATTAATTTTTTTATTATTATTTTTTTATTCCGAGTAATATATAATAGGCTAAATTATAAATATACTTTTTGAGATTTGATTACATACGAATCGCTTTTTGTAGTTTGGAAAACTACATTCTACTTCCTGAGGTTTTTAATTTCATAACAAATTCACTCTTTAATTAATAAATCATCAAGTCAATTAATAGTTTTTAATGATGTTAAAATATGTTTCAATTAATAATTTATGTAATTTTATTATTATATAAGAGAGTAATTATGAATTTTATTTTTTAATTAATTCTATTAAATAAAAAATTCTAATAAAATGGTATTTATAATTTTTCAAATCACAAGAAACATTCTATATTTTAAGCAAACCTTAAAAATTTATTTGCAATTTACCCTATATAATAATTGTGCTTTGGCGATCCTGTTATGTGCAAATCGCAGCGGTCTCTTATGATGCTCTGGTAGAGGTTTTTTTGTGAGTTTTGTTTTTTTAATAATTTAAATTGTATATATTATAGAATTTATTGAATATTATTTATGTAAAAAATAAAGTTAATCAAAATCCGTAACCCTATGAAGTTAATCTAATTATTTTTGTTAACCATTTATTTTATGAAAAAATAAATATACTCTTATTCTGGAATTATAGATATTCAATTAATTTTAAATTTTTTTTATATAAATGATCTAATTAACAAATCTTATTATATGTATAATTTAAATTATAAAAAAAAAAATCAAAAAATTCCTCTCTCAGAACATCTCCGAACACCACAGGAAGCTGCTGTGGATTGTTCACATCAGCCGCTCCAAATTCCTAATTATTGGGGCAATAGTGATTCATCCCACTAATTTGAAAATATTAATTAAGTACTAACAAGATGAAAAAAACAAAAAATCTAAGATCAAAACATCACATCAATATATAAAACTCACCCCATAAAACCCTTTAGAAATCATAATTTAAAATTCTCAAACATTTTTCTAATTCGGGGTGTCGGCACACGAGCAGTTCCATCGGACAACCGTATCGTCCATCCGTAAACTTCGCGGTCTTTGACTTACGCAATATAATAATATTAAAATTTTTTTTTTAGGTAAAATATTAATAAATCTCGAAATTTAAAATTTTGTGAATTGTTTCATTTTTTTTTTTTTTATGAGCTCAAAAATCTTATTAAAGTAAAAATTACACAAAATAGTTGTCATTACACGCTTTGGTTTAATTTTTTAAGGATAAAAGCGGATTTTTCCAAATATAAAATTACACATTTGGACAATCACACTGTAGAAGTTTTGAATTTTCCGTCTTTCTTGAACAAATCTCACGTTATGAATAAGAATGCAATACTTCAATGTAACACTCCAATAATGTAACACTCTAATGTAACACATTAAAAAACTCTTTAGTGAACTTTACAATATAACACTCAAAACTTTTTACAAACGTAACACTCTAATGTAACACACTCTGTAACACACAATAAAATTACTTAGTCTACTTTTTCCAAACGGAACGCTCCAATCAATGTAATTTCAAACGTAATACTCCAATGTAACATCCATAAAAACATTAAAAAACTGCTTAGTGTACTTTTTCCAAACGTAACACTCACAACTTGAAATTATACATTTACCCAAAATTTACTAAGGAATTTATGTACTCATTTTGGAATGGTTTGAAGAATCCCGCATCTTTTTTTTAGAGTGTTACATTGGAACATTATATTTGGAAAAAAGTACACTAAGAAATTTTTGTGTGTTACACTAAGAAGTTTTTTTTTTTTTGAAGTGTTACATTGGAGTGTTACGTTTGGAAAAAGTATATAATAATGAATTTTTTGGAATGTTATGTTTGAGTGTTATATTGGAGTGTTACAGATTAAAATTTTACATTTGCTCAAAACTTACTAAGGAGTTTTTGTACTCCTTTTGAAATATTTAAAGAATTTTACATCATTTTAGAATGTTTGAAAAATCTCACATTTCAAGTCATTTTTTTTTTTAAACTCCTTTTCAAATGTTTGAAAAATCTTATATTTCAAGTCATTCCAAATAAAAAAGATTCTTATATAAAAATTCATCATAAATTTGATTTTCATAGGTTGTGTATCTTACTTTTTTGACACAAAAGAAGAAAAAAAAGAAAGAAAACATAATAGAAATAAGAGTATAACCATAAATCTAATTTTTAAATAATATATTAAATTTACCTTTTCAAAATTAATGGGACTAATTAGTTTATAAAAAAACTCGTAGACCAGTTCGCCAGAAGCAGCGCATTTTTCACCCCAAGCGTAACGGTCTCATCACTGAAAAAGTGGACAAGCTGTTAAAAGCCAAGTTTATCAAAAATGTAGACTATCCTAGATGGTTATTTAATATGGTCTTGGTCGGTAAAAGTAATGGAAAGTGGAGACTTTGTGACTACTCAGACCCTTAACAGAGCATGTCCAAATGATAGCTACCCTCTCCCCAGAATAGACCTACTGGTTGATGCAACTGCAGGTCATCAGATGCTTAGTTTCATGGATGCCTTTTCAGGCTACAATAAGATCTTTATGCATGCAGCAGATCAACCGCACACATCTTTCATCATTGATCGAGGGACTTACCATTACCGAGTAATGTCATTCGGCTTGAAGAATGCAAAGGCCACTTATTAGCGGTTGGTCAATGAAATGTTTAAGAATCAAATCAGTAGAAATATGGAAGTCTATGTAAATGATATGTTGGTTAAAAGCAAGCTTGCTTCAAATCACATATCCGACATTCGAGAGGCCTTCCAGACCCTATGCAAGTACAAAATGAATTTGAATTTGAATCTAAGGAAGTGTGCCTTTGGCGTAGGGTCTGGCAAGTTTTTTGATTGTTATGGTTAGCCACAGAGGAATCGAGGCCAACTCAAAGAAGATCAAGGCATTGGTATAAATGAAGTCTCCCAGCACTGTAAAAGAGGTTCAACGGCTTATGGGCAAAGTGGCTGCCCTCAATCGATTCATTTTCAGGGCAACGGACAAATGTCTTCCGTTTTTCAAGGTGCTCAGGAAGGCTTTTACTTGGAATGATGAATTTGAGGAGGCATGTCAACAGTTGAAGCAATATATGGCCAACCTTCCTCTCCTCTCTCAAACAGTTCCAGGAGAAGCACTCTTTCTCTACCTGATCATCTCCAACACCGTAGTTAGTGCAGCCCTAATCATAGAGGAAAATTCAGTCCAACGCATGTCTACTACATCAGCTAAGCACTCAAGGGAGCAGAACAGAACTATGTCTTGTTGGAAAAATTGGCATTAGCTCTCGTTACCACCTTCAGACGACTCCAATCATACTTTTTAAGCCCATTCCATTGTGGCCCTCACGGACCAACCCTTGAAAACGTTTATGCAACAACCTGAGTTGCCTAGCAAGCTTATGCAATGGTCTGTTGAGTTAAGGCAGTATGAAATTTCTTACCGACCTCAGACAACTATTAAAGGCCAAGCTACTAAGACTTCATCCTCGAGTTCACAAATGTCACTTCAGACATACTTCCCCCACCAGCTAGCACGACACTTGAGGAGACCAACCCCCACTCCTAGACTCTAAATGTTGATGGCTCTTCCAGGAAGGAAGGAAGTGGGGCAGTACTAATCCTTACCACCCCAGAAGGTGAGGACTTCAAATGTGCCCGCCAATTCCAGTTTGAGGCAAGTAACAACGAGGTGGAATATGAAGCTTTAATAGTAGGCCTCCGGTTGCCTAAAGATATTTGGGGTAGATCGTATTCAAGTGTTCAGTGATTCATAACTGGTAGTTGGTCCGATCAGTGGAGAATTTGACACAAAGGAAGAGAAAATGAGATCGTATAGGACCATTGCTTTACTCTTCACATGTCTATTCAACAGCTTTTACATCAAGCATATCCCAAGGTCAGAGAATTTTCAAGCAAATGAGATGGCCCAACTAACCTCAGCCGATTAATTTGACCTTAGTCGCGGGGTTAGAGTTGAATATTTGCAACACCCAGTGATTTTCCAGAACCAGCAAGAAGGCTATCTACTCGAAAACGAACACATCCGATGGGTGCAGGACATAGTTTAATTCTTGGAAAATAGGATACTGCTAGAAGATAGGAAAGAGGCAGACAAGACCAGAGCTTGGTCGGATAACTATGTCATCGTTGAAGGAATCCTATATAAGCGAGGGTTTTAATGACCATATCTTAGGTGTATTAATGCAAACCAAACAACTTATGTTATGAGGGAAATCCATGAAGGAGTTTGTGGCAACCATTTTGGGAGACGATCGTTGGCTCATAAGATCCTTCGCATGGGCTAATTATGGCCCACACTTAGCCAAGATGCTAATGATTTTATGTTAAAATGCGATAAGTGCCAGCGCTTTGTCAACATACCTCATGCTCCTCCATCTGAATTGATCACATTTAGCAGCCCCTGTCCCTTTGCTAAGTGAGGGATCGATCTCATAGGCCCTCTGCCGACTGTTAAAGGACAAGTCAAGTTCGCCGTAGTTGCCATCGATTACTCTACTAAATGGGTGGAAGCAAAGCCTCTAGTCAAGATTACTAAGCGAAATACTACTAAGTTCATCTCGCAATGCATCGTATGTAGGTTTGGAATACCTCAGGCCATTGTGTCAGATAATGGGAAGCAGTTTGACAACGCTAAGTTCAGGGAGTTCTGTGAGGAACTCAACATCAAGACATGTTTCTCCTCTCCAGGCCACCTCCAAGCTAATAGACAAGTCGAAGTTCCCAACCGGTCTCTGTTGAAGATTATCAAGACCAAGTTGAAGGCTGCTAACGGACTCTGGGCAGAGGAATTACCGACCATACTTTGGGCATATAGGACGGCAGCACGAACCCCTACGGAGGACACCCATTTTCACTTGACGTATGGCTCTGAGGCGGTCATCCCTATGGAGATCGGCCTGTTAACCCCTCGAGTAATGCATCCAAACCCAGAACTGAATGAAGAACTGCAACAGGCTGAACTAGACCATATTAAGGAACTAGGGGAGTTGGCCGCCGTTAGACTGGCCTCATACTAGCAGAGGATGAGAAAGCATTATAATATCAGAGTTAAACCTAGAGAATTCGCCGTAGGCGACCTAGTTTTGAAGGAAGCAACTCTAGCAACCAAGAACCCAGTCGAGGGAAAATTAGCAACCAAATAGGAGGGGCCATACATCATCAAGTCTAGACCACGCCCAGGCACTTACCGCTTGCAAGACATAGAGGGCAAACATCTCTTTCACCCATGGAATGCTAAATATCTCAGGCAGTATTTTCAATAAAATGTGAAGTCTTTTCCTCGTGTCTTCCTTTATTTCATTGTCATATTTGGCCCAAATTATTATTGTATTTTGCCATTCTTTTCAAAGCATTTTACAAGTTAACTTTGGCAGGACTAAACATTAATGAGAAAAGTCTTCACCTCCTTTATCTGTGTTGTAAATCTTAAATATTCTAAATCAAACCATCCTATCGCTTTAGCATGACTGAGCCTAAAGATCTCAGATAGACTAAGTCCAGAAACCTTAACATGACTGAGTCCAGAAGCCTCAGCAAGACTGAGCCCAAAGATCTCAGCTAGACTAAGTCCAGAGGCCTTAGCAAGACTAAATCTAAAGATTGAGTCCAGAAATCTCAGCAAGACTGAGTCCAGAAGCCTTAGCAAGACTGAGCCTAAAGATCTCAACAAGACTGAATCCAGAAGCCTCAGCAAGACTGAGCCCAAAGATCTCAGCAAGACAAAGTCCAGAGGCCTCCGCAAGATTGAGCCCAAAGATCTTAGCTAGATTGAGTCCAGAAGTCTCAACAACACTAAGTTCTGACCAAGATGACCGGTGAGGGCATTCGGCAGGCTTAAGTCTAGAATCGATTAGCCCATCGACCGAGCAAGGTCATCAAACAAGCTTGTACGTGGTCTGTCCAGGTCGCCATTGTAACAACGTGACAAAATGAAGGATTAACTAGAATCCTTTTTGCAAAGTTCAATTTTCCTTCTTAAACAAACTTTTCACAACTGATGCCGTTAAAAATTTGATTAGTTCAATTTGCTTGATTGATGGTCAGTCAAGTGCAATTTGTCAATACTAACCATGAAAATTCAATTTCAGTTTCAATTTGAGTGCAAATTAAGTCCTTAGTGCTCAGCACGACTACACTTTACAAGTTCAGTTCCACCTTTTTACAATTTTACACGAATACAACTTTAACTTCAATCGCCAATTCAATTTCAGTTTTTACACAAGTCCAATTTTCATTTTTACAAGTCCAATTTTCGTTTTCAACGTAAAGATCATTCAAATACAAGTATAAATTGCAACATGTGGAAGAGCAAAACTTTGTATTATTTACATTTCAACATTCTTTACAAGGAAAAACTTATATTGCAAACATTCCCAAGTTTATTACAAAATGTACAATTTTTACAAGGCAAATCACATAAAATAAAATACAAGGCAAGGCTCACGTTTCCCCCCTCCATCTCCCTCTTCATCACTGGATACCAGGTCTTTTTCATCTACCCCTCATCCAACAGAGTGTAGATAACGTCTCTATCTTCTAGCTGAATGAGGTCGAAGTCAATATCGAGAAAGGTCGCCTCAGCCTTCTGCCTGAACTTCACTCAGTCGCTATCCCAATAATTGCTCAGCAAGTGTTGAAATAGTCTGATTGTTGGAAGTTTTCAATGATTTGTGCCTTGGTCTACCCTTCCACCAATTCGGCAGCCCTTAAGCTAGATGGCCCAACCTCGTTCCCTCCCTCTTTAGCCAAGCTTGTTTCCACAGCTGCATCCACCGTTATTTGGAATTCAGTGGATTGCTTGAATTGCTCAACAACTGCTGCATAGAGGTCAGGGTAAGCAGCTCGCTCAAAGGCCAAAGTCTTGGTGAATTCTGCACTTTTGCCCCTCTCTGCCTCTAGAGCTCTTCTCTTAGCAACTAGGGCCCTCATCAACTCAGCCACTTGCGTATCTTACTCTTCCTTCTCCTTCAGATATAGATCATGCAGCTCTTCATTGTTGACGAGGGCTTCTTCTAGTTGTTCTTTGGCAGTAGAACATGCCTATTGGGCTTCCACGGTCTTCTTTCACTCGGTCGCCACCTCAAACTCCAAGGCCATTGTTCTACAGTGAGCAACCTCTAAGTCAGAAGTGGATTGACCAAGCCAAGCCCTGACATCTGCTAGTTCAGCAATAGCCTCAGTCTTCTCAATTCTAGCGTGATCAACTACGTGGTTCTGTACAAGGGCTAGCACTTCAAACCTTTTACCGTTCTGAGCATGCATGATTCCTTTTCTGCAGACGCTCCCTACCATCTTACGCAAGCGTTTGATGTTAGCCTTGGCCATCTGTAGCTCAACATTGGCTTGTTCGGCTTGAGCTATGGTGTGTTCTACGTCTAGCCTTGCCATCAACCCCTTGCCCAGCAAGGCAACCACCAGGGTCAAAGCCTCTATTTGAGCATAACCGAACGCTCTCATTAGTTCGCCCTCCCCAAATTGAGATACATCTCTAATGGCTGCGTCATTAATCGCTCCTAATATCCAATCGGAGTTGGCCTTCACATTACTTACTAGATTTGAGGCCTCACCAGAGCTAGTCAATGGCACGCTGTAGTTGGTTTTTCACACTCCTCGGAGGGGTTTAGTCTCCTCGGGTATGATAGCCCTACAGTTCGAACTCCCGTGGTTCTTAATTTGGTTTCACAAGTGCAATGTGAAACAGAAAAATGAATGAGAGTCCAAATCCGGCAAATCCTAGAAAATCCATTAATCATCAGAGATGCCAAAAATAGATTGCATTGCCAGATTTTAGAGTCACCACCTAAATATTTTTGAAAAATTTAGAAAACCCGTGACTCTTGCCAAACGTCACTTGTCTGTCGTAACCAAAGTTGTCTCGGTTCAGGAACTTTAGGTATAAGAGGGGAAGGCCATGAATTAAGCACCCCCTTCACCTAATCAAAGATTGGTCTCTACTAATTATGATGTGAATTTTATCAACATTATATGCTCTTGTTCTAATTTTATTATGCTAACTTACTATGTGAGGCACACAAGTATAGACTGTTTCACTTGCTTTGGAATACTTTGATTTCATGCTTGTTTAAAAAGAGTTTTGAATATGTGCTACTTGAATGAGAAACGAGCTCATATGTACACTAATCAAAGTCATTCCAACTTAAGCGAAATAGCCTTCATCCACAAGCATTCAAAGAGGTATTTTAAATAAGCATGTATCCTCATGGTAATATGTTTGACCTGGCAACAATCACACACATGAATATGCTAAAGCCAAAAGTTGTTCACCTAGTACTCTGAGGTAAGCGAAAGAAAAATAATATAGTTAGAAAAATGCATGATCCTATATGCAAAATGGTTAATGCAACACATACTGGAACGCAATTACTAGGTTCAGCTTATTAACATGTCATATGGATTAACTCAAAACATGCGGTAATGCACATATTCAAGTAAGTAGAAAATGACAATGATATTCAAGAATGATGAACCGAACCTTAATGTATGCAAAAATGGGTACAAAGCATGGCAATGATATGAAATGAAAACATGATCCTCTATGCAACCACGGTAAGAATATAAATAAAAGGAAGAAAGAAATTGGGGTTGTAAGACATACAAATATTACAAATTTGCCCTCGCACAAGAGGGTCCGAATGTCTTAATCAACTAATTATTACAATACCAAATGAATTAACTACTTAATTAATTATTACAAATTTGACTGAAAACAACTAATTAATTACAAATTATTACAAAATACAAATATCAAAGCTACTAATCTAATGGGCTTAAATGAGCGGCGAATCGCATGCGCACATAAGTGCGAACATCCTCCGAAAACCTCTCTATTTGCTGCCAAAAGCTGCTTTGTTTTTCCAAACAACAATCCTCTGTGTGCACACTCTGAAGCCCGGCCAGACCATAATGAGGGTTGGCCAAATCTAATGAAATACGGTTGTGCCTCAATTTGCCCTAAAAAACCTGTTTTGTTTTGTTGAAAAATTACTATTGTCGTACAACATGCTTGGCCGGCCGGCCTAATCGAGTGGTCGGCTGTACATAATAATGGCCGAGTGGCCATTGTTTCTAAGGAAAACCCTACTGCAACAAAACTGGAACGATGCAAAAAGAGTGTTTCCAAAAGCTGTTCATCCTTCCTACTCCCTCCTGTCATGAAAATTTTCAAGGAGAGTTTGCTTCCCAAATCATCAACCACGACAAGTTTGCTTGCATAATGATCTTAAGAGCAAAAGGAAAAGACTTAGCTAGACATTAAAAGTGATATTCTCTTTACCTCCTTCATATCACGAAATTATTCAAGGAAGAGGTAGAAGTGCTCCACAAATCATTAAACATCACTAGATAGTATGTGATGATCATGGAGCAATTAAAATGAAAAAAAGTAAAAACCCAAGAGTTGTTATCAACTCATCTCTCTACTCGTGGAATAAGGATAAAACATCCATTTCCATGCTACAAAGTGGAACTAGGAGAGAGTTTTCAACACTTCTCGAGAAAGAGCTCTCTAGGAGCAACAAAGCAAGTAAGGAAAAAAAGACACAAAGCAAGCTATCAATCAAAGCTTAAACACACAACTTGCCAAAGTTGTTGACAACTCCTCTTTTTCATGGAACAAGGATGAGGCATCCATTTTCATGTTTTGAAAATGATCGATAAGAGAGTTTTTCAACACTTTGAACATGGAAGTTACTACCTAGCTTTAAGGTAGACAACAAGAATATGAAAGCAAGAAATTTACCTCTAGATAAGCAAACTTGTGGTGGGGTGGTTAAGCCTAAGCTCTAATCCTCCCATGACCACAAGGTTCCAAGTAAAGCTATAACAAGGTAAAGACGATCAACTCAACGGATTGGCCGCTATATCCTAAATGCGCCAAATCCAAGAGGACTTACAACAACACAAATATGATATTCAAAGCATAGGAAGTAAGAGCACATGTAGCGGGGAGGACTAGGACCCTTTTATAAGCCCATATTCAAGTCATATCACACAAAACAAGTCTAAAAACAGTGCTAAAAGGTACTGGAATTTAACTAAAAAAAGTGAAAAAAAAAGTGAAAAAAAAGAAGAAGAAAGAAACCAAATGATATACAGCTAGTGAGCTAGCTAACAGAAAGATGGCTAGCCCACCCACTTTTAAGGAGAATCACATTTTAAGCTCAAGAATAATTCTGAAATCACTATGCAAATGCAAAGAAAATGGAGAGAAAAAATGGTGAAAAACGTCAAAGTTTACCTCTTGAAAGAGAGGAAAAGCTTCTTAGTTCACAAACCACAAACTAAGCACTCTCAAGGAGCTGAAATTATGTCCAAGAACATCAGCAGAAGTTTCAAGTTTAAGCTTGTATGGTGTATCTATTGTGTATGCATATTGCAAGAGATGAGAGAAGTGTGTTGGACAAGCTATAGGCTCTTGGAGAATTTTTTCTAACCCCAAACCATGAGGGGGTGTTGTATTTATAGACAAACAGCTTCTCACGTTGGAAATATCTGCAACAAAGACAGTTGGTCCAAAGCATGTGGATGGGAGCAGGTGGCCGCTACAAAATATCTACTTCGCTAAACATGGCCGGCCGGCCAATCAATTATATGGCTGGCCCAAAAAAGTGGCCCGCCGGTCATTTTTTTGGTTTTGTTGCCACTGAAAGACTGTAGCTGGTTTTTCTTGCTCTTCGGAGGGGTTTAGTCTCTTCGGATACGATAGCCCTACAGTTTGAACTCCTGTGGTTCTGAATCTGATTTCACAAGTGCAATGTGAAATAGAAAAATACAAATGAGAATCCAAATCCGACAAATCTTAAAAAATCCATTAATCATCAGAGATGCCAAAAATGGACTACATTGCCAGATTTTAGAATTGCCACCTAAATATTTTTAGAAAATTTAGGAAACCCGTGATTTGAGCCAAAGGCCACTTGTCCATCATAACCAAAGTGTCTCGGCTCGGGAACTTAGGTATGAGAGGAGAAGATCATGAATTAAGCACCCTACTCACCCGATCAAAGATTAGTCTCTACTAATAATGATGTGATTTTTATTGATAGTATATGCTCATGTTTTGATTATTGTGCTAACTTACTATGTGAGGCATGCAAGTATAGACTATTTCGCTTGCTTTGGAAATGACTTGATTTGATGTGATTTTTGAAAGAGTTTCAAGTGTACACAACTCAAAAGGAAAGTAATGAGCTCATATATATATTTTGATCAAAATCATCCCCAAATGCAAATAAAACAACCTTCATCCACGGGCATTCAAATAGTTTATTTCGAGTAAGCACAAAGCCTCATGGTAAGATGTTAAGTATGGCAACACAAACACACATGTAATATGCTAAAGTAAAAAATGCTTACCTCCTAAATATGCAAGTGGCTTATGCAACGCATACAAAATGCAATCGACTTATTAACATGTCAGATAGATCAACTCAAAACACGCGACAACGCACGAATTCAAGTAAGTAGGAAATGACAATGACATTCAGAAATGACGAACCGAACCTGTGCATGCAAAAATGGATACAAAGTATGGCAATGATATGAAACAAAAAAAAATATGATGCTACCACGGTAAGCATATAAGTAAAAGGAAGAAAGAAATGGGGGTTAGAAGACATACAATTGTTACAAGTTTTTCCTTGCACAAGAAGGTCCGAATGGATTTCCTAATTTACTAATTATTACAATACCAAATTGAATAAACTAATTAACTATCACAAATTCAAATGAAAGCAAAGCAACTAATTAATTACAAATTATTACAAATATGAATTTTAAAGAGCTATGAATCTAATGGACTCGAACAGGAGGCGAGGAACTGCATGCGCACAATTGAGAACATCCTCCGGAAACCTCTCTGTTTGCTGTCAGAACCTGCTCTGTTTACAGTCAGAAAATTATTCTGTTTCGGCCTCAGGATTTGCTTTGTTCTGCTGACAGCAGTCCTCTATTTTGTACACTTTGAGGCCCGACCAGGCCATAATAAGGCCTGTTGGATCCAATTAAAAACAGTCGTGTCTCTATTTGGCCAAAAAAACCTGTTTTGTTTTGCTGCAAAACCATCACTGCAGTATAAGATGCTTGGCCGCCGGCTTGATGAGATGGTCGGTCGTACAGAGTAATGGCCGGCCGACCACTGTTTCTGAGGATCCTCTAATGCAACAGAACTGGAACAGAGCAGAACAGAAGGTTTCCAAAAGCTGTTCATCCTTCCTGCCCTCTCCTAACTCCGTCTTGTCATGAGGATTTTCAAGGAGGGAGTAGGTTTGCTTCCCAAATCATCAACCATAGCAAGGTTGTTGCATGATGATCTTTGAAAGCAAAAGGAAAAGAATTAACTAAACACAAAATAAAGCTATTCTCCTTACCTCCTTCCTATCATGAAATCGGTCAAGGAAGAGATAGGCATGCTTAACTCACAAATCATCAAGTCACAAGATAGTACATGATGATTATAGAACAACCAAAGGGGAACAAAGTAACAACTCAAAAACTATTGTCAACTCAGGGAATAAGGGTGAAACATCCATTTCCATTCTACAAATTGGAACTTGGTGAGTTTTCAACACTTCTCAAGAAAGAGCTCTCTTGGAGCATGAAAGCAAGTAACAAAAAAAAAAAAAAAAAAAAAGAAGAAGAAGAAGAAAAAGAAGAAGAAGACAAAAAAGACAAAAAAAACAAGGTATCTATCAAAGCTTCGAAACACAACTTGCCAAAGTTGTTGACAACTCTTTTTCATGGAACAAGAATGAGACATCCATTTCCATGCTTTGAAAAGAGATCAAAAATAGAGTTTTTCAACACTTTGAACACAAAAGTTACTACCTAGCTTCAAGGTGGACAACAAGAATATGAAAGCAAAAAATTTACACTAGTTAAGCAAACTTGTGGCGGGGTGGCTAAGCCTAACCTATAATTCTCCCATGACCACAAGGTTTCAAGTAAAGCTACAACAAGGTGAAGATGATCAACTTAACGGATTGGCTGCTATATCCTAAACACGCCATATCTGAGAGGACTTACAACAACACAAATATGATATTCAAAGCATAGGAAGTAAGAGCACAGGAAATGGGGAGGACTAGGACCCTTTTATATGCCCATATTCATTTAATATCACACAAAACAAGCCTAAAACGGTGCTAAAAGGGACTGAAATTTAACCAAATAAAATGAAAAGAAAGCAACCAAAAAAAAAAAAAAAGGATAAAAAACAAAGGGGTGCACAACTAGTGAGCTAGCCAATGAAATGGTGGATAGCTCACTCATTTGTAACCAAGTTTTAATCACATTTTAAAGCTTAAAATAACTCTAAAATCAGTATGAAAAGGCAAAGAAAAGAGAGAAAAAAGATGGTAAAAGAGCAAAAAAGTTTACCTCTTGAAAGAGAGAAAAAGCTTCTTAGTTAACAAACCTCACTCTCAACACTCTCAAGTATTTGAAATAGGGCTCATGAACCTCAGCAAAAGCTTCAAGTTTAAGCTTAGATGCTGTATCTGATAGCCCCGTTTGGTAAAACTTATTTGGAGCTTAAAGCCACTTATAGCTTAAAATAAGCCATGTTGGAGTGTTTGGTAAAAATTATGATGGATGAATTATAGCTTAACTTAAGCCATTTCAGCAATAATCTATTAAGTTGGTTCTGGGGTGCTTTTCAAAATGGATTATGCGGGAAGCTGTTTGGCCCCATTAGTAATGAATTAGATGCCCCTCAGATATTTCAATTATTACCAAAAACCCACTTATATAAGCTTTGTTCTCAAGCACTGTTCACTTGAGAGAGAGAGACAAAGGCGATTTTTGGCGAGGGCGATTTCGAGCTCTCAACACTGTTCTCAACTGTCTCTCTCTCTCTCTCTTTCTTTCTCTCTCTCTCCCTCTCTCTCAAACTGACTCTAGTGACACCTCTTCTTCGTCCATTGCTACTAGAACCACCGCCTCTTTTCCCCATTTGCTAGCGATGTCACCGCCACATTTTTGGAACCAGAACCACCGTTTACTGCCAGCGGAACCAGATCTACGCTTCCCTCAAAACCAAAACCACTATTCATCACCACCAGATTTGTGATTCACCTTACGGATCTAAGTGAATCAGATCTCCTTCGCCCACTGCCACCAGAACCATTACTTTCTCCTATTTTCTCTCATCTTTATCTTCTCTCTGTTCTTGGAAATTGAACGAAGATCGATTTAGCACCTCTCTCTCTCTTATCCAACTCTGTTAAGCTCTAGATTTGAAAGATCTCGAAGAAATTTGATCTTTCCTTGATCTAGAAGAATAGAGGCCGTCGTCGTCGCGATTGCGATCGTGATCGCGATTTACGTTGAAACCCTAGCCACCGGAGGTTGCTCGCAGGCGGCATTCAAACCCTAGAAAAAAAAATTGAAGAAAAAAAAAATCAATAGTAATATTAATTAAAGAAGAAAAAATTGTATATTTTTGAAGAAAAAGAAAAAAAATCAATATTAATTAAAAAATCAATATTGATTGGTATTAATTATTAATAAATTAATATTATATATTTTTGTAATGAATTAATTATTAATTGATACTAATTGATAACAATTGTTGATTATTAATATTAATTGATACTAATAAAAATTAATTATTAATAATTGATACTAATTAATAATTTTAGTATTAATTGAGACTAAATTAAGAAATTGATACTAATTAATAATTTTATTATTAATTGATACTAATTAATTTTATAATGGAAAAAAATTGTTACAATATTACTTCCATTACAATTTTATCAAATGTATCAATTTTTATATTAGTAGATACTAATTAATACTAATTATATTAACTTTTATTAATGAAATAATTTTTTTAAATTAAAACTAAAAAAAATGACAAAATTATCATTTTTATATCATATAAGGGCAAAAAGAACAATTACACAATAAAAAGTTATTTATAGCTTATTAGCCAAACACTACTCTGCTGCTTAAATTCATAATCTCATAGCTGCACCAAACAGATTAATAGCTTATGTTCACAGTTATAAGCTATAATCCGTTAAGCTATAATCTATAATCACTTTTCTACAGCTTTACCACACGGGCCCAATGTGTATATATATTGCAAGAAGAGAGGGAAGTGTGTTGGACAAACTATAGGCACTTGGAGATTTTTTCTAATCCCAAACCATGAGGGGGGTGTTGTATTTATAGACAAACAGCTTCTCACGTCGGAAATATCTATAAAGAGACAGCTAGTCCGAAGCATAGGCATGGGGATAGTTGGCTGCTGGAAAATATTTGTTGTCGGCACACATGGTCGGCCGACCAATGAATTGTACGGTTGACCCACAAAAGTGGCTTGCCAGTAATTTTTTGGTTTTATCGCCACTTAGAGCCGGCCAGCCCTAAATACACATGACTGGGTTCTAATTTTGGAAAAGTGGATTTTTTCATGGTCTAAAACAGGTTTTGGTCCAAATAGGGTGCAAGGTTTGGGTTTGAAGCTCAAAACTGAATTCTTTTACTGAAGATTCGAACCATTGTCTAGCGTAACGTTTCATCATTGAGTATTCAGAGTGAGGTGCCCAAGTCTTAAGGGTGGTCAAAATGGGGTGTCTACAGTTGCCTCTCTTTGACAGAGCTCGAAGTCATGAAATGACATAAGTGAATGTTAAAACCCGAAGACGACCCATTTGAAAAGGCTGTAAGACTTGGGCAAGCAATCAAAATGTAAATGCAATTAGTTGAACTCATGAGTTGCCTACGTATCCCTTTGCAAGGAATCAAACCAGCATAGTTCAGGGGCAAGATACAAATGACATTTAATGCAATGATTAATGAAAACCACAAACAAGCACACCACTCGAAAATTATAAAGATGAGATGAAGGACAAGCCAAACTACTTATCACGTAGAATGGGTGGACAGATGCAAGCCAAACTACGCTTCGCGCAGAAAGCATAAAAGATACAAGCCAGACTACGCATCATGTAGAAAGGTTAAAACATACAAGCTAAACTACACATCACATAGAAAGGGTAAAAGATATAAGCCAAATCACACTCGTGTGATAAGGGTGAAATTACAAGCCTAAACGCAGGAAATGCGAAAAGGGTGAAGGTGCAAGCCAAATCACACTCGTGTTATAAGGGTGAAAGGTTCAAGCCAAACTACGCATTACATAACGAGGGTGAAAGAGAAAAGCGAAACTACTCATTACGTAGAAAGGGTAAAAGAGACAAGCCAAACTACGCATTACGTAGAAAGGGTAAAAGATACAAGCCAAATCACACTCGTGTGATAAGGGTGAAAGATGCAATGGTTATGAAACAAGCCTAGATGTGTTTTACTGCGAAAAGGGTGAAAGCTACGCTGGGATTCATGCTCTTCGAACATTAAAGGGGCAAACGAGTTTTTGGAACTGGATGCATGGGACTAACCTGTTTCGGGAAGCAAAATTTTTAGAAAATGTTCCAAGGAGCAATGCTCACAGAGATTACCTCGTTTTGCATGTGAACCAAAATTGGACATGTATGTACCACGCTGCATGAAAGTGACGCATATATAAAATAGAAACAAGTCTGCTAATTTTTACTCTTGAAGATGGGCCCAAATCCATGGTTAACACGTCCTGGGAAAATGACGAGACACATAGAAATGTACTTTGAACCATAGTTCCATAATAATAATTTTTTGTAATATGGGACAGGCCCTGATGCGGTGAACACCTTAGTTCAGCTAGGAGGGCTTACCCATGCACACGGCTAAACTGAAGCAGAATAGCATTTTGAAAGCAGAACAACATTTAGATCCGACCAGATCTAAAAAAACACGGCCGGGCCCAAAAGGACACAGCCGAATCATAATAGTGGCTCGGGGCAGCTTCGTCATTTCACGACCCATGCCTTTTTAAAACACACTTTTGGGCTCTTATTCCACACCCACACCATGCAAAAATCCTCTCCTCTTCTCTCTGGGTATTCTATCTCTCTAGATTTTCTCTCCATTCGCCTTACCCAATGGTTTTTGCGAAGTATCTTTTGAAAACCCTTCTAATCCTCTACATTTTGGACCGATTCAATTTTAATTTGGTTGAGTTTTGGGTTTCTGTTGGTTTTTTGGCTCATTCTCCCGATTTTCTTGTGATTTCCTCTACCCCCTCTTGATTTTCAACTTTTTCTTCATTTTCTCTCTCCTAGGGCTTGGATTTGGGGTTTTTTCACCAATTTCTTTCACTTTCCTTACTTTTGTCTCACTACCTCCTTACATTTGCTCACTTTTACACTCATGGCTAATGATGAGGTTCCACAGGGTGGTGTGCTTTGGTGGCTGAGGACATTCCTCCTCTAGCGCCGGAGCCTGAGTTGCTCCCTCTTGTAGATAGACCATTTGACCCAACTACCTACTAGCTGCGCTCACATGCTTTGACTCCTGGTGGCATTCTGAGGTTCAAGGGCCTCATTCCTGAGATTGATGAGGACATCCTACTACGAGAGCTGATGGAGCACTTATATTCTGACACCTCCATGGTAAGAAATCTATCCTTTCAAGCATATTTTACCTGAATTGCATTATAGTTCCTTTGTTCAAAATGCTAACAACATTTCTTGCCATAGGTTATGGCCCAGAAGATAAGCAGATATGGGACTGTTATCGGACCGCAATTCTGGTATGAAAGGCTCCTTTATGAGGTCCGCACTTTGATTGATGATGCTAGCTTCAGACCTTTTTGCTCAGGGCTCATACAGATGAAGTCCGAGCCGCTGCTATACGGTGATCGGGTGGAGCGGTGGTGGGACACCACCAACTCCTTCCACTTCTCATCGACTGGGAGTTGACCATGACTCCCTATGACTTCTCGATGCTCACCGGCTTGTGGATAGGAGTTAGCGACTCGATCCCTTTTGAACCTTACATGATTCAGTGGAGAGCTGCGCAACTTTACCTTCTTAGAGCGATCCCAGATGTCGTCGAACAAGGGATGGTGTGCTATAGTTGGTTCCTAGACCATTTCTTTGCCCTGTAGCCAATTACTCCAAATGAGATTGCACAGTATGCTCGTGGATTCCTTATGTATCTCCTCGGTACTATCCTATTTGCGAACAGGGAGAATACCGTAGGGTTATACTTTCTGGGAGCGTTAGTGCACCTCCCACAGGTGGGAGAGTATGATTGGGGTGGCGCCAGCCTGGCCACCCTCTGCTGTTATATGAGGTCGACATCCCGCCGAAAGACGGATTCACTCGGTGGATATTGGAGAGTCTGGGAGGTACACCTTACACTTCCTTTTCTGTTCTGCTATAAACCATGCTTTCAGTTTTGCATTTTTTTTTGTTTATATCTGCTTCACTTGTCCACTTGATTCACAAACTTGTTTTCCTTTTGCAGCTGTGGGTTTACACATATTTCATGTCTATTACCCCCGTTCCTGTGCAGCCTATTGAGTTGTATGTGCCTTGCTTTCAGTACTATAACTCCAGATTAGAGCACCGAAGACACGCGAATTGTGACTTTGCCTACTTCCGCCGTTTCTTCGACATGGTCACTGTGGAGAGGGTAATAAAACCTCATACTGATCCTTGTCTTTTACTGCTTTCATACTATTCGACCCTTGATATCTGACATTTGACTTACATTCTCTACTTGCAGATTGATTGGCACCCTTTGGGCAAGCATTTCCCAAGCATCAAGGGTGACCTATACCACTGCATGGAACGCCTCTACCATGCAGATTTTGTTTGAGGGTCCTTTCGATAGGACTTATTACTTGGGAGAGAGGCTCATCTGTCAAACTTAGGGCTGAGCCGATCCTGACATTCCATATACTCCTCCTTCGGGCATAAGCATCGTTGATGGTTTTCGTGATGGACACTAGATTGACCACCTTATATTGGGGAAGGATGGCGATTTGCATCACAGAGATGGTGACTTCATTACATTCTTGCAGACCCGTGTGATGGCTCCTCTCACTAGGGGTGTGGTTCATGTGCTCCTTGTCGCTGCTGCTGCAGTCGTTGCTGGAGGTATTCCTACGGCAGTTCCCATTCCTGGGCTTTCTGTGATTCCCACTGAGGTCGTACACATGCAATCAGATGGGGTGATTGAGCAGATCCCTCTTGATCCTATGGAGGAGAGGAATCGCAGGTTGGTGATTGCTCTTGATGTTGCATAGGTAAACATTTCTTCTTTGTATCTACCTACTACGCTTCACAATTTTGTTCTGTCTACTCATACATTCTATCACTTTCAGGTGCCCGTAGAGTATGTTGATGATCTCTTGAGGATGGTTGACCGTCTACTTCTTATGGTACGGAGGAGACAGACTGCCTTGGCCGCTCATGGGATCGAGGTACACTTATCCACTCTTTCCATAGTCAAATACTTTGCAATTCATTCATTTTTTGGCCTTGATATACGCTGATATCCTGTTCACAATTCTGCCATGTTTGTTCTAACGCCTTGTATACTTTTAGCTTGAGCCAACACCAGCTGCACTAGTGGGACATCCTCTGGCTAGAGGAAGGAGAGAGAGACTAGCCTCAGTGAGACATAGAGGGCGAGCTGACCACGGGAGACGTGGTAGAGGTAGAGTGAGACAGTGCTTGCCTTCTTTAGAGGAGACCCTTGGTGATTGTGTTGAGTACACCACCTCTGAGGGTGAGGGGGATGCTAGTGTTGATATCCAGTCTACTAGAGATAGCAGTGAGAGTGATGAGTCCCCTCCTCTATGACCAATGATGAAGAGGGCTAGGAGGGGTTGACTTTACGTTTTTTTTTTTTTTTGTTTTTTTTTATGCTTTGTAGTCAGGAACCTATGTAGTTTCAGATAGGTCCTTACTTTGTTTGTTCTTGAAAACCTATATTTTCTTTTATAAAACAATGATCGGGGTTGAACCCTGCAGTTTATAAAAGAAAGAGCTTTTGTTTCTTTGCAAAACATGTGGTGAATGGCACGACACTTGCACAAAAATGATTTATTTATGAAAAATTGAAACTGAGAGTGAATGCTTTTGAATTGAGTTCTAAACTAGATAAACAACCTACAATCGACCAAAATGCAAAATACTACTCGATAAAAGAAAAACAAAGAAAACAACCTAAACACACCTATTTACACTTGCTAGACCTAAAGCAACACCTAAAACAAGACCTCGAAACACAACGATGAGGTTCGCTGCTTCTACAGCTGTTGTGCTGTTTTGGCAGGAACTGAGATCCGATCGGATCTAAAATACGCATGGCCGGATCTAAATGAGGATGGTCGGATCCAAGTAGTGGCTGGGTACTTTGATACAACTGTCATGCCCTTGCCCATTCCAACTTGCCCCTAGTTGCAGCGGGGCCATCATTAGGCTGATTGAAATGGCCCAATGCCTCAAAAAGGGTTAAAGCAGCCTACAGTTGGCATTGGTCGAAACCTTAATAGGCTTGGATGTTTTCCATCAGTGG
This sequence comes from Camellia granthamiana, assembly GCA_036172215.1. Classification (NCBI taxonomy): domain Eukaryota; kingdom Viridiplantae; phylum Streptophyta; class Magnoliopsida; order Ericales; family Theaceae; genus Camellia; species Camellia granthamiana. Next base: position 97,374,243 of record CM069913.1, read on the forward strand.
GAGACTTCTCGGTTCGTGGGGAGCCCACTACTTCTTTAGGTTTTGTTTCCCACTCTTTCTTATTTGTGATCCTCACATCACTTTGGCACTCAATCTCTATTTTATCTCAAAATCCCTTTCCTTACTTTTTCTCTCAGAGCACATCTCTCTATTCTTTAATCTCTCTCTTTTTTTTTATCCCTCCCCAGGTGTGGTTGATGGATAAGCTGGAAGTTGTGGACCCTATGAGGGGGGTCGAATATCCAGCTCTACTTCTAGTCTGTGCATCACACTTGGCTCGATACCTCACCACTTGGAGGATGAGAGAGCCTTTGGCCCCTGCTGCTAGCTTCAGTTGTGCCTTTTCTGGTGAGTGCATTGACAATGGGAAAAAGTCAGAAAACTTGACTTGACTGTGCCCCTGGTTCATCACTTTGACCTTTTTTTTTTTTTTGACTTTCTGCTAAAATGATGTTGACCAACATAAGAGTTTAGATTAACATGCTTGTGCAACTTTCTGCTTTCAAATCATGTAAGTCAGGTTGTGAGCACTGAAAATTTTCTTACTTTTTTTTTTCTCTATGAAATGGTTCGGTTTTGGAAAAATGGAATAATTTCTGAGAAAATTAGTCAACTTTACTAAAAATCCTCAAAACTATTTTTGCAAATGACCACCACCCGACCAACGTGGAATTAACTCTCGAGATGCATAACCTCATATTTGAACTTGATTTGTCTTGCAGTTGAATCCTTTTATCAGAATAGGACAACCAAATTTGAACGAAGATGAGCCAATTTGGACATGGATAGGATAGCCGAGTTGAATAAGGATAAGCCAATCAACATGGATGAGACAAGCAATGTGAAAATGGTTGGGGTCGAACTTTGGGATGAAGTTGCCAACGTATCCTAAAGATAGGAATCAGGCCTTACGTAGTTCCCGGGTTAAGGTGCACTCGGGTATTAACTCTCTCTTTTTGAGCTCTAACTTTTGCCAAAGCCGCCTTTCCGGGTTTTCAACCTTGCGAACTCTATTTTTCTTTTTCTATTTTTTCTATTTTTGTTCATTTTTGTTCATTTTTGTTCTTTTTTTCATGCTCTACTTTTGCCTAGGTCGTCCTTCCGGGTTTTCGACCCAACGAGCCTCTCAAGGGTAGAGAATTTCATTAACATGTCCATGTTGATCAGTTGCGAGATCTCTAAGCCTTCTAAATCCACAAGAATGGCTACTATTCCTGACCAAATAGTCTTGATGATGTAGGGCCTATCCAATTGGGTCTGAATTTGCCTCTAGTGTCGTGGATGGGAACTTGATTGTCCTTCAGCAATAAATTTTCTTCTTTGAAATTCTGAGATTTGGCTTTCTTGCAAATCTCTATTGGCTTGAGAAGTGACCCATCTTTGAATCTTTGAGCACATCTAACCTTTCTTGCCCCTAGTTCAAGGGCTGCTTCTCATCCAACTATGTAAGCTTCCATTGATCACATCCAACCTTATTGCCCTTAGTTCAAGAGTTGTTTCCAATTCAGCCATGCAAGCCTCTTATTTTGACTGACCGTTGAACATTCTGAATCAATGGTTGAAAACAAAAGGGTTAAGTCTCAAGGAAATGAGTAATCCTATGCTGTAGAATCTCAAGATCAATTCCAAGCATGTCTCCGTGGGACCATGCAAAAATATTTTTGAAATCTTTTAATAAAGTGACTAGTCGCTTGTGCTCCTCTGAAGACAATGTAGAACCAATTTAGACCAAGCCAGGATCCTTCTCAATACCCATATTAACAGACATGATCTCATTCATTAAGGGCTTTAGCATGCCTCTCTTCCTCTCAATCGATCAAATTTTGCAAATCTTGAGGAATTCCTTCCTCTTTGTTTTCGTCACAGTTATGGAAACAGTTTTGAAAAACTTTGGGTAATGAATGATTTAAAGGCACAGAGAAATAGGTGAAAATGATTGCAATTTCATTCAAAACTCATGGCTCAATGATAGAAATAGAGTCAAAAGAAAGAGTAAAAATGACAAACAAAAACAAGACAGTGATGTCCGAGTTAACACCCCTGAAATCACCAAACTTTAACACAACAAGACTGTACCCAATTCAGAAAGTAAAATAAACAACATTTTCACATTACTAAAAATAGTGCGTGCCATCCACCATGCCTGGAATAAAATGCATGCTATCAGCAGGTGGTTCATCCTTAATTACATAGTCACATTATCCCCTAAGTTCATTGATCCAGCACTGATAGACTTTGTAGGACTTGGTATGGTGATGACCTTGTTGTCAATTAGGTCTTGTACTTCATGGCGAAGGTGAAAACAATGGTCAACGTCATGGCCGGGTTACTGATGGAAGGTGCAATACTTGGCAACATCATGCCTGGCTGGAAGGCAATCAGGGCGAGGCCGAGGGTCAAGGGTTTGAGATGGCCTTGTCTTATGAGGATTTGGAGAGCTTTGGACAAGGTCATATAAAAGGGATTAAAGGTGCGGTTACCTGTCCTGGAAGTATTGACAGAGGGGTCGGCAGGTGTTGACTGGGTTTAGAGACCTTCTACGGGTGTAGGATTAGAGCTGAAAGGGGTGTTTTTGGCAAGGCATCTTTTTTCATGGCATACCCCCTGATTCAAAATGGCCCCAACCTGAGCGACAAAAGTGTCATCTATAGTCTTTGTAACAACTGTGATCACTTGCTTTTTGTTTAACCCTTTAACCTTCAAAGTCTTAATAGCCTACCGAAGATGTACATAAGGATCAATACTTGCCCCGGCCTTGTTCTTGCCACTTGCCTCCACTTTGCCAAGGGATTGGGTCGCTATATCAGAGCGAGGCCCATTTGTTGTTGACATGTCATCACCCAGACTTGAGATGGCTTTGGGTTGGCCCTTTTTAATTGCAGCTCACCCCTAGATTGGGGAGCTTTTTGATGTGAACTTCTTGGCATGTGATCTAGTCGATGATAGAGTCAAGATCCCAATGGTTAAATCTGCCACAGTTCTCTAAAGATCTTCAATCATTTTTATCAGCTCAGAAGTAGTAGGTTCGACCATTGGTGCCCGCTGTGTATTTGATGGGGCTTGAGATGATTGGGGTTCAAGTGCATCCATCATGCACAAGCATGTGCTCTCTGGAATAAACACCTCAGACTAGGGTAATGGGTTGGGGTGATGTATATGTTGGGGTTGTATGGCAGTATATGGATTAGGTTCAGATTTTGAAAAGAGAATTTTTAAGGGTCTAAAACATTTTGGTCAAAATAGGGTGTAAGGTTGGGATTAGAAGCTCAAAACTAAATTCTTTTGCTGAAGATTCAAAAGATACACAGTATAACATTTCATCATCGAGTGTTTGGAATGAAACGCCCAAGTCTTAAGGGCGGTCAAAAATGGGGTGTCTACAGTTGCCCCCTCTTTGACAGAGCTCGGAGTCATTTCATGACGTGAGTGAATGCCAAAGCTCAAAGATGACCCATTTGATAAGGTCGTAAGACTTGGGCAAACAAACAAAATGTAGATGTAGTTGGTTGAAATCGAGGGGTGCCTACGTATCCTTTTGCAAGGAATCAAACCAGTGTAGTTTAGGGGCAGGATACAAACGATATTCAAATACAATGCAACAGTTGAAACCACAAACGAGCATACCGCCCGAAAATCATGAAGATGAGATAAGGGACAAGCCAAACTACATATCACATAGAAAGGGGGAAAGAGTTCCATACCAAACTACGCTTCGCGCAGAAAGGGTGGAGGGTGCAAGCCAAACTACGCATCACGTAAAAAGGGTAAAAGATACAAGCCAAATCACACTCGTGTGATAATGGTGAAAGGTACAAGCCAGACTATGCATCACGCAGAAATGGTAAAAGATACAAGCCAAACTACGCATTATGTAAAAAGGGTGAAAGATATAAGCCAAGCTACGCATCATGTAGAAAGGGTAAAAGATACAAGCCAAACTACGCATCACGTAGAAAGGATGAAAGATACAAGCCAAACTACGCATCATGTAGAAATGGTAAAAGATACAAGCCAAAAAGGCATTATGCAGAAAATGTGAAAGATAGAAGCCAAACTATGCATCACGTAGAAAAGGTGAAAGATACAAGCTAAACTACGCATCACGTAGAAAGGGTGAAAGATACAAGCCAAATCACACGTGTGACAAGGGTTAAATTACAAGCCTAGATATAGGAAATGCGAAAAGGGTAAAGGTGCAAGCCAAATCACACTCATGTGATAAGGGTGAAATTACAAGCCTAAACGCAAGAAATGCGAAAAGGGTGCAGGTGCAAGCCAAATCACACTTGTGTGATAAGGGTAAAATAAGCGCAGGAAATGATAAAAGGGTAGAGGGGAAAGCCAAATCACACTCGTGTGATAAGGGTGAAATTACAAGCCTAAACTCAGGAAATGCAAAAAGGGTGCATGCAAAGCTAACCTATGTTTCCACACAGAAAGGGGAAGAGTTCAAGCCAGACTACATTTTCCATGCAGAATGGGTGCGAGTGATGAAATGGTTATGAAAACTAGCCTCGACGCGCTTACTGTGAAAATGGTGGAAGTTACACTGGGGGTTAATGCTCTTCGAATATTAAAAGTGAAAAAGGTTTCTAGAACCCGATGTATGAAACTAACCCGTTCAAGGAAGCAACATTTTTAGAAAATGTGCTGAAGAGTGATGCTTACAAAGGTTACTCCGTTTCGTATATGAATCGAATTTGGACTTATGTGTACCATGTTGTGGGAAAGTGACGCATATATACAAAATAAAAACAACTCTGCTAATTTTACTCTTGAAAATAGGCCCAAACCCATGGTTTAATATGTCCCTAGAAAATAACGAGATGAATAGAAATTTATTATGAACAATTGCTCTGTATTCCTTAAAATCTGGAGCAGGACCTGATGCAAAAAAATACCTTATTTTAGTTGGAAGGGGCTCACCTATGCACATAGTGAACTGAAGCAGAACTGTATTTAGATCTGGCCGAGTCTAACAACACACGGTCAGATCTAGGTAGTGACACAGGGGCAGATTGGTAAAAACACGACCTGTGGTTCTTTTAAACACACTTTTGGACTTTTATTCCACACCTACACCTTGCAAAAATTCTCTCCCTTTCTTTCTAGGTATTCTCTCTCTCTGGATTTCCCCTCCATTTGCATTACCCAATAACCCTTGCAAATTTTTCCTTGAAATCCCTTTCATTCCTTTACATTTTGGATCGATCAGATTTTTTTTGGTTGAGTTTGGGATTTCTCTTAATTTTTTTTAGGTTCCCACGGGTTTACCCAAGCTTTTCCCTTTTCATCCTTTGATTTTCTATTCTCTCTTTATTTTCTCTCTCATAGGGTTTGGATTTTGGGATTTGTCACTCCATCTTACTTACCCATTTACTTTTCTCTCATATTTTCTCATTTTCTCTCGTGGCTAATGATGAGGTTCTCATTCTAGACCCTGCCATGGATATTGGAGCCTTCCTTGGAGAGGACTTAGCAGCTGAGGATATTCCTCCTCTCGTGCCAGAGCCTGAGTTGCTCCCTCTTACCAATAGACCTTTTAATCCAGCCACCTACCAGCTACACACTCATGCCTTGACTCCTGGTGGTATTTTGAGATTTGAGGGGCCCATTCCTAGGGCTAATAAGTACATGCTTCTACGGGAGCCTACAGAGCACCTATCCACTGATGTCTCCATGGTAAAAGATCTTTCCTCTTAAGCATGTTTTACTTGAATTCCATTATAGCTCCTTTGTTCAAAATGCTAACAACATTTCTTGCCACGGGTCATAGCCCAGAAGATGAGCGGATATGGGACTATTATCGGACCGCGAGGCAGGTACAAGAGGCTCCCTCAGGAGGTTCGCACTTTGATTGTTGATGTCGGCTTTGAACCTTTTTGCTCAGGGCTCATACAGATGAAGGCAAAGTCACTGCAATACGTTACTTTGGTGGAGAGGTGATGGGACACCACTAACTCCTTTCACTTCTTATCGACTAGGGAGAAGACCATGACTCCCTATGACTTCTTGATGCTCATTGGCTTGCGGGTAGTAGTTGGTGACTCGATCCCTTTTGATCCCGACATGATTCAGTGGAGAGCTGCGCAACTTTACCTTTTTGGGCCAATCCTAGATGTCGCCGAACACAAGATGGTGCACTATAGCTGGTTCTTAGATCATTCTTCTGCCTTCCACCCGGTTACTCCAAATGAGATTGCACAGTGCACTTGCAGATTCTTTATGTATCTTCTCAGTACTACCCTGTTTGCGAACAGGGAGAATACCATAAAGCTTTACTTTCTAAAAGCGTTGGTGCACCTCCCGTAGGTGGGGAGTATGATTGGGGTGGCACCAGCCTGGCCACCCTCTACTGCTATATGAGTTCGGCATCTCGCCGAAAGGCAGACTCATTTCGTGGATACTAGAGAGTCTGGGAGGTACACCTTACACTTCATTTTCTATTCTACTACAAACCATGCTTTCTGCTAAGCACTTTCTGTTTATATCTGGTTCATTTGTCCACTTGATTCATAAACTTGTTTTCTTTTTGCAGCTGTAGATTTACACATATTTCACATCTGTTGCCCTTGTTCTTGTGCGACCTAGTGAGTTGTCTATGCCCCGCTCATGGTACTACAACTCCAGATCGGAGCACCAAAGACACGCAGATCGCGACTTTGCCTACTTCTGCCGCTTCTTCGATACAGTCACCACGAAGAGGGTAACAAAACCACATACTGATCTTTGTCTTTTACTGCTTTCACTATTTTTATACTATTCAACCCTTGATGTCTGATATTTGACTTGCATCCTCTACTTGCAGATTGATTGGCACCCTTGGGCGAGCATCCCCCAAGCATTGAGGGTGATCTATACCGCTACATGGAACGCCTTTACCATGCGGATTTTATTTGAGGGTCCTTTCGGCGGGGCCTATTAATTAGGAGAGAGGTTCATCCGTCAGACTTAGGGCCAAGTTGATCCTGACGTTCCACATCCCCCTCCTCCGGGCATGAGGATTGTCGATGATCTTCATGATGGACACCTGATTGACCATCTTATGTTGGGGGAGGACGGCGATTTACATCATGGAGGTGGTGACTTCATTACATTCTTGCAGACCCGTGTGATGGCTCCTCTCACCAGGGGTGTGGTTCATGTGCTCCCTGTTGCTGCTACTACCGCTGATACTGGAGTTGTTCCCGCCGCAGCTCCCATTCCTGGGCTTCCTATGATTCTTACTGTGGTTGTACACATGCGACCAGATGGGGTGATTGAGAAAATCCTTCTTGATCATATTGAGGAAAGGGATCGCAGGTTGGTGATTGCTCCTGATGTTGCACAGGTAAACATTTCTTCTTTGTGTTTGCCCACTGCACTTCACAATTTTGTTCTGTTTACTCATGCCTTCTCTCACTTGCAGGTGCCCGTGGAGTATGTTGATGATCTCCTGCAGACGGTTGACCGTCTACTTCTCATGGTGAGGAGGAGACAAACTGCCTTGATTGCTCATGGAATTAAGGTACACTTACCCACTCCCTCCATAGTCAAATAATTTGCAATTCATTCATTCTTTGGCCCTAATATACTCTGATATCTTGTTCACAATTCCACTGTATTTGTTCTGACGCCCTGTATCTTTTTAGCTTGAGCTGGCACCAGCTGTACCTATGGGACCTCCTCCAGCTAGAGGGAGAAGAGAGAGATGAGCCCCAGTGAGAGGTAGAGGGCGAGATGACCATGAAAGACATGGTAGAGGTAGAGCGGGACACCACTCGCCTTCTTCAGAGGAGACCCTTGATGATTATGCTGAGTACACCGCCTCTGAGGGCGAAGGGGATGCTAGTGCTGATATCTAGTCTACTAGAGATAGCAGTGATAGTGATGAGTCCCCTCCTCCACAATCAAGGATGAAGAGGGCTAGCAAGGGTTGATTTTACCTTTTCTTTTCTTTTTGCTTTGTAGTCAGGAACCTATGTAGCTTCAGATAGGCCCTTATTTTGCTCACTCTTGAAAACTCGTACTTTCTTTTGTAAAACTATAATCGGGGTTGAACCCTGCAGTTTATGAAAGAGCTTTTGTTTCTTTGCAAAAGAGTGGTGAATGGCACAACACTTGCACAAAAATGATTTCTATGAAAACTAAGAATGATTGTTTTTTTAATTGTGTTCTAAACCGGATAAAGAACCTACAGCCGACCAAAATGCAAAATACAACCCGATAAAAGACAAACAAAGTAAAAACAACCTAAACACACCTATTTACACTTGTTAGAACTAAAACAACACTTAAAACAAGACCTCGAAACACAACGATGAGGTTCGCTGTTTCTGCAGTTTTGGCAGGAACTGAGATCCGACCGAGTCTAAGATACACACGGCCAGATCTAAATAAGGACGGCCAGATCCAAGTAGCGGTTGGGCACTTTGATACAACTTTCATGCACTCACCCATTCCTAATCTCTATAAAAGGTGCTTCTTACTTGCCCTTAGTTGCAGCGGAGCCAACATTAGGCTGATTGAAGTGGCCTAATGCCTCAAAGAAGGTCAAAGCCATATAGGGTTGGCATTGGCCGAAACCTTAATGGGCTTGGATGTTTTCCATCGGCGAGAGACTTCTCGGTTCGTAGGGAGCCCGCTGCTTCTTCAAGTTCTATTTTTCGCCCTTTTTTATTTGTGATTCTCATATCACTTTGGCACTCAACCTCTATTTTCTCTCAAAAGCCCTTTCCTTACTTTTCCTCTTAGTGCACATCTCTCTATTCTTTAATCTCTCTTATTTTTTTAAACCCTTCCCAGGTGTGGTTGATGGATAAACTGAGTACTCTGCTGGATCCTACTTCTTTCGCTTGCAACTAGTGAGTTTTTCCATAGAGGGGTTATGGTGTGTAGTAGATCTACAACTGACATCGCTTGGTGACGCCTTGGCTTAACTTGGACCGAAACTGATTAGCCTGACACACTGTGTTTTTTTTTTTTTTCCGCCCTGTGTAGCTTGCTTTTCATGCTCCTTTTGAATATGACCAGCCCTACAGTTCGAACTCCCGTGGTTCTGAATCTAATTTCACAAAGTGCAATGTGAAACAATGAAAACTCAAAAGAGTCCAAATCTGGAAATTCTTTTTAGAAAATCGATGTTTGAATCAAATACCAAAAATGGATTGCTTTGCTAGATTATAGAGTTGCCACCTAAATATTTTTGGCAAATTTAAGAAACCTGAGACTCGTGCCAAAGGCCATTAGTCCGTCATCACCAAAGTGTCTCGGCTCAGGAACTTAGGTACAAGAGGGGAAGGTCATGAATTGAGCACCCACTTGCCCGATCAAAGATCGGCCTCTACTAATCATGATGTAATTTTTATTTACATTATATGCTCTTGTTCCGATTTATTAGGCTATTTTACTATGTGACACACACACAAATATAGACTAATTTGCAAGATTTGGAACATTTGATTTTGTGTTTTATTTGAAACTGTTTTGTGAATTTGCCACTTGAAAAAGTGGGCTTAAAATGGACATTAATCAAACTATCCTAATTCAAGCAACTAGCCTTCATCCACAAGCATTCAAACAATTATATCATTTAAGCAATTAGCCTCATGGAAATATGCTTGGCATGGCAACACAAACATTCGATGCAAGATGCTAAAACTCAATATCGCTCATCTAGTACTCCAAGCCACAACAAAGCAAAATAATTAGAAAAATATGCATGTTCCTAATTAATGCAATATGACTAAATGCAATGCACACATTATGTAATTTATAGGCTCGGCTATGAGCATGGCATATGGTTCCATTCAAGACATGTGATGAATCACATATTCAAGCAATGAATTTGAACATTGATATTGGGTTAGCGTGATGAGCCAAACTTTGGATGCATGTAAGACAAATGGATGCGAAACATGGAGTACGCTAAAAAAACGTGATGTTTCTAAACTAACCATCATAAGCAAATAAGTAAAAGGGAGAAAGACATGGGATTGGAAGACATACAACTTATTACAACATTTCCCTCGTGCAAGAGGGTGCGAATCAAAGTCAGAAAGTCCAAATTAAACTACTTATTACAAAACCGAATGAAATCATTAAAGCATTAACTAGCTGACTATACTATTATAACAAGGGTAATATTGATAAATAAACTAGCTATTTAATCTAATTAACTACAACAATTACAAATAAACAAGGTTAATTATAATAATAATAATTAATTACAATAATGATAATTAATTACAACAATAATAACTAATAATTTAATCATCAAACAAGGATGCATAAGGATGCATAATGTTTGCATGTGCAGCATCCAAGAACAACACTGTCTGTTTAGAGCATTCTGTTTCACCTTCAGTCATTGCTTTATATTTTCTACAAAAATACATTGCTGACCAAACATTGAGGACCAGCTGGCCCTCAATGAAGCCCGGCCAGGCCTAAAGAAGGCTGACCGTGCCTCAATTTCATGCCAAATTCTATTTTGTGTTCTGAAATGAAAACAGTACGAATAGAGTGTTTTGGACTTTGTTTGTCCCCCTCACATTTCTCTGTCATGGAAAAGCCTCTAGAGAAGGTTCGAATTGTTTCCAAAATCATTAATGAGCAAGTTGATTGCTTGATGATTTCGATGCACAATTTTGGTCAAAAATCAATAAATGACATGAACAACAACCACCCCTCCCTCCTATCATGGAGTTAACTTAAAGAGGGAGGTAAAGACGCTTCAAGATCCATCAAAACATCATGAATTGATGTAAGACAATTCTTGACACAACGGATTCGGCATAACGTCCGGCCGAACCCCAAATTAGATAACTCATTTTCTTTATGTGAGTTGGTTCATTTTAGCCAAATTCATTAGTCTTTGCCATCCTTTAATCCATTAAGTTCAAGATGATTGTTACATCCACTAAGTGAGAAATATGTCAATTAGGAGGTGATTCTCAATGTGAAAGAGAGATTACACTGTTGGCAATGAACCTCCGTAGAGATTAAGCTATTAAGCGTAAATCTCTAGTTCACGTTTTGAATAACCGTCAACCGATTGAAACAACTCTCAAATGAAAGAGATGAATGGTAAGTTCATTATTAAAATGAGGTTCTTAAATATGGAAATGAATTGAAGAAAAGCTTAGAACAATATATTTTAAGCTATGTATGCAAACTTATGAAGCAACAACCAAGCTAATCAATGCATGAACTATTTAAACAACTTAGAACAGCCCTAAAACAGCCTTCAAGTGATGAAAAACAGTGGCTAAAAATGCATGAAAAGAGCCTAAAAAGCTAAACAACAAAGAAAGGAAACAAGGCTAGTAAACAAGAACAAGGAGAGGTGGCTAACCCCTCTACTTTTGAAACCTCAAAACATGGTTCTTAGCCTTTTTAAAACTCTAAAAATCAGTGTAGAGAACAAAGAAAAAGAGTGTAAAAGTAAGGGTTTGAGCTATAGGTAAAGGTGTAGAAAGAGCAAACTCTTTATACCCTTTTTGCAGCTCTTCAAACCCCAAATTTAAACACTTAAAATAGGATCAAAACAATAAGAATTATGTAACAAATGAAAGAAATGAAAGCAAGAGAGAAGATAGCAAGCTTATACCTCTTAAGGGAGTAAGCTTTTTGTTTGTGATCAAACTAAGCTCCAACACACTCTCAAGCTTAAATTATGGTGTCCAAGGCTCAACCAAGGTTCCTAGACCAAGGTATGAAGGTGTGTATGGTATATGAATATAGGTTCAAGGTGGTAGGTTAACTCAAAGTGTTGCTTGCACAAGAAGAAGGAGGAGAAGGAGCTCTCAAGGTGATATATAGGCTTTCTTGAAATTCTTCCACCCTCAAAACAGAGGTATATGGTCATTTTTATAGAATTTGAGCTAGAAATATCATAAATATCTTCAAAAATGGACAGCTAGTGGCCTTTCGCCCAGAACAGTGTTTCTCGCTACCAAGGCCCGGCCGGCCCTCATTGAGGCACAGCCGGGCCTGAATGCATTCCCTTGTTTTTCTATTTTAGCCTCAGCATAGGGTGGCACAAGGTGTAAAAGAGGATTTCTTGTGTATAATCAATGGGAATATGAGAGGTTTGGGGTTGTTTCAAAGCTTAAACAAGGCTCCTTCGTTGAGACCTCGAACCACGCACAATACCACTTTCATCATTGAGTGTACCAAACAAAGCACTCGAGCCTTGCGGGCGGTCAAAAATGGGGTGTCCACACCCTGCTGAGAGTATTTGGGTTCATTTCAATCCGTGCTTCAAACTTGGCTCGATATCTCACTACTTGAAGGATAAGAGAGCTTTTGGCCTCTAATGTTAGCTTCAATTGTGCCCTCTCTGGCGAATGTGCTAACAATGGGGAAAAGACAGAAAACCTAACTCGACTATGCCCCTAGTTCATCACTTTGACCATATATATATATATATATTTGGTTTTGGCTTTCTGCTAAAACAATTTTGACCAACATGAGAGTTTAGATTAACATGGTTGTTCTACTTTCTGCTTTGAAATCATGTTAGTCAAGTTGTGAGCACTGAAAATTTTCTTTTTTGGGTTTACAAAAAGGTCCGATTTTGGAAAAAAATTGAATAATTTCTAAGAAAATTAGTCAACTTCACTAAAAGTCCTCAAAAACTGTTTTTGCAAATGGCCACCACCTGACCAACGTGGAATTAACTCTCAAGATGCACAACCTCATATCTGAACTTGATTTGTCTTGTAGCTAAATCTTTTATTAGAATAGGACAACCGAATTTGAACGAAGATGAGCCAATTGGACATGGATAGGATAGTCGAGTTGAATAAGGATAAGCCAATCAACAAGGAGACAAGTAGACTAAAAATGGTTGGGGCCAAAATTCAGGATGAAGTTGCCTATGTATCCTAAAGATGGAAATCAGGCCTTACGTAATTCCGGTGTTAAGGTACACTCGGGTATTAACTCTCTCCTTTTGCGCTCTAACTTTTGCAAAAGCCACCTTTCCGGATTTTCAACCTTACGAGCTCTATTTTTCTTTTAATTTTTCTTTCTTCTTTTTCTTTTTTTTTTCATTTCTTTTTTTTTTCTTGCTCTAACTTTTGCCTAGGTCACCCTTTCAGGTTCTCAGCCCAACGAGCCTCTCAAGGATAAAAAAGTTTAACTTGTCCATGTTGATTGGTTGTGAGATCTCTAAGCCATCTAAATCCATGAGAATGGTTGTTGTTCCTAATCAAATAGTCTTAATGATGTAATGGCCCATCCAATTGGGTCTGAATTTGCCCCTAATGTCGTGGATAGGAACTTGATTGTCCTTCAACAATAAATTTTCTTCTCTCAGATTTTGGGATTTGGCTTTCTTGCCGATCTCCATTGGCTTGAGAAATGACCTAGTTTTGAATCTTCGAGCACATTTGACCTTTTTTCCCCCAGTTCAAGGGCTGCTCCTCATCCATCTATGCAAGCTTCTTTCGATCACATCCGATCTTATTGCCTCTAGTTCAATAGTTGCTTCCAATTCAGCTGTGTAAGCCTTATATTTTGGTTGACTATTGAACATTCTGAATCAAGGTTTGAAAGCAAAGGGGTCGAGTCTTTAGGCCAAAAGTGATCCTATGTTGTATAATCTCATGAACAATTCCAGGCATGTCTTCGTGGGACCACCCGAAAATATTTTTGAAATCTTTTAATAAAACGACGCGTCGCTCGTGCTCCTCTGAAGGCAATGTGGATCCAATTTGGACCAATTTAGGATCCTTTTCAGTGTCCACATTAACCAACATGATCCCATCCATTAAGGGCTTAGCACACATCTCTTCCTCTCAGTCGATCAAATGTTGCAAATCTCGATGAATTCCTCTGTCTTTGTTTTCATCATAGTTTTGGAAATAGTTTTGAAAACCTTTAGTCAATGCAATGATTTAAAGCAAAGAGAAGTAGGTGAAAATTACCACCGTTTCATTCAGAACTCCTTGCTCAATGATGGAAACAGACTCAAAAGAGTGAAAAGACAAACACATACAAGATAGTGATATCCGAGTTAACACCCCCAAAATCACCAAACTTTGACACAATAAGACTGACTCAACACCCAGTTTAAAAAGTAAAATAAACAACATTTTCAAATTGCTAAAATCAATGTGTGCCATCTAGCATGTTTGGAGTAAAATGAGCGCCATCAGCAAGTGATTCATTCTCGATCACAAAGTCACATTATCTCCCGAGTTCATTGATCCAGTGCTGATAGACTTTGCAGGACCTAGTGAGGTGATGATCTTGTTTTCAATTAGGTCTTGAATTTCATGGTGAAGATGAAAACAACGGTCAGTGTCATAGACGAATTGCTAATGGAGGGTGCAATACTTGGCGGTATCATGCCTGGCTAGAAGGCGATCAGGGAGAGATCGAGAGTCAAAGGGTTTGAGATGGCCTTATACTATGAGGATTTGGAGAGCTTTAGACAAGGTCATGTAAAGGGGATTGAAAGTGCGACTACCAGCCCTGGAAGTATTAACGGAGGGGTCGGCAGGTGTTGACTGGGTTTGGAGACCTCTTACAGATGTAGGATTGGAGCTGAAAGGGGTGTTTCTGGTATGACATCCCTTTTCATAGCTTATCCCCTGATACAAAATGCTTCCAACCTGAACGACAAAAACGTCATCTATAGTTTTTGCAACAACTGCAAGCACTTCCTGTTTGTTCAACTCTTTGACCTTCAAAGTCTCAATAGCCTACCAGAGATGTGTACAGGGGTCAATACTTGCCCCAACCTTATTCTTGCCACTTGTTTCAGCTTTGCCAAGGGATTGGATGGCTATATCAGGACAAGGCCTATTCATTGTTGACATATCATCACCCAGACTTAAGATAGCTTCGGGTAGGCCTTTTCTAATTGCAGCTTACCCCAAGATTGGGGAGCTTTTTGATGTAAAATTTCAAGCATGTCATGTAGTTGATGATGGAGCCAAAATCTCAAAGGCTAAATCTGCCATAGTTCTCTAAAGATTTTCAATCATGCTTATCAGCTCAGAAGTAGTGGGTTCGGCCATTAGTACCTACAATCTATTTGAACCAACTTGGTCTTGATGAATCGGTTGGGTTGGGCTCTTTGGAGTAGGTTAGACTGGAATTGGGCTATTATGGAGTTCCATCTTTGGGATTTGAGATGATTGAGTTCAAGTGCATCCATCATACACAAGTTCGTGCTTGTTGGAATGAACACCTTAGATTTGGGTAAATGGGCTAAGGTGATGTATATGCTGGGATTGTAGATGGATGGCAGTGTATGGATTAGGTTCAGATTTTGAGGCGAAGGAGGTACGCAGTCATGTACGGGAAATCGATTATTGGTTACATTGGGTTTATAAGGTAGAGCTATAGTATTATTGTCGATGAGATCCTGGATCTCATGACGAAGGCGGAAGCAAGGGTCGGTGTGATGGTCATGTTGTTGATGGAAGATATAGTATTGAGTAGGGTCATGTTTGGTTAGAAGTGGGTCAGGGAGAGGTCGAGGATCAAGGGGCTTAAGATGCCCTTTGTCTATTAGAACTTTGAGAGCACGAGTTAGACTCATGTGAAGAAGGGTGAAGGTTCTAAATTGGTTTCGGGCTAGGCTGGTGGTTTGTGGGATTATGCCAGCGAATGGATCGGCTATCTTGGTTTTGGTGGTGACAGTACTGATTTCGGCAGGCCCAGGAATAGTGTTATTGCTAGCATTGGTATCCCTAGTAAACGACCTCTTTGCCGGTTCACTTGTTCTCTAGATAATTCCCTTCTTGAAAGTGTTCTTAATCTGAACCCCCAATTCATGTAAAGCAGCGAAGGTAGATAGTGGTGCGAATATCATCTTCTGTAACAAGTCTGGTTCAAGGTTTTGAACTAACAATCGAACCTATTCCCTCTCTAAAGGCATGTTTGTCATTCGGGTTGCCTTTTCCCTTCATCTATTAACGAAGTCGATAAAGGGTTCCTTGGGATTTTGAGAGGTTGCCTCCAGTTCCCTGATCATTACCTCCATTTGAGTATTGTAGGAATACTAATTAACAAATCCCTCAGATAGTTTTCCCCCGTTCCACTTGGTCGAGTCTTCCAGTTTGGCATACCAGGTGGTTGCCACTTTTGATAAGGTCCTTCCAAATAATGACAATTTTTGAGCCCGCCATTGGTTTTAAGATATCTAAGAAGAGACGGATATGCACGATAGGATCTTCGCTTCCATCGAATCTATCAATGTGTGGCATTTTGAACTTCTCTGGCAATCTTACAAAAGCTTTAGTATAACCGTCTTCAATGTCTAGGATAGATTTGAAGCCTTGAGATTTCTTAAGCATCTTCTCTAGCTTGGCAATTTTTATCATTGCAGGATCAATGTCATTGATGTCGAAAGGAAGAAGCCCTCTGTGACGCTACGCCGGAGGCCTGAAAGCTTGAGCTAACATCTCTTGGGGATCTGGAACTTGAAGGATTTTAGCTAGCGGAGGTGGATCAAGATTTGGCTAGGCAGCCGAGACTGGATGTATGGTAGATGCTGATGCCCCAGATGGGCGTCATATTTTAGCAATTGTCTAATCTTGCACAACTATCCTCTGGTTCAATGTATCCATAGCCTAGTGGAATGCCGTCATCATAGCCGTAACTTCTTCCACACTTTGGGCCATTATAGATCTAGGCAAGTCAAATATTGGTGAACTGAGCAGGTGGAAACGAATGGGTGACTAATAAGTGCTCTGTACTGGGGATAACTGCGTGGTTCTTCTCCTTCAAACAACTGGCAGGAGAGATACTAACACTGGCTGACCATCAATTAGATCTCGGATTTTGAAAAGCCTACCGGCGTAAGTCCATAAAATTTGGGGGATATCAGGTCTCTCTGAAGCTATGATTTCAAGACTAACTAGCAAAAGAAATAAAGAAAAAGAAAAGCAATAATAAAAAAAAACATACAGCATATCGGCCCAAATTTGCAATAGATATGATCACAGCCATATAACCGTACTCTTTACTGATGAAACTTAATTTTGCCCCACAAACTACTACCGAACCGATAATCTGAATTCAAGAACCCCTGTATAGATCTAGAGTATAGCACATAGCAGGTAAAGAGAGCCAAAACACCCCTATGAAGGGGGTAGGGTTACCCTATCCTAACTTTGGCATGATCCAAAGGTTCACTACTTCAAACAAGCAGTATCATAACATCCTGAATATGGAAGAGTATCCTGTCGTATTTTGAATGGTCACTAGAGCTCACTACATACACTAGGCCGATTGGTCAAAAGGGTACCTTAACAAGGTTACCTAATATACCTTTCACACCTAACACCGAAAAGTAAAAGGAGGATCAAGTGGTACAGCGATAATCCATATCCAAGAGTTGTGTTTCTAATGTGACATTGCCTACGTCCGACCAGCCTTTTGGCAAGCTTTTGGCAAGCCTCCGACAAATCGTCCAGGATATCAGATGGTAAACACAGTACCTTAAGAGCACCATGCAAATGTAATGCAAAGAATATATATATGTAAATAAAATATCACAGCATGAAGTTCGAGTCAAGTTCTCTAAATCCCCAGTGGAGTCGCCAGAAACTGTAGTTAGTTTTTCTCACTCCTCAGAGGGGTTTAGCCTCCTCAGGTATGATAGCCCTACAGTTCAGACTCCCGTGATTCTGAATCTAGTTTCACAAGTGCAATGTGAAACAGAAAAATGAATGAGTTCAAATCCGGCAAATCCTAGAAAATCCATTAATCATCAAAGATGCCAAAAATATACTGCATTGCTAGATTTCAGAGTCGCCACCTAAATATTTTTGGGAAATTTAGAAAACCCGTGGCTCATGCCAAAGGCCACTTGTTCGTCGTAACCAAAGTTGTCTCGGTTCAGGAACTTTAGATATGAGAGGAGAAAGTCATGAATTGAGCACCCGCTTCATTCGATCAAAGATCGGCCTCTACTAATCATGATATGAATTTTATCAACAGTTCATGCTTTTGTTCTGATTTTATTATGCTAACTTACTATGTGAGGCACACAAGTATAGACTGCTTCGCTTGCTTTGGAATGCTTTAATTTCATGCTTGTTTAAAAAGAGTTTTGAATATTTGCTACTTGAATGAAAAGGGAGCTCATACATATACTAATCAAAGTCATTCCAACCTAAGCGAAATAGCCTTCATCCACAGGCATTTAAAGAGGTATTTTAAATAAGTATATAGCCTCGTAGTAGTATGCTTGACATGACAATAATTACACACATGAATATGCTAAAGCCAAAAATTCCATACCTAGTACTCCGA
The DNA here is from genome assembly GCA_036172215.1 of Camellia granthamiana. Classification (NCBI taxonomy): domain Eukaryota; kingdom Viridiplantae; phylum Streptophyta; class Magnoliopsida; order Ericales; family Theaceae; genus Camellia; species Camellia granthamiana. The sequence goes on from CM069913.1 coordinate 97,392,501, forward strand.
GATAAGCCAAAGAAAAATAATATAGTTAGAAAAATGCATGATCCTATATGCAAAATGGCTAATGCAACACATACAAGAACGCAACTACCAGGTTCGGCTTATTAACATGTCATATGGATTAACTTAAAGCATGCGGTAACTTACGTATTTAAGTAAGTAGGAAATGAGAATGATATTCAAGAATGATGAACCGAACCTTAATGTATGCAAAAATGGATACAAAACATGGCAATGATATGAAACGAAAACATGATACTATATGCAACCGAGGTAAGCATATAAATAAAAGGGAGAAAGAAATGGGGATTGAAAGACATACAAATATTACAAATTTGACATCGCACAAAAGGGTCCGAATGTCCTAATCAACTAATTATTACAACACCAAATGAATTAAATACTTAATTAATTATTACAAATTCGAATGAAAGTAACTAATTAATTACAAATTATTACAAAATACAAATATCAAAGCTACTAATCTAATGGGCTTAAATGAGCGGCGAGTCGCTTGCGCACACAAGCGAGAACATCCTCCGGAAACCTCTTTGTTTGCTGCCAGAAGTTGCTCTGTTTTGCCAACAACAGTCCTCTGTGTATACATTTTGAAGCCCGACCGGACCACAATGAGGGCCAGCCATATCTAATAAAATATAGTCGTGCCTCAGTTTGGCCCAAAAAACCTGTTTTGTTTTCTTGAAAAATTACCACTATCGTACAACATGCTTGGCTGGCCAGCCTAATTAGGTGGTCGGCCATACATAATAATGGTCGGCCGGCCACTGTTTCTAAGGAAAACCCTGCTACAAAACTAGAACAGAGCAAAACAGAGGGTTTCCAAAAACTATTCATCCTTCCTGCTCCCTTCTGTCATGAACATTTTCAAGGAGGGAGTAGGTTTGCTTCCCAAATCATCAACCATGGCAAGTTTGCTTACATGATGATCTTAAGAGCAAAAGGAAAAGACTTAGTGTAAACACCCCATTTTTTACGGCTTTTACAACTTAGATACCATTGCATGCACACCCGATGATGAGTTTATATGCTCGCCAAGTGCTCAAAGTCCTCAGCGAAATGCCATAGCTTTGAGCCTTTCAAGCCCTATACTCCTGTTACCTTATTCTTGGACCAAGCCTTGGTCCTTCAAGCCTACAACTTCTAGTGGCTTTTGATGTTGCCGGCCATCACTTTTGGGCTGCCAGCCGACCACCAGTTTCTTTTGCAGATATTTTATGCCAGCTGTGTCAGCTGTTTGCACAGATGCATGCATCTTTACCCACGTGTAGGGCTGGATATCCTTGTAGAGAATTCATGTTTTCTATATATAGGAGACCTGCCTCTTATGTTTTAAGGATAAAAAATTTTGAGATCAAAATTTTTTCTCTCTCAACAATTCTCTCTCTCTCTCTAGCAAATTCCTACACTTTTGCCTACAAATCCTTAACCTTTGCCTATACACCCTTAACCAAATCTCACTATCTTTGAGCTGAGGTACTTTTGAGCTTGGTTTGAGCTCTAGAGGGTGTGTCTACTTGGTTTTATTGCCTAGAATTGGTCTTCTCTTCAAAAGATATAAGGCTTTGCCTATTTGCTTACTTTCTTTGCTATTATTCTTACTATTTTTCCATTGTTTTTGGGTTGTCAATACTCTGTATTTTTGGGTTGAAGCTTGGGTCTAAGGGCCATTAAAGGTTGAGGGGTTGATAGCCCTTCTTTGTACCTTATTTTGGAGGCCTTTGTCCTTGTGTTTCCTACCCTTTTACTAAGCTTTTAAACGCTGATTTTCAGAGCTTTTTCAGTGGCCAAAATCATGTTTTGAAGTCCAAATTTGGAGGGGTTAACCTCCCCTCCTTGTGTCTTGCTTACTAGCCTAGTTTGTGCCATGTTTTAGCATGTTAATTTAGCTATTTTTAACTCAATTCCAGCATGTTTTAGGACTGTATTAGACCTGTTTTAGCATTATTTTTGGTTGATAGTTGCATTTGAGCTTTGTTTAGCATGCTTATAGTGTAATAGTCCTCATAAGCTTGGTGTTCTAGGCCTTAGACACCATCTTATTTGAGTTGACAGCATTTATTTATGCTTTTCTCACTCATTTTTAGCACTAATAATCTCTGCAACCTCCCTCCTTTCTTGGCTTTTTGTTTTGCTTTGAAAGTGGTTCAAACTACTTGTTTGTTGAAAGCAAGCGATTAAGGTGTCATGCTTAATGGTTTAATCCCTTAGAGGGTTCATTACCAATGGCATGATGTCTCTTTCATGCCTAAAACAACTCTTAGTTTGAGCTCTCTTTCCATTAGAGGACTTAATCTCACCCTTTGGACTTAATTGACTAAAGGATGGATGATAATCTAAAATGGAGTAACTAAAACTTGGAATTAAAAGTAAGCAAGATAATAATTTGGTTGTATTCAATCGGACATGAATTGAACACATAGAAACTTGAACCATTTCATACTCATTAGTGGTGAAATGATTCAAGGTTCCAAGGTCACCATTTCCCTTGATCATTCATGAAAGGGAGAAGGTTTGTGTCTTGTTTTGCATTTATTAAACTTGCACACTTGGTTTCATAAGCCATCATACAATGAAATTGCACCCATTGATGGTTTGTGAACCGAACTTGCTACTCCTTTGATTTGCTCACGAAAAGGAGGGGTGAGTTGTGCAAACAAACCCTTGAAATACCCTGTATATGCTCTGTTTGTCCTCTGTTGCAGCAAGGAGAACTGGGCAGCAATGGCCGGCAAGTGGCTGACAGACCACCTTCGATGGCCGGCCGTCCATCACTAGTGGCCGGCAACACTCATCACTGGCCAGCCGACCACTGATGCAAAATTCAACAGTGTGTCCCTTTGGTAGAGCAGTGTTGTTCTAGAAGTGGGCAACAGTGTAGGTGCTCTCTGTGCAACAGAGGCTCTCCGGAAGGAAAACAATGGCGTTTTCGGGTGGAAACCGAGCATGCGCATGAACATCCCTCGTTTCCCAAGGCGGAGTAGTTAGTTGTTTAGTTTAATTACTTATTTTAATTGCACTTGTGTTGTAATTATTTAATTAGTTAGTTAACTAGTTGTGTTGTAATAATTAATTAACTAGTTTTAATTCCTTTGTTGTTGTTGTAATAATTAGTTAAGTAGCTTAGCAAGTTTATTCACTTCGGTTTGTAATAATTAGCTTTAATTAATTAGCTAGTTAGTTAGTTTATTCATTCGGACTCTCCTTCGTGAGAGCGCAATGTAATAATGTGTATGTCTTCCAACCCCATGTCTTTCTCCATTTTATTTAATTGCTTATGATGGTTAGTTTAGGGACATCATGTTTTGTTTAGCATACTCCATGTTTGCATCCACTCATATTGCATGCACCGAGGCTCGGTTCATCATTCTAACTTGCATTGTTAGTTTACTTCTTCTTTGAATACGTGCTTAGACCGCATGCTATTTCATTGATTCATATGTCATATTAGTAGCCGAGCCTATTAGTTGCATTTTTGTCTGCGTTGCATTAGTCATATTGCATAGTTAAGAATCATTAATTTTTCTAACTCAACTCTCTTTTGGCTTGGAGTACTAAGTAAGCCTTTACTCACTTTAGCATATCGCATGCGTGTGATTGTTGCCATCTTTAGCATGCTTGCCATGAGGCGAATTGCTTAAATGCTATAACTGTTTGAATGCCTGTGGATGAAAGCTTGTTCTTTGAATTTGAATAATTTGAGAAATGTTTATATGCAATCACTTTTTCAAGTGGTACATATTTCGAAACAATTTTGCAAAACAAACATGAATCAAGTGTTCCAATTCTTGCAATTTTAGTCTATACTTGTGTGTGCGCATCATATAGTAATGCTAGCCTAACAAACCAGAACAAGAGCATATAATGTACATAAAATTCATATCATGATTAGTAGAGGCCGATCTTTGATCGGGCGAGCGGGGGTGCTCAAATGCATTAATGACCTTCCCCTCTGGTACCTAAGTTCCCGAGCCGAGATAATCTTGGTGATGACGGACATGTACCCTTTGGCATAAGTCATGGGTTTCCTAAATTTCCCCAAAATAAAATATTTAGGTGGCGACTCTGTATCTGGCAAAATAGTCCATTTTTAGAAATTTGATTCAAAATCGATTTTCCAAAAGATTTGCTGGATTTGAACTCTTTGGTGTTTATCAATTTCACATTGCACTTGTGAGATTAGATTCAAAATCGCGGGAGTCCGAACTGTAGGGCTTATTTTGACTTCCGAAATGGGGCGCGAAAAAGTCGAGCTACAGTTAGCTAGATGCCAAAAGTGATATTCTCCTTACCTCCTTCCTATCACTAAATTATTAAAGGAAGAGGTAGAAGTGCTCCACAAATCATCAAACATTATTAGATAGTATGTGATAATCATAGAGCAATTAAAATGAAAAAAAGTAACAACTCAAGAATTGTTGTCAACTCATCTCCCTACTCATAGAATAAGGATGAAACATCCATTTCCATGCTACAAAGTAGAACTAGGAGAGAGTTTTCAACACTTCTCATGAAAGAGCTCTCTAGGAGCAACAAAGCAAGTAAGGAAAAAAAGACACAAAGCAAGCTATTTATCAAAGGTTAAACACACAACTCACCAAAGTTGTTGACAACTCCTCTTTTTCATGGAACAAGGATGAGACATCCATTTCCATGTTTCAAAAATGATCAATAAGAGAGTTTTTCAACACTTTGAACACGGAAGCAACTACCTAGCTTCAAGGTGGACAACAAGAATATGAAAGCAAGAAATTTATTGCTAGATAAGCAAACTTGTGGCGGGGTGGCTAAGCCTAAGCTTTAATTCTCCCATGACCACAAGGTTCCAAGTAAAGCTATAACAAGGTAAAGATGATCAACTCAACTGATTGGCCGCTATATCCTAAACATGCCCAGTCCGAGAGGACTTACAACAACACAAATATGATATTCAAAGCATAAGAAGTAAGAGCACATGTAGCGGGGAGGACTAGGACCCTTTTATAAGCCCATATTCAAGTCATATCACACAAAACAAGTCTAAAAACAGTGCTAAAAGGTATTGAAATTTAATCAAATGAAGTGAAAAGAAAGTGAAAAAAAAAAATGAAAGAAAGCAAAGGATATACAACTAGTGAGCTAGCCAATGGAAAGATAGCTAGCCCACCCACTTTTAAAGAGGTTTTAATCACATTTTAAGGTCAAGAATTTCTCTGAAATCACTATGTAAATAAAAACAAAAGGGAGAGAAAAAATGGTGAAAAAGGTCAAAGTTTACCTCTTGAAAGAGAAAAAGCTTCTTAGTTCACAAACCACAAACTAAGCACTCTTAAGGAGCTGAAATTATGTTCAAGAACTTCAGCAAAAGCTTCAAGTTTAAGCTTGTATGGTGTGTCTATTGTGTATGTATATTGCAAGAGAGGAGAGAAGTTTGTTGGACAAGTTATAGGCTCTTGGAGATCTTTTCTAACCCCAAACCATAAGAGAGGTGTTGTATTTATAGACAAACAACTTCTCACGTCAGAAATATCTGTCACAAAGATAGATGGTCCAAAGCATCTGCATGGGAGCAAGTGGCTGCTGCAAAATATCTAATTTGCTGAACATGGCCTACCGGTCGACCAATCAATTGTACGACAGGCCCAAAAAAGTGGCCTATCAGTCATTTTTTGGTTTTGTTGCCACTGAGAGCAGGCCGAGCCCAAATACACACGGGCGAACCAAAATACACATGATCGGGTCTTAATTTTTGAAAAGAGGATTTTTAAGGGTCTAAAACATTTTGGTCAAAATAGGGTATAAGGTTGGGATTAGAAACTCAAAATTGAATTCTTTTGCTGAAGATTCGAAAGATTACACAGTATAATATTTCATCATCGAGTGTTCGGAATGAAGCGCCCAAGTCCTAAGAGCGGTCAAAAATGGGGTATCTACACACACCGACCACAGTGCTCAGATACTGGGCAGCGGTGCTCACTATTCTGATGGCAGAGCTTGCCCCAGATATGCTTGGTTGCATTTTAACTGGGCACTCAACCTCCACCATTTGTTCAGCCCTTGTTGTTGCCTCTTCAGCAGTATCTGCCTTCTCTGATTACTAGGGGTCCACCACTTGATCAAGCCCTTTGTCTTCAGACTCTCTTAGCTCAATCAGCTTAGGAATAAGGGGGTCTACCTTAGCCTCTTCAACTTTTGCCTTAGGCTATAGAGGCTCAACCTCCTTCATTGCCTCCTCTCTTTCTCCCGCCACTACAACCTGCTTAGCCACCACCTCCTTAGCCTTTTTCTGTTGTTGCCCATCTTTGCCATATTTTGGACCAGCTCTCTTCTTTTTCAGCCACTCCAACCCAGCCTTGCTCTTCTGCTTCAAGGGATCCACTAGAGGCTCAAATGGAACAAAGTTCTTCAAGTCCTGTTTGGCCAAGTCTTTTGGGAGAGGGCGAACGGCTCTGTGGATGTATGATTTTGGGGCAGGCCTAATTACTTCTTCGTCGCCGTGAACGCTCGCCGATCATCCACCTCATGCGCCTTCCTCCTTGTCTCCATTTCTTCAGGCGTAGGATCCCCTTCAGTTGGTTCAGGACCTAGCCCAAAAGCAAATAGAGCGGAAGGATTCACTAAGTCATCCTGCTTTAACCCTTCTTTGTCCTTGAATTTTTTGACCATCTGCACCCTCCTCTCTTCTACAGTAGATAAGGTGGGCTCCATCGACTTCGTCGGAATCTTCCAAGTGGTGCAAACTCCCCTACCTCTGCTTACAGATACGAAGAAACATTTGGTCCTCCATCTCTTCAATGAGGAGGGCAGACCAGCCACCAGCCCTCGACCAGACATTACTTGTAGGGCCACCCACATCTCCTATTGGCTAGACGCTTTGTAGCCGAAGAAGAATTTGTTTGTTGTCATATTCCCCCCTTCCATAGCCTGTGGCTATGAAATAGCACTAGCTAACAGGATTTTACAAGCGTTTGGCACTAGTTGGCCTGAAGCCACCTCCAGCTGATTCAGTACATCTACGGCCAGTTAGGGAAGCAACAGCCTTAAACCCCCATGAAGTGCCTCTTCGTATTGCGAGAACTCCATTGGCTTGTTATCGGAAGCTCGTTCCTCCTCTGTAGGAAGCCTCAGATCTATATTTTCAGGGATTTGGTACTTTGTTCGGATCTCTTCCAGATCCAATGCCATTAGCGTCAACTTGTCTGCTTTGGTGTGTCAATGGCCATCCCCCACTTAGATAATAGGTTGAGCAGCCGATACCATGGTCGACGAAATGGGGCGCGGTGGTCTCTCAACCGTTCTCTCCATTATTTTCTTCACCATGTACTTCTTTGCCAGGGCAACTCCGTCATCATCCCCCTGTTGGTTAATCATCAGAGAATGAGGGTTCTCTTGTGCCATCTCTTTCACGTTATGGTACATTGCTTCGGAAGCAGGAGCTAAGAAATTTGGGATATTGAAGATGGGGGAGTTAGGGAAAACAAAAGACGAGAAGTCTATGATGGTTTGGTTTTTTGCAATCAAGTACACAAATAGCACAAGTGAGAAGGCCCAGTGTAGACAGGCCCGAACATCCCGGCTCCGCGCGCGAATGGCGCAAAATCCGTTTTGTTCATTAGCTACTACAGTTCGGACTCAATGTCACGGTTCTGAATCTAATCTCGCAAAGTGCAATGCAAGACCGATAAATCACCAAAGAGTCCAAATCCGGCAAATCGTTTTGGAAAACTGATTTTTATAAAAAAGTGCCAAACATGGACTGCTTTGCCAGATACAGAGTCGCCACCTAAATATTTTTGTTTTGGGAAATTTAGGAAACCCTGACTCCTGCCTAAGGCCACGTGTCCGTCATCACCAAAGTTGCCTCAGCTCGGGAACTTGGGTACGAGAGGGGAAGGTCATGCAATGAGCACCTCCGCTCGCCCGATCAAAGGATCAACCTTTACTAACATGATATTTTGTTTTTGAAAGCACATGTGTTCTTATTCCGGTTTATTAGCTAGTTTACTACGTGATGCGTACAGCATACAAGTATAGACTAGATCGCTTAAGTTGGAACAAAACATCTCATGTTTGTTTGTTTGAAAATGGTTTGAAGGTGCTACTTGCAAGTAGGCTAAGTTGTGGATTTTGCCACCCTCGAGTGGGCTTAGAAAACATGATTTTGCCACTCTCAAGTGGGCTTAAAACTCGCATTTCGATGAATTGTTCCAATTCAAGCAATCCAACCTTCATCCACAGGCATTCATATAGTTATAGCAGTTAAGCAAATAGCCTCATGGCAAGCATGCTGTCATGGCAACACTAACACACATGCAGTATGCTAAAGCACAAAAGCTTACCTAGTACTCCGAGCCAAAACAATAGCTAGTTAGTAATCAATGCATGATCCTAGTTTATGTTAAGATGGCTAATGCAACACATGCAAAATGCAACAAGAAATAGGCTCGGCTATTCTAAGATGGCATATGAGATGCAACTTGATACCATGTTGTTGAACACGTATTCAAGTAAATGTATTGAAATACAATGCGGTTAGTATGATGCCCCGAGCCCAGTGCATGCAATACAGATGAATGGATGCAAACATGCGAGCATAGGAATGCTAATTGAAACATGACCTAGAACTAACCATCGTAAGCGGTTAAGTAAAAGGGAGAAAGACGTGGGGTTGGAAGACATTCACACACTCACGCACACTTATTACAAAATTCGCCCTCTCGACGGAGGGTCCGAACAAATCAACTAGCTTGCTATGCTAAGATATTCTAACTAATCTAATAATCTAATTAAACTAATTATTACATAATCAAATTGAATAACTAGCTAATCACTAAGCTAATTATTACAACAATGAATTAAATTAGCTAACACATTAACTAATTAATTACAAATTAACTAACTATACAAAGTAGTTAAAACGGCCTCGAGAAGAGGGGCATATGCATGCTCGATTGACTTCGCTCGGAAATCCGTTGCCATGCCTCATGCTGCCTCTGTTTGCACTATTCTACACCTCTGAAAATTATGCCAACTTCTGTGATGCTTCTGACCTACGTCATGGACATTTTGCAAGGTCATCGGCCAAGAGGGGTGGCCATCGGCCAGTGGATAATGGTCATCGACCAATTATGTGGCTATCGGCCAAACATTTCTAGCCGATCAGCACACCAGATAGCTGATCGACCATCTCTTCCTGCAAACTGCTCCTTTTGCTGTAGCAGAGCACAAACAAAAGAATGAAAATGTATTTGCAAGAAAATGTGGTGTAACTACACCCCTTATCATGTTTGAAACTCAAAGGAGTGCAGTGCTCGACTCTCGAGCCATCAATCACGCATTTCGATGCATGATGGCCAAAGAGGCCGAGTTGCACAAATCAATATGGATGAAATGCACAAAAACACATAAATGCCTTAAACTCTATCATGCTTGATCAAGAGCGTCGGCGATCGAGAATTGAGGCACGTTTCATCACTTCAAGTATGAAACATCCCTCGTTCCTCGTGTTCGGACTAACACTATATCCAAACAAAATGCAATGCAATGCATGCACAACTTAACAAAGCTAATGGCATGCAAACGATGCTAATGCAATATGAGCATGCAAGTACTATGCAACGCAACATGTAATGCAAACAAGCATACAAGATGGACTTAAACCGGATATGGACAGACCTCAGCCATGCCCAAAATAGTGGCCAAAATTATGAAACAATGGCATGGAAAGTAAGAAAATGCATGCACATGCATTGGCTCGTCATATAGGCATAAGAGCACAACCCTCAAACATGATGAAGAAGTGACAAGTGTGAGAGTATGGCAATGAAGTAAGCTCTAAAATCATGTGAGGAATGATGTCAAATCATGCACATAATACAAGCATAGCATGCTAGGAGGTTCAAAGCTTAAGGCTAGCCAAGGAACTTGTACCAAGGCCACATGAATCAAACCCCAAAGGGCCAAGGGCAACCAAAACAGTCCTAGAACATGTTAAAATGAGTCTAAAACATGTATGGAAGGAAGCCAAAATATGCTAGCATGAAGGGCATAAGGCATGATGGATGCAAGGCAAATAAGGTGGATTACACTACACCTATCAAGACCAAGCATGAGATGGCTTCGCCAACAAAAATCAGAGTTATATCATGGCAAAATAACCCCAAATACACATTGAAATGATAGCTCGCAAGCTTAGGCATGAAGGCATACGCAAAGGCTCATGTTCAAGGCATAAAGGACCAACCCTTCAACGCATTGAAAAAGTGAAAGATGTGAGTGCATGGCAATGAAACATGCTCTGAAATCACATAACAATTGATGCCAAATCATTCAAATAGGTCAAGCAATGCATGCTAGTGGACTTGATGCACAAAGCTAACAAGCTAGGATGATCCAGAGCTATACAAATCATGGCATGCATGGCCAAAAAAACAAAAATCAGAGCTTCATCATGCTAAAACATGACCAAAAGCTTCTTAGAATTAAGCCAAAATCATGCTAGAATGACATGTTAAAGCATGACACATATTAGGCTAATTCATAGAATTACACTACAAGTGCATGGAGCATGCAAGGGCCAACCAAACCAAACCCTAATAGAGGTATGACATGGCAAAACATCACCAAAAACATGCTGAAATAGAATCAAATCATGCTAGAAAGGCATGCTACTTCATGAAGAATACAAGACTAGTTTGTGAGAAATACACTACAAGTGTATAAACCATGCAAGGAGTGAGTCCACCAATCAAAATCAGAGTTATAACATGTCGAAATAACACCAAAAACTTGCTTGAACTAAGCTAATTCAAACCACAAAATCATGCTACTTTGTAAGGCTAACAAGGCTAGCAAAGCGGATTTACACTACAAGTGCAATAAGCATGCAAGAGGTGACTAAGACAGCCAAAAACAGAGTTATAGAAGGTCTGATAAGTCACAAAAATGAGCCTAAACAAAGCCATAAAGAAGTAAAAACACATACTCATTTGGTTGGCCATCAACACTAGCAAGCTAGACAAGAGGAGAGGGGACCACCCTCTCCTATTTTGAGCCTCAAAACAAGTTTTCTACCACTGAAATTCCTCTGGAATTCAATGGTTTTAAGGCAAAAAAGAAGTTGTTTGAAAAGCTTGAAAGATAGCTCAAAAGGCCTTACAAGCCAAGGAGCAAAAGGGAGGAAACACCCCCTAGCCAAACAAGGCTCAAATCAATACTTTTAGGACTAAAAAATAGAGGAAAAATAGAGGTTTTTGTAGTTCAACACCACCCCAAAAACAGCCCCAAAGTAGTGTGAAAAGATGGCCAAGCAAGTGTGTAAAACAAGCTTAAAGGGAGAGAGATCTTACCCTTGATACACAGCTGCAAAACCAGCCACTTTGTTGGCTCAAATGACCTTCCAACAGCCCAAAAATCAGTTCCAAGAGACCTCAGCCCATAGATATGCAACTTTGATGAAGGATGCCTAGGCAAACTAGTTGTATTTCTCTACTTCTATGCACTTCTATGCACAAAAGGGAAAGAGAGAGTGAACTATAGAGAGAGAGGCAGAGATTTAGGTCTGAGAATTCTAGAGAGAGAGGAATTTTTTTGTGAGAGAAGCTCTCAAACTTGCTTAAGAAGTTCTAAGTCTTTGAATATGAGATATTTGGCTTCATATATAGCAATTCAAAGCTTTTGGTCGAAAATATCTAAATATAGGACAGCTGGAGGTTGTGTGGAATAGCTGGAGATGAAATATCTTCAAAAAATCTGAGTTTGGGTCACTCTTGGCCAATCGGCCATCTTTTGTGCCGATCTGCTGCTTATCTGCTACTTTTTTGGCCGATCGGCCAACAAAATCTGCTTTTCAGACCCAACTTCAAATGGGCATAACTCCTTCATATGAAGTCCTTTTTAGGTCATTCTTGTGTCCAAATTGAAGCCCCGGAAGTAAGATTTCCAATGGTGGCAGCCTTGCATCAAAATTCTAACTGTGAAAAAAGTTATGCTTGTTTTGGTGAAGCCACTCAGTTTCAGTCCAACTGGAACGATGCCCAACTTCAAGCAATCATATATCCCCCATCCGAACTCGGCTTTAGGAGATTCTTGAGTGAAAAATGAAGCCCCGGAAGTAAGATTTCCAATGGTGGTGGTTTCATAGCTTAAATCCAAGTTCATAGGCAGATAGATCTGATTTAGCGAGGACCGCTTGACTTTCTCTTAGCGATTCGTACCCAACTTCTTCCTCAACTAGGTTTCTTCCCTCCACTCCTCTTTTCTTCAACTCCAAACCCCTAAACAAGGTGTTTCGAAAGATTTTTCAAAGATTTCATCTCTCTTTCATTCATTTCCACTTTGTCCTGGCTCGGTTTACTGAAAAGTGCAACATTTGACAAAATGCAAGCCCCGGAACATCGCAGAAACCTTTTTCAAAATATTTTGAAAGAAAGGAGTTTAAGATCTAAAATCTTTTTGGTCCAAAAATGGGGTGTGAGGTTTGGATTTGACTCTCTCTTTGCCTGAGAAATCGAACCTTTGCACTGCACACCTTTCATCACCAAGTAAACCATCAGTAATGCCCCTCTTTGACAGAGCTCGAAGTCATGAAATGACGTGAGTGAATGTCAAAACCCAGAGACGATCCATTTTTGACAAGGCCGAAGACTTGGACAAACAAACAAAATATAGATAAATAAATGGTTGCGCCCGCAGGCTGCCTACGTATCCCTTTGCAAGGAATCAAACTAGCGTTGTTCAGGGGCAGGATGCAAAATGATATGCAATATTACGAAACAATGTAATAATATACAATGTATTTGAATCATCAAACCACGAGTAGTGCAAAACCACACAAATATCATAAAGGGATGGAGATGCAAAATCAAACTACGTGTAATATAGAAAAGGTGCCGGAGCGCTCTAACCACAATTCTCTTAGTGGAATAGGTGCATGCACAGACAGAACTATGTGTTTCGCAGAAAGACTACAAGTAATTGGGTGGCATGATATAAGTGAGGAATGATCTGCTGAGGAAAGATCGTGATCCTACATGCTGGATGCAACAAACTACAATGCAATGGATGCAATGGATGAAGTGAATAAGGCGCGCAGCCAAACTATATTTTGCCTAGAAAAGGCATAGACACAAACTAAACAACGTCTAACACAGAAAAGGTGCCGACACCCTCAGACCATAATTCTCTTAGTGGAATAGGCGCGTACACATAATCACAGAACCATGCTTCAACGAAGGAAATGTATGAGCACATGCTGGACTAAGCTTACCATGGAAAGGATGCAGGATGCAATGGACAATACAGTACATGCATGCAAAATATTCTATATACAATGCAATAGACATAACAGATGTGATGCAATAGATAATAGATGCAATGTAACAGATAGTACAGTAGATGCAAAGGGTGACATACTCCAACCATGCCGGAGTCGTGAGAGGAGGAAAAAACAAATCCTAAACACGCCGAAATCGTGTGAGGAAAGGAACACTCAAACCACGCTGAAATCATGAGAAGAGGTCAGAAAACAACAGCCCAGGTGTGCGCACAACGCAACCTGAGATGGATTCCAAACATGCTGAAATCATGTGAGGAAAGGGACACTCAAACCACGCTGAAATCGTGAGAAAAGGCCCGAAAACAACCGCTCAAGGTAAACTAAGAATCAAAAATCGTACGAGATCACGTTTCACGCGTCCCAAGATACTCTAATCACGCTGAAATCGTGAGAAGAGGAAAATAAATTCCAAACACGCTAAAATTATGTGAGGAAGGGCACACTCTAACCATGCTGAAATCATGAGAAGAGGTCCGAAAACAACCGCTCAGGGGCGCACTTGACGTAACCTGAGATAAATTTCAAACACGCTGAAATCGTGTAAGGAAAAAATACTCAAACCACGCTGAAATCGTGAGAAGAGATCAGAAACCGCTCGGGCTCGCGTTTCACGCATTCCAAGATAAAACACTCCCAGGCTCGCACATCACGCGTCCTGAGATAAATTCCAAACACGCTAAAATCGTGTGAGGAAAGGAACAGTCTAACCACGCTGAACTCATGAGAAGAGGAAAGGCAAATTCCAAAACACGCTGAAATCATGTAAGGAAGGACAGACTCTAACCACGCTAAAATCGCGAGAAGAGGAAAGGCAAATTCCAAACACGCTGAAATTGTATGAGGAAGGACAGACTCTAGCCACGCTGAACTCGTGAGAAGAGGAAATGAAACAACTCAGGAGCGCGTTCCACGCATCCTAAGCTAAGTCCCAGGGGATAACGATCCTAAATGCTGCTCAGCGTAAAAGGATAAATGATACAAGATAACAAAAGATGCAAATAAATGCAAAGTGTGATGATGTGATACATGTTACAAGCAATGTAGAGCATGATGTTTAGGGAATGCAATAAACAAACAAAGCGGCGCTACAAAAAGCACTTCAAGGGGCGAGTGGCGATGAACCGCTCTACTCTGACGGGGATCTCCCCTTGTGTTCTTCGAACACTTACCTTCAACTCACAGTACAAAAGGTTTTGAAACGTTGACAAGGGGTAACTTCTGCATGTAGAAACCACAGATGCCGTTTTCCTTCCTGATCATATTCACAACTTTCCCTATTCTCCAACGGGGTGACAGACTAGGTTGGTTCAGTATCCAGAATTGAGGCGCATATACATGCTATCTCAATCTATGGGGCTGCCATACAGATTTCAAGCCGAGGATACACCCCTGGGTATTTAAACCAGACTTTAGTCTCAGAAATTCCAAACCTTTGTGTTCTAGGCATCAGCCATTTGAACTCTAGTTTCCACCGTCACAGTTGATCTCCTAGGAACTTATTGCAAACACAGCCAAGATGCCCCTGGCAGGGAAATGATGCTCAGGGAGAGCACTTCTGATCGCCATTCTGGCTTTGAAACAGGCTTGCTTGAGCTTGAGGTAGAGGCACACTCATACTTCAGAGCATTGACAAGGCCTGAAAAGGTACATCCGGAATACAATCTCGGAATTTTCTGAAGTTGAAACAAACTCAGATGCTCCCAATTTTCCCTCTTTTCTTTTGCTTTGTAGTCCGGAACCTATATAGCTTCAGATAGGTCCTTGTTCGACTATTCTCATATGGCCTGGGTTGAACCCTACAGTTTTATGAAAGAACAAATCCTATTTTGCACATATGTGGAGAACGGCACAGCACTCTGAGCACAAAACGATTTTTTTTTTTTAAATTGAAATGAGAAAAGGGCTCTCAACTGGGTATTGAGCCTACGACTGACCACAGCCAAAACGTCTCAACAAAGAGAAAGACAAGGTAAAACAACCTAAACACATCTATAGACACCCGAAACGACTCAAAACAAGAATCGAGACAAACAAAAACACACACACACACAACACTCAGATGTGTTCCAATGGCAAGAGACCTCTCAGTTCACGAGGAGCCAGTTTCTTCGGGTATTATTTCCCACCCTTTTCTCATTTGTGATTCTCACATCACTCTGGCACTCAATCTCTTTTTCTCTGAAAATCCCTTTCCATCACTTTTCTTTCAGCGCACATCTCTTTATTCTTCAATCTCTCTTCTATTTTTATCCCTCCCCTGGGTGGTTGATGGATAAATAGGAAGTTGCGGGCTCTTGCCCCTAGCATTCCGCTAGATGCTTCTTCTTCTGCTCACAACAGTGAACTTTCCCACAGAGGGGTTGCGCTACAACTGGGTATGTAGCCAATCTGCAGCTGACATTGGTTAATGATGCCCTTGGCCAGTTCGGATGTGACCAGACCTTTTCGGATAAGGGAGTGGAATATCCTGCTCCCTTTCCAGTTCGTGCTTCGCACTTGGCTTGATACCTTGCTGCTCGGAGGATGTGAGAGCTTTCTGCCCTTTGCTATTAACTTCCAATGTCCCCTTTTCGGGCAGGCACGGCGATCTTTCTGGCAAATACACTGACAACGGGGAAAAGACAGGAAACCTGACTCAACTGTGCCCCTAGTTCATCATTTTGACCATTTTTTGTTTTGGCATTCTAAAACAATTTTGATCAATATGAGAGTTAGATTAACATGCTTGTTCGATTTTCTGATTTGAAATCATGCTAGTCAGGCTATGAGCACTGAAAATTTTCCTTTTTTGGGTCCAAGAAATGGTCCAGTTTTGGAAAATATGGAATACTTTTCGAGAAAATTAGTCAACCTCATTAAAAATCCTCAAAACTATTTTTGCAAATTGCCACTGCTTGACTAACACGGAATTTACTCTCAAGATGCACAACCTCAGATCGGAAACAATAGAAAATTGCCCTTTGTTTGAATGGCACTACACAGTAATGGAAAGTTGCCCCTTATCTGAATGGCACCACAGCGCACTGTAATCAGTCCACAAAGTGACGATCACAACCGAACTCTCGGATACAGAAATGACAAAGATGACCCGTTCAATCTCATGGACAGGACAGTTGAATTTGAAGTGTTTACTTCTGGATTTCAAAATGAAGTTGCATACGTATCCCACAGATGGGAATCAAGCTTGACGTAGTTCGGGGGTTAAGGTACACTCGGGTATTAATGTGATAACCCTGTTCCGTATTATGCTAATTGGTCCTTATTATTAATGTGATTATGTGTTTGATATGATTTTGTGTGCCATTTATGTGAAAATATGTGGTTTTGAATATCTATCTGTTCACCATAGGAATATCTGTTTGATTACCTGCTTTGGAATTTAAATTGAAAGCCTTATCGGCCACAAAACCCAAAATTGACTACACCAATGTGACTGATATAATTTTTAGAGCCTACGGTGAAATTTAATTGAAAATTGATTCGAATCAAAATAATTAGATTCAGAACGATTAATTAAATGCCATTAATTGGCTATAATCAAATTTGATTGAGTGGGGCTATATAAAGGGCCTTATTATATTTAATTCCTCTCTTTTATATCATTGTGGCTGAGATCAACTCTCTAAACAAAAGGGAGAACCAACTTTGAGAGAGAGAGAGGAGACATCCTTGTGCATTTTGGCTCAAGATTTGTGAATTGGGAAGGCTAGGTGCAAGATTTGACCACAATTGTGAGAATTAAGGCTCCTAGGTGAATAATCAACCCTTGACTCACGAATTTTAGTTTGTAATTTGTGAATTCAAAGTTGATTGATGATAAAGAACATGTGTTGAGTTGATTAAGTTGAGATTGAAGTCCATGTGCGCATGTATGTAAAGAATTCCTATGAAATTACATAATCTAGCATGTAATGTGTGAATTATGAAAGATTGTGGGTTGAATCATACATGCAAGCATGGTTTTAGTTGAGCTTCATGAGAATGAACACCGTTTGCACCATATTTTTGACATGCATGTTTAATTATTGGAGATATGGAGCTCACATGAGAATTGAATGCATAAGCCTTAATTATACCAAGAAATGTTGATTTATTCTGAAAAATTGGACCATGAATTTGAGTAATTGACCTCATCTTGCTTGTATACTCATGATATATAATGTATTTGCATGTTTGGGAACCAAAATTATGAGTTTTGAACCCTTGGAGGTCGAATTTGAACTTGAAGAACAATTCTGGAAAACCCAGAATTTATGATGTCCGCTCGAGCGGGGGAACCGCAGCTCGAGCGGGAAATATGAGCTCCCAGAATATTTTGCAGACATGATGTCCGCTCGAGCGGGGAAGTTCACACTCGAGCAGGGGAGCTCTATAGGATGACCTTTAGCTCGAGCGTCCGAGTTCACGCTCGAGCGTAAAAATGATGTAACCAGTACTTTTGCAAACCTCATGGGTCCGCTCGAGTGGGGAAGTCCACGCTCGAGCGAGGACCCCTGTTTATGAAATTTTGTAAGCATGTTTTGTGTTTCGTTTTCCGTTCTCTTTCACTTCTAAGTACTCTTAGGCATGCATTGAGCATTATGAATGAATTAAATGAATAAGAAAGAAGCCTAAAGAGGAATATGTGAATTAAGAACGAATCGGATTGTTTGTGACCCATTGTATTCATGGAATGTGTAGGGTTGAGCTCCAGGGCAAATCATCCAGCCAATCACTGTGAGTAATATCTTAATAAGGATATCTGAAATATGCTATTTGTCCAATTGCTTATCTTCCTATAAGTCTGTTAATTTGGATTGTGGACAAATGTTGCTATGCCTAATGAATGGGCCGAAGGCCAGTTTGAGACGAATGAATGATTGGGCCTAAGGCCGTTTGCTATGAATGAATGGGCCGGAGGCCGTATGACATGGATGATAGTCTGACTCGAATGATAGTCTGACATGAATGAATGGGCCAGAGGTCGTATGACATGAATAAATGGGCCAAAGGCCAGTTTGACATGAAAGATAGAATGAATGGGCCAAAGGCCAGTGTGACATAAAAGATAGAATGAATGGGCCAAAGGCCAGTCTGACATGAAAGATAGAATGGTTGGGCCAAAGGCCAATCTGACATGAATGAAAGAACGGATGGGCCGAAGGCCGTTTGACATGAACGAGAGATAAATGGGCCAAAGGCCAGTTTGACACGAATGGATTGGGCCCGAGGCCGTCCAATGTGTTTGGAATCGTAGTCACTTGATCTATATATATATATGTACCTGATAGAAACATGAATTGGGCCCAAGGCCGTTTGGTGTACATTGTTCTAAGTACCATTGTGTAACTTCGTTATTTGATATTATTCACTGGGCTTTCACTCACGCTCATTCATGTGTTTGTAGGTGAGCCAAGAGAGGTCCAAACCCAGCCTCAGTGAAGTTCGTGTGGAACAACCAAGGTTTTGAAGAGTTAGCCCTTACGTCTCACGCACGAGACTCGTCTTCGCTCTTTTGCTTTCCTGTTTTATTTTGTTATGTTGGCGAGGACTTTGGATACGTTTGTATATAGTTTTGATTGGCTGACCTAGACTTGAATGATCCTGTCTGTATAGAACTTTATGTTACTGTATTTTCTTCTGTAAATTATTAATATGTATATGCATGGTTTGTTATGATGTGCCATGTAAGCACAGCTCTATGGACAAAGTTTTAAATTTTGCTTCCGTTGGCCCCTTCACTCTGATGAGTTATGTCTGGTTTGGTTTGAGGTCGTAGGTGATCTCAGGATTACTGGCCGGTTACGTCCTTAACCCATGGGAGCGGGTTCGGGTCGTGACAATTAACCTCTCCTTTTGCGCTCTAACTTTTGCCAAGACCGCCCTTTCGGGTTTTCCACCTTGCGAGTTCTGTTTTTCTTTTCTTTTCTTTTCATCTTCTTTTGTTCTTTTCTTTGCATTTTCTTTTTTTTCTCTGCTCTAACTTTTGCCTGGGTCGCCCTTCTGGGTTTTCGGCCCAGCGAGCCTCTCAAGGGTAAAAGTGTAACAAGTCCATGTTGAATGGTTTGAGATCTCATAGCAAGTCCATCCAATGGGGGTTGAATTTGCCCCTAGTGTTGTGGGTAGGAACTCAGTTGTCCTTCAACAATACTTTCTTCTTTCCTCCCTTCTGGGATTTGGCATTCTTGCCAGTCTTCATTAGCTTGAGCAATGTCCCAATTTTTGACTCTTCGAGCACATCTGACATTTTTGCCTCTAGTTCAAGGGCTGCTTTTGATCTAGCTTTGCAAGCTTCTTTTGATAACATCTGATCTACTTGCCCCTAGTTCAAGGGTTGCTTCTGATCTGGCCATGCAAGCCTCACATCATGGTTGACCGTTGAACGTTCTGAATCCAAGTTCAAGATTTGAAAGCAAGGGGTCAAGTCTCGAGGCTGAGAGCGATCCTATGCTGCACAATCTCAAAATTAATTCCACATAGGTCTTCATGGGACCACGCAAAACATTTTTTGAAATCTTTTAAGAAAGCGACAAATCGCTTGCGCTAAAGACAATGTAGAACCAATCTGGATCAAGCCAAGATCCTTCTCAGTACTCACATTAACAAATATGATCCCATTCATTAAGGGCTTAGCATGCCTCTCTTCCTCTCAATTGATCAAATTTTTGCAAATCCCGAGAAATTCCTTCCTTTTTGTTTTCATCACAGTGTTCAAAAAGTTTTGAAAAGCTTAGATCAATGCAATGATTTCAAGGCACAGAAAAGTAGGTAAAAGCACTGCCGTTTCATTCAAATTTTCTTGCACAATTGGCTTAAGGCAGAAACAAACTCAAAAGTGTGAAAATCACTACTGTTTCACTCATATCTTCTGGCGTAACTGGCTCCACGGCAGAAACCGACTCAAAAGAAAACAAAAAGACAAACACAAAACAAGATAGTGATGCCCGAGATAACACCCCCGGAATCACCCGACTCTAACAAAACAGGACTGACTCAATACAACAAGACAAAATCAACTGACTCAGTACAAAAAGACTGACTCAATACAAAACAACAAGACTGACCCAATACCCAAGTCAGAAAGTAAAAAAACTAACATTCGCAAATTGCTCAAAACAGTGCATGCCATCTACTATATTTGGAGTAAATGAGTGCCATCGGCAGTTGGTTTATCCCCCGATCAAATGATCACATTATCCCCCAAGTCCACTGATCCAGTGCCGATAGACTTTGCAGAGCCTGGTGTGATGATGACCTTGTTATCAATCAAATCTTATATTTCGTGATGAAGACGAAAACACATGTTAGTGCCATGGCCGGCTTATTGTTGAAAGGCACAGTACTTGGCCGGATCATGGGAGAGAGGAAGTTTATTCGGTAATGGCTGCGGCTCCAGGGGCTTCAGATGCCCCTTTCCGATCAAGACCTTCAAGGCCGCTGACAGAGACATGTACAGTGGGGTGAACACCCTTTGGCCCCGAGGTGGGTATTTGGCAGGTTGTGAGCTGGCTGTGTTGGATGTACCAGTGAAAGGGTCGGCAGGTGCTGACTTTTGATGATCTCTTCCGAGTGTAGGATTGGAGCTGAAAAGGGTGTTTCTGGTACAACATCCTTTGTCTCGGCTTGCCCCTTGATTCAAACTGCCCCCAACTTGAGTGGCAAAAGTGTCATCCACAGTTTTTGCAACAACTGCGAGTACTTGCTGTTTGTTCAGCCCTTCGGCTTTCAAAGCCTCGACAGCCCACAAAAGGTGTTCATGAGGATCAATGTCTACCCCTATCTTGTTCTTTCCACTCGCCTCCACTTTGCCAAGGGATTGGCCTTCTTCAAATGCAACTCGTCCCAAGATTGGGGAGCCTTTTGACATGAAATTCCTGGTATGTGGTGTGGTCGATGATGGAGCCAATATCCCAAAGGCTAAATCTGCCACAGTTCTCTGAAAATCTTCGATCATTTTCATCAGCTCAGAAGTAGTGGGCTCACGGGTTTGAGATGATTAGGGTCCAGGTGCATCCATCATGCACACGTCCGTGCTTTCTAGAATGAACACCTCAGGCTTGGGTAGATGGGCTGGGGTGATGTATATGCTGGGGTTGTAGCCGGATGGCAATATATGGATATGATTGAGATACAGAGATGACAGGTCAGTACTGGCCCAAGGTCCTTTAGGTGGAGGTATGGTCTCTTCATCAATAAGATCCTGAATCTTATGACGGAGGCGGATGCAACGGTTAGTATCATGACCGTGTTGTTGATGATAGGCACAGTATTTAGCTGGGTCATATCTTGGTGGAAGAGGATTTGGAAGGGGTTGGGGTTCTAGGAGCTCTAGGTGCCCTTCGTCTCGCAACATTTTCAAAGCTTGAGATAGACTCATGTATAGAGGATGAAAATTTCGGGCTTGGGGCCGATTTGAGGTGGTTGGTTTTTGGCCATTGAGGGAAGTGGTGATAATGTCTACTTCTGAGCATTTCGCAGTTGTGCTACCATCAGTAGCAGCATTGGAACTGCGAACAACATTCCTCTTCAAAGGCTCATTATCTTCCGCAAAAATCCCTTGTCGGATGGCATCCTCGATTTGAACCCCCATTCCATGAAGGTCTGGAAAGGTAAACAGAGGCAGAACAACCATCTCTTGCAACAACTTGCCACGCAGATTCTGAACAATCATCCTAATCTGATCTTTGTCGGAAGGCCTTGTAGTCATCATTGAGGCCTTTGCTCTCCATCTCGTCACGAACTCTGAGAAACCCTTATTTGGCTCTTGGCGGGTGACTTCAAGATCACGAGTAGTGACCTCGATCTGTGTGTTGTAGGAGTATTGAGCAATAAAGGCCTCAGCCAGCTCTTCCCAGTTCTGTTTCACAGAGTCCTCCAATTTCACATACCAGATTGCGGCTATCCCAGACATGGTTCGGCCGAAGAGAGACAACTTTTGGGCTGTGGTCAAACCCATTGGCCTCAGGATATTAGAAAACAGGTGGAGATGCACCATTGGGTCTCTAAAGCCATCGAAGCAGTCGATACGCGGCATTTTAAACCGCTCCGATAAGGTAACTGCAGATTCAGTATACCCGTCCTCTAAATCCGGGATGGAGTTCACTCTTTGTGCCCGTTTGTATAACTTCTCCAGTTTATTAACCTTAAGGGCAGTTGAGTCAACTTCAAATTCAAATGGAGCCTCGTTTTGATGGACAAGAGCTTTAGAGGCCTGTGCTGGGATTGGCTTCGCCGGATTGCCTTGAGTCTCTTGGACATTTGTAGTATGGGCAGTGGCTCCGGGTGTCGGGTTACCCGTGGGAGGTGCATGAGATGTAGAAGTCGCAGCCTGCTATGGCTGTTGTTGTTGTAGCTGGGTTATCACTTCGGCCTGATGAGCCATGACTTTAGCCTGACGGACTGCGTCCTGCTGCAGTGCCTCGATTGTTTGTTGCAGGTACCGCATCTGTTTTTCCATATTGGCTGGGGCATACTGAGCCATAGGAAAGGGTGATTGATCTCGTGCTGAGCTGAATGCAAACAACTATTCCCAAACCAGACTAAACCCGGGTGAACTAAGGGATGACTGCTGTAGAAACTGCACTGGTGAATTCTGCCTGAACCTCCTTTGTCTTGTAACCGGTGGGGGTGAGGCAAACACAGGTTGCTTCTGAACCAATTCTGACCTGACAAAGTCTATCAATACAAGTCCAGTGTACCCGGGGGATATTGGAGCCTTCTGAAGCTATGGTTCCAAGACTACCTTGCAAAAGAAGAAAACAGACAGCATCTCAGCCTAATTTCACCAGAACAGATATGAACATAGCTGAATGACTGTGCTCTCTACTGAATTCTGCCCAAAATTCTGCCTGTAAACTAATACCCTCAGGTCGATACTAAAACTTGCAACTGATACATGCATTCCCCGTAAGGTCACACCCTAACAGCACATATCAAGCAAGTGAGAGCCAAAACACCCCTATGGTGGGGTAGGATTTCCCTGTCCTATTTTCGTCAGGAACTAGGGTTTCACTACGCACGCAGCGGTTTCAAACAACCAATAATCGGGTAAGCAACCTGTCCTAGCTTGGAATGGTCACTACAGTTTCCGATATGCACCAGGTCGAATGGTCAAAAGGGTGCCTCAGTAAAAACCGAGGTTTGTGTTCCCGTCGTGGCAGAGCCCGCAACCGATCAGCCTTATGGCACGCTTCTCAAAGCGAGCCTCCTACAAACTGTTCAGGAATAGTATACGGTAAACACGGTGTCCTAGGCGCACCAATGCAAATGCAATGCAAAAAGACACATAAGTGTAGTCAACATAAGATATCATGAGTTCGAGTCAAGTTCTCTAAATCCCCAGCGAAGTCGCCAGAAACTGTAGACGGGCCCGAACGTCCCAGCTCTGCGCGCGAAATGCGCAAAATCTGTTTTCTTCATTAGCTACTACAGTTCGGACTCAATGTCACGGTTCTGAATCTAATCTCGTAAAGTGCAATGCAAGACCGATAAATCACCAAAGAGTCCAAATCCGGCAAATCGTTTTGGAAAACTGATTTTTATAAAGAAGTGCCAAACATGGACTGCTTTGCCAGATACAGAGTCACCACCTAAATATTTTTGTTTTGGGAAATTTAGGAAACCCTGACTCGTGCCTAAGGCCACGTGTCCGTCATCACCAAAGTTGCCTCGGCTCGGGAACTTGGGTACGAAAGGGGAAGGTCATGCAATGAGCACCCCCGCTCGCCCGATCAAAGGATCAGCCTTTACTAACATGATATTTTGTTTTTGAAAGCGCATGTGTTCTTATTCCGGTTTATTAGCTAGTTTACTACGTGATGCGTACAGCATACAAGTATAGACTAGATCGCCTAAGTTGGAACAAAACATCTCATGTTTGTTTGTTTGAAAATGGTTTGAAGGTGCTACTCGCAAGTAGGCTAAGTTGTGGATTTTGCCACCCTGGAGTGGGCTTTTAGAAAACATGATTTTGTCACTCTCAAGTGAGCTTAAAACTCGCATTTTGATGAATTGTTCCAATTCAAGCAATCCAACCTTCATCCACAGACATTCATGCAGTTATAGCAGTTAAGTAAATAGCCTCATGGCAAGCATGCTGTCATGGCAACACTAACACACATGCAGTATACTAAAGCACAAAAGCTTACCTAGTACTCCGAGCCAAAACAATAGCTAGTTAGCAATCAATGCATGATCCAAGTTTCTGTTAAGATGGCTAATGCAACACATGCAAAATGTAACTAGAAATAGGCTCGACTATTCTAAGATGGCATATGAGATGCAACTTGATACCATGTTGTTGAACACGTATTCAAGTAAATGTATTGAAATACAATGCGGTTAGTATGATGCCCCGAGCCCGGTGCATGCAATACAGATGAATGGATGCAAACATGCGAGCATAGGAATGCTAATTGAAACATGGCCTAGAACTAACCATCGTAAGCGGTTAAGTAAAAGGGAGAAAAACGTGGGGTTGGAAGACATTCACACACTCACGCACACTTATTACAAAATTCGCCCTCTCGACGGAGGGTCCGAATAAATCAACTAGCTTGCTATGCTAAGCTATTCTAACTAATTTAATAATCTAATTAGACTAATTATTACATAATCAAATTGACTAACTAGCTAATCACTAAGCTAATTATTACAACAATGAATTAAATTAGCTAACACATTAACTAATTAATTACAAATTAACTAACTATACAAGGTAGTTAAAACAGCCTCGAGAAGAGGGGCATATGCATGCTCGATTGACTTCACTCGGAAATCCATTGCCATGCCTCATGTTGCCTCTGTTTGCACTGTTCTGCACCTCTGAAAATTATGCCAACTTCTGTGATGCTTCTGACTTACCTCATGGACATTCTGAGAGGTCATCGGCCAAGAGAGGTGGCCATCGGCCAGTGGATAATGGTCATCAACCAATTTGAGGCTATCAGCCAAACATTTCTAGCCGATCGGCACACTAGATAGCCGATCGGCCATCTCTTCCTGCAAACTGCTCCTTTTACTGCAGCAGAACACAAACAGAGGCATGGCAATGTATTTGCAAGAAAATGTTGTGCAACTACACCCCTTATCATGTTTGAAACTTAAAGGAGTGTAGTGCTCGACTCTCGAGCCATCAATCACGCATTTCGATGCATGATGGCCAAAGAGGTCGAGTTGCACAAATCAATATGGATGAAATGCACAAAAACACATAAATGCCTTAAACTCTATCATGCTTGATCAAGAGCGTCGGCGACCGAGAATTGAGGCACGTTTCATCACTTCAAGTATGAAACGTCCCTCGTTCCTCGTGTTTGGACTAACACTATATCCAAACAAAATGCAATGCAATGCATGCACAACTTAACAAAGCTAATGGCATGCAAACGATGCTAATGCAATATGAGCATGCAAGTACTATGCAATGCAACATGTAATGCAAACAAGCATGAAAAATGGACTTAAAACGGATATGGACAGACCTCAGCCATGCCCAAAACAGTGGCCAAAATTATGAAACAATGGCATGAAAAGTAAGAAAATGCATGCACATGCATTGGCTCGTCACATAGGCATAAGAGCACAACCCTCAAACATGATGAAGAAGTGACAAGTGTGAGAGTATGGCAATGAAGTAAGCTCTGAAATCATGCGAGGAATGATGTCAAATCATGCACATAATACAAGCATAGCATGCTAGGAGGTTCAAAGCTTAAGGCTAGCCAAGGAACTTGTACCAAGGCCACATGAATCAAACCCCAAAGGGCCAAGGACAACCAAAACAGTCCTAGAACATGTTAAAATGAGTCTAAAACATGTATGGAAGGAAGCCAAAATATGCTAGCATGAAGGGCATAAGACATGATGGATGCAAGGCAAACAAGGTGGATTACACTACACCTATCAAGACCAAGCATGAGATGGCTTCGCCAACAAAAATCAGAGTTATATCATGGCAAAATAACCCCAAATACACATTGAAATGATAGCTCGCAAGCTTAGGCATGAAGGCATACGCAAAGGCTCATGTTCAAGACATAAAGGACCAATCCTTCAACGCATTGAAAAAGTGAAAGATGTGAGTGCATGGCAATGAAACATGCTCTGAAATCACATAACAATTGATGCCAAATCATTCAAATAGGTCAAGCAATGCATGCTAGTGGACTTGATGCACAAAGCTAACAAGCGAGGATGAACCATAGCTATACAAATCATGGCATGCATGGCCAAAAAAACAAAAATCAGAGCTTAAGCATGCTAAAACATGACCAAAAGCTTCTTAGAGTTAAGCGAAAATCATGCTAGAATGACATGTTAAAGTATGATACACATTAGGCTAATTCATGGAATTGCACTACAAGTGCATGGAGCATGCAAGGGCCAACCAAACCAAACCTTAACAGAGATATGACATGGCAAAACATCACCAAAAACATGCTGAAATAGTATCAAATCATGCTAGAAAGGCATGCTACTTCATGAAACATACAAGACTAGTTTGTGAGAAATACACTACAAGTGTATAAACCATGCAAGGAGTGAGTCCACCAATCAAAATTAGAGTTATAACATGTCGAAATAACACCAAAAACTTGCTTGAACTAAGCTAATTCAAACCACAAAATCATGCTACTTTGTAAGGCTAACAAGGCTAGTAAAGAGGATTTACACTACAAGTGCAATAAGCATGCAAGAGGTGACCAAGATAGCCAATAAAAAAGTTATGGCAGGTCTGATAAGTCACAAAAATGAGCCTAAACAAAGCCATAAAGAAGTAAAAACACATGCTCATTTGGTTGGCCATCAACACTAGCAAGCAAGACAAGAGGAGAGGGGACCACCCTCTCTTATTTTGAGACTCTAAACAAGTTTTCTACCACTGAAATTCCTCCAGAATTCAGTGGTTTTAAGGCCAAAAAGAAGTTGTTTGAAAAGCTTGAAAGATAGCTCAAAAGGCCTTACAAGCCAATGAACAAAATGGAGGAAACACCCCTTAGCCAAACAAGGCTGAAATCAATACTTTTAGGACTGAAAAATAGAGGAAAAATAGAGGTTTCTGTAGTTCAACACCACCCCAAAAACAGCCCCAAAGTAGTGTGAAAAGATGGCCAAGCAAGTGTGTAAAACAAGCTTAAAGGGAGAGAGATCTTACCCTTGATGCACAGCTACAAAACCAGCCACTTTGTTGGCTCAAATGACCTTCCAACAGCCCAAAAATCAGTTCCAAGAGACCTCAGCCCATAGATATGCAACTTTGATGAAGGAAGCCTAGGCAAACTAGTTGTATTTCTCTACTTCTATGCACTTCTATGCACTTCTATGCACAAAAGGGGAAGAGAGAGTGAACTATAGAGAGAGAGGCAGAGATTTAGGTCTGAAAATTCTAGAGAGAGAGGAATTTTTTTGTGAGAGAAGCTCTCAAACTTGCTTAAGAAGTTCTAAGTCTTTGAATATGAGATATTTGGCTTCATATATAGCAATTCAAAGCTTTTGGTCGAAAATATCTAAATATAGGACAGCTGGAGGTTGTGTGGAACAGCTGGAGATGAAATATCTTCAAAAAATCTAAGTTTGGGTCACTTTTGGCCGATCGGCCATCTTTTGTGCCGATCTGCTGCTTATCTGCTACTTTTTTGGCCGATCGGCCAACAAAATCTGCTTTTCAGACCCAACTTCAAATGGGCATAACTCCTTCATATGAACTCCTTTTTAGGTCGTTCTTGTGTCCAAATTGAAGCCCCGGAAGTAAGATTTGCAATGGTGGCAGCCTTGCATCAAAATTCTAACTGTGAAAAAAGTTATGCCTATTTTGGTGAAGCCACTCAGTTTTAGTCCAACTGGAACGATGCCCAGCTTCAACCAATCATATCTCCCTTATCCGAACTCGGCTTTAGGAGATTCTTGAGTGAAAAATGAAGCCCCAGAAGTAAGCTTTCCAATGGTGGTGGCCTTATAGCTTAAATCCAAGTTCATAGACAGATAGTCCTGATTTAGCGAGGACCGCTCGACTTTCTCTTAGCGATTCATACCCAACTTCTTCCTCAACTAGGTTTCTTCCCTCCACTCCTCTTTTCTTCAACTCCAAACCCCTAAAAAAAGGTGTTTTGAAAGATTTTTCAAAGATTTCATCTCTCTTTCATTCATTTCCACTTTGTCCTTGCTCGGTGTACTGAAAAGTGCAACATTTGACAAAATGCGAGCCTCGGAACATCGCAGAAACCTTTTTCAAAATATTTTGAAAGAAAGGAATTTAAGATCTAAAACTTTTTTGTCCAAAAATGGGGTGTGAGGTTTGGATTTGACTCTATCCTTGCCTGAGAAATCAAACCTTTGCACTGCACACCTCTCACCACCAAGTAAATCATCAGTAACGCCCAAGTCTTAAGGGCGGTCAAAAATGGGGTGTCTACACTTAGGGTTTGCCAGTATTCCACTGATCGTGATTAAAATTTGCCAATTTGAAAAATGCTAAGTGTAGAGAGAAAGGGGAAAACCAGCAGGTTAATGGGCAAAACTCTTCGAATTCACACACTTCAAAAACCCTTCACATCCCAAACGGTTCAAATCTATATCAACTGACTGGATTCTTCTACGTGGACGAACAGAATTAATTCCCCTAACCACCAGTCCTCTCTTTTCGCTCCACGTCCAATCCATATCACGTCATGACATGAATCACTGTTCCTCAAGCCTCGCTCCTCACAGATGCATTCAAGTGCTTAGCCATCACACCGCATTTTGGAGGGTGATCGGCCAACCCTCAGTCGGTCAGGTCCCTCGATTGACTAACCCTCGGTCAATTAGGTCCATCGATCGGCCAGCCTACTGGTCGGTCAGATCCATTGGTCGGTCAGCTTCAGTGTTCGACCACCTTCAGCAGTCAACCAACTTCAGCAATCTCCCGTACTTCCACGACTTTCCCGTGCGAACCATATCAACAGTCGGCCCTCGCGTTCGGATTCTTCACTCCCCAACTATAAGACGGTCGATTAGTCGGTGCCTTCTCCACGACTTGGGGGACTACCCCTGCTATTCTTATTATCGTCATTGGACTAAAGCTGCACTCGAGAATGAGGGACTACTGCCTAAGAAGGCCCAACTCATAGTTGGCATGGACTACTTAAATAATTGGTTGATTAGCTATCACCTATGGATTGTAGAGATCTAACGAAGAGATGAGCTTTGCCCCTGTATATTTGCAAAGATGAACATAGTCGGCACCACCCAACTGGGTTTGCCAGCCGGAGACACTCCGATGATAAAGTTAATCACTTGATTGAAAGAATGAAGCTATAGAAATCAAGAGTGTTGGTGTGTAGTGTAAGGAGAGAGCACATACCTCCTCTTCTAAGATGCCTCCCCTTTATATAGATAGGGGGGTGTTATATTTGTTTGGGCTGGACCCATTGTAAGCCTTGTTTGGGTTAACCCCAATAAGCTGATATATATTTTTTCTAGCTCCCACAATTGCCCCAAAATTTTCATTGTCTGCGGTAGAAGGAATGAGAGTTTTTCTTGCTGAGTTACGCTGTTCAAATAGCTATCAGGTATTTTGATAAAGAACACTCTAGATAAATGAATAAAATGTATGAATGAATGACTGTATGAATGCATGTATGCTTGAATGTATGTATAAAGGTACGTATGTCTTGAATGTATGTATAAATGTATATATGTCTATCATAGGATAGGGGAGTGAGCTAAAACCCAGAAAGGAATATAGTATAGAGAGGTTAAACAAAGGATGGCGACCATAGGACGAAATTATATCACATGAGTTCCAAACAAATCATAACGATGGGCCATGGTATTGTTACCCCCGGGCAAGGGTCGTAGGCCGCCGTATTATGACCCTTGGGCGAGGGTGTAGGCCACGGTATTATTATGACCCCCAAGCTAGGGTGTAGGCCATGGTATTATGACCCCTGGACGAGGGTGTAGGCCGCGGTATTATAACCCCTGGACGAGGGTGTAGTATATTGCCTAGTGTAAAGATTGCGTCCAAATATGGACTTTCGTGCCGAGCTAGAGATATTTCTATGTGCCGAGCACGAAAATGACCAAATAAGACAGATTAAATAATGTAGATATATCAGCCAAAAAAGTGGAAAGTTGTAAAAACTATAAGAATGATGGCGCGCAAAAATATGCAAAGAACTGTTGAGTGTTATGTATTACCCCAAAACTGGCGCTTGCTTGGAGCTATGTGAAAAGGAGCGGGAGTTTGTAACTCAAGTAAATGTCGTTATTATGTTTGGACCAAGTTGACCAAGTATGCATGCATAGCAGAGGTGCCAAGATGATGATCGACTGATATGCACCAATTGGAAAGCGGAAAATTGACTAAGATGTTCCAGTAGGTAATAAATGGCCAAGGTAACGCAGGTAACGCAATGAATGATCGGGGAAGACGGAGGATTATTTCCTCACCCTAAGATCCTGCCGCTGAAATTGCATGCCGATCGGATAGGATTTGACATCTGATTTTGTATTTAATGTTCCCGATTGGCCGATATATTGATCTTAATATGCGACTTAGAATTTGCAAACTTAGACCGTACGAATGTGTTCAGAAGGTTCCAAATAGTTGGAAGCGACCATTGGATTGCTATAATCGGACTCCTGATGGCGTAGTTGTAGCCAAAATAGAGCTGATGGCTCAGATCGGTTGAGAATGGTGCTCCGCGAAGTACTAGATAATTGCTTGGCAAAAAATAAAAGGAAGTTGCTGGTGAGAATTGAACTCTTGCTCTCATGGTGAAATAATAATACTAAACCACATTGCCATGACATATCCTTGTGTATATATTTTGCACATTATATATTTGAACTTGATTGTTTGGCTATGACATTATATAACTTAGGTGTAATATGCACAATAATTTCTTTTGTTTGCCAACTTGTGGTCGTCTTCTTCGGCAAAATAAGTGAATTTCTGGGCAAATTTCGCCTAGCTCATACGGCTTTGTTTTAGCTCTAATTTTGACGTGATTTGTTATGTTGGACTCGGCTTAATGAGTACTTCATACTGGCATAGCCAAAACTTGATTTCGACGATTTTGAAAATTTTAGTTTTCTGCAATTTGGTCCGTTTCGCAACTACTGGAGAACTTTGGTTACTTCTTGGCTCCTCAGGTTGGTAGGTTTGGACTCCTTGAGTTGACACGAATCTATTAGTATTTTTAGATGTGGATTTCGGCAAGCCGAGCTACTAGTGTTATGCCGAGATAGTAGTGCCGAGCAATATTGCCAAATAATGTGCCGAATAATGTTGATGTGCCGAGTAACATGTCTGTGTCGAGCAAGATGTATAAACAATGATGCTTGTGAAAAAAGGTGCCAAGCCGAGATGTCGAGATGCCGATATATTAGTGCCGAGCAATATTGCCATATAATGTGCTGAATAAGTAATGTTGCGGTGTAATGTTTTGCCGAATAAGGTTCATAGATAATGTTGAATTAATAATGGTGCAGAATAATGTTGTCGGCTAATAGCTATATATATTTGTTTGTTGGTGTTCAAAAAGATAACAAATGGTGCGAAGCCGAATATAAAAGAAATTCAAGTTGTGGGTCCTGCCCTAAATAGCAGTAGATGGCATGAATGATCGGTGAAGATGGATAATTGTGGCCTAGCTCCTAGAGCTTGCTATCAAAATTGCATGCTAATCGGACATGATTTGACCATTGATTTATCATTTAACGTTCTCGATCTGCCAGTTTATTGATCCCAATCTGATACTCAAAATTCACAAAATTGGACTCCAAAAATGGATTTTACATGGCGAAAACCCTGAGGGTAGTCATGCCTAAAGTTATCGGACCACCCAATTAACCCGAACGCGCGAAGATGCAATGGAACACCTTGTGCCGAGAAGTGCACAATAAATCCTAATGCTATCTCCTTCATACAGCAGGTCGTGCAATGTAGAATTTTTAGATTCAAACTCTTGACTTTGAGCCCTTGTATCTCCCTCATTGTAACTCCGATTGGCCTCATTTTTGTGGCGTTGGATTCATCACTCGGCCTAGTGTGCATTTCACTATTCAGACACATCATTCCGCCTCGGATTGGATGCTGTTGGACCTCTAAAAGTTGATCAAAAATAAGATTGGTCGACTCTTCTTCTTCTTCTTCTTCTTTTTTTTTTTTTTTGTCCGTGTGTGTTCGGCACTTCAATTTTGCGGAGTAAGTAGTGGTATGGTTGTGCAATGTAAGTAACTCGGCAAACTTGCTGCGGCTAAAGATTTTCGCAAACAGTTTGTGATTTCCTATAACGGAAGTGTTGCGATGATCCGTTGCCGAGCTTGACCAAGGTGGCTAAAGCCATTGCTAGAAAATGGTTCTTGCGAGATGATGACATGGTTGAGTAACATGGGTGATCTCACCGAAGAATCTTGGTGTGGTTGAAATAAGGATTTGGCGCGTGCCCGACGAAACTTATTCTCGGCCTTTGCAATTGTGGGCTACTAGGCAATTCAAGGCGTTGGATTCTGACTGTTGAAATAGTTTTCCGAATGAGAAATACTTCGGTTGTGTAAAAAGTTGGCGCTCCATTCTACTCGGCGTGGTTTAGCATTGGTGAACTTTAGCTTTCCTCGCTGAGCTTGGTCAAGGTGACCGATGCCTTTACTAGAAAACGGGTCTTCTTGCAGAATGACGACATCACTGAGTGACATGGGTGATCTTGCCGAAGAACCTTGATGTGAAATAGGGAGGATGATCTTCGATTTTACGTGCTCGACGAGGCTTATTCTCAGCCTTTCATCCACGCCGAACTTTGCCGAGACTGTTTCATGATTACGTTTGGGGAGTTTGCCACATATGGATTATATTATGTTCACAGAACCCGATTTCGAGGATGGGATGTGATACGAGTTTGGGTTTGGAGAAATTGGAGTACATTCGGCATCTTATAATTCCAGCGGTGGTTCGAACCAATGAAGCAGTGAATGAGATACTCGGCCCCTTGGTTGGCAGCATTTTTATTTTTTATTAGCTTGCCAAGAACAATTCTAGAGAGAAAGAGAGAGTCAAGAGCCAATTGTAGAGCTACTAACTTCATCTTGTTTTGTCAACCTTTCTAAGCAATATTGATATTCAACAAGGCTTTGATCAAATCTGTGAGCGTAAATAGATACATACATATATATATATATATATGTATACTTGAACTTTAGCAAAAAACATAATCAAAATGAAAGAAGCCAAAGACCCAACTGTGGCTCTTCTTTTTTAGAAAAAGATTGGTTAACCTTAGAGCTCACTGGTCCGAGCACCTTGAGTGTCGTATTTATTCTTCTCTTCATTGAATTCTGTAGCTCTTTCCCACAAACGACACCAATTGTGAGACCGGGAAAATCCTCTCACATGGATTGTAGAGATCCAACAAAGAGATGAGCTTTACCCCTGTATATCTACAAAGATGAACATAGTTGGTACCACCCAACCGGGTTTGCCGGCTGGAGACACTCCGATGATAAAGTTAGTCACTTGATTGAAACAATGAAGCTATAGAAATCAAGAGTGTTGGTGTGTAGTATAGGGAGAGAACACATACCTCCTCTTCTGGGATGCCCCCCTTTATATAGATAGGGGAATATGATATTTGTTTGGGCTGGACCCATTGTAGGCCTTGTTTAGGTTAACCCCAATAAACTGATATATAAATTTTTTTTGGCTCCCACAGGCCCAATCAGAGAACCCATGGTAATTAAACCCAATTACTAGCCGGATACATGTCGGGTAGAGAACCAGCCACGTGGTAGACAAAGATCTTACAAGTCATTGAGTCCACATGCCAAGCATTAAATGAGATTGACAAGCATTAAATGCAATAAGACCCCTCCTCTAGGGTGTGGTGAAACCACCATGGCCGAAGGCAAATAAGCCGTAGACTTTCAGCCAATAGGATAACATGAATGGACAAGGGAATGATTGGTAAGAGATATAGGAAAGCTATTGGAGGCCATTTGGTAACAAGTCATCTTCTCACTCTCTCACTCTACTCTCAATTTTCTTTATACACTCAAACTAACTTGACCGTCGGAGGGTCCTCAGGAAAGAGCCACCCGCTCTTTGGAACCTTCTTACTGGACTTGTTACAGGTATCACCGGGAAGACGAAGGCAACCAATAGAGCATTTGGATCCTGTCTGACTCATCCCCTACCAACCAAACCGCATTATCAGAATATAAGTTCAAATATATGGGATTAGGTGAAACACAAGAATACTTTTTGGACTTGTTAGACTATAAATTCTCTAAATGAGATTTATAAATAAATCTCTCATAATTTATTAGTAAAATAAATTAATTAATTGATGACATCATCTCTTTTCTTTTAAAATGTATATCTAACTTTGTTTATTTCAATATGTACTGTATATTTAGATTAGTTTTGATTACATTAACCTTACCAAAAAGGAGATATTTTTCTAAAATAATCTACCTTTTTTATTATTATATTTAATGTAAATGATATGATGGTCATGTGTCTAGTTGTTAGCACCTTAGGACTTGGACACTTAGGTTGGCATGTGGTGGCACCTTGCACCTATGTTAACTATCCAAGTCAGGCATAAGGAAGGCATGCCTAAGTCAAGGTAACAATGTGGTAGGGACAATACCACGAGACTCAAAGACAAGTGATGCAACATGTGGGCAAATACAAAGCTTTACTTAGCCCGAATGCTGCTAGCAGCATGGGCTTGTTGGGTTAGACAAATCAATGGGCTTGACACTTAATGGCAAACCAAGACTTACAAATTCGTGGATCAAACTCAGGAGGGTTCAAAGGCTGACATAAATGGCAGTTCATAGTAGTTCTATTGGCATGATGCAAGGCTGACAGACAAGGCAGTTATTGGCAGTTATGTTTGCAAGAAACGATAACAAAGAATGTTAGAATTAAGGAACTGGTCCAAGACAGTTCCAGGCAATTACCAGCAATTAGAATTATAAATTTACAAACATTTCGAAAAGACCCCACTTATTTACAATTTTTCCATACTTTTATCACTTCCTAAGAATATAATCTTTTAATTAATAGGACAAGACAAACACAACTGCTGTGCATTCTTATCAACAACAACAATAAAAATAAATAAATAAAATAATATCGTTCACTTGGATCTAGATTTTTGGCGATAATTTGAAAGAGGCCAGCCCAAAAATAACATCCTTGTCAATTTGATACAAAGCCCAGTAAAAAAACGTTATTGTCGAAAAGAACCCAATTGAATAAAATGAAAATAAAAAATTTATTTATCCAAAGATGCAACAAATAAATAATAATAATAAAAAACCCTATTATGTGTTAAAAAAAAAATCATTAAACAAATAAACTGTTGACATTTTAGTTACGAGTATCGAATGGAAAAATAAATATTAAATAAAACAATCCACAATATAAATAATAACAAATGTTTAAATAAAAATTTTCTACAAAAGGAAAATTAATTTTAAACAAAACAATCCAAGACATAGATTATTTATTACTTAAATATAAAAAGCCTCCAACTGTCCAACTTTGGGCCTACTCAGGTAAAATCTCTTACAAATTACCCAAGAATTAATATATAAATTGCTTCCCTTTGAACCTAAATTCTTTGTTCATATCTAAAAGACTTGAGTTCACATTTTGTGCCTCCACATCAAGAGAGTATGACCTCTTCATCCCACACGCCAAGTGTTCACCATTTTAGAACAAAATATGGATGCCTCCTTTTGATGTAGCTAGACTTCATACACGATCCTTTATCCTTGTATTTTTCTATTTCTGTTCTAAAATACTCACAACTATTACATTACACTTTAAAATTGTCATGTTGAGATTTTTACATAATCCAATAGTTGCCAGTATCTCGAGAGAAAAGAATATAAAACTTTAGGACTAGAACCCTTGACCAAGCTATACACAACTCCACAAAACCAACATGTTCACCGAGCTTTACCTTCCCTACGAGAATACAAAAAATGCACAAAAAGCACATTGTACGGCTAAAATTTCTTCTAAATAGTGAAAAAAAAAAAAAATTTCTGTGCTCTATTTCTGTGCATTTAACATTTTTGTTACCTTCCTCACTAGCTATCAACACATGTTGAGCAAAGAGAACTTAACATTCAGGCAAATCTTCCCTTTTTCCAAAACCAACCTCGCCGCAGACACCAACCAATGCCCAGGACTATCCAATGGTCCTCTACATAACTGTGATATATCCACAAACTTCAATAGCTTCTGAGTCTGCACCGGCACAGGCGGACCCGTCGGGTAAACACTAGAATCCACAACCACCACTGGTTTTTTCTCCTTCTCTCCACTACCCGTAATTGAAGTACTAATCGCAGAAAAAAAACCCGATTTCTGAGAATTCTCTGACGAGCTCCGGACCCAATTAGATTGCGCCACGTAAAAATTTGAGACCTTAGAGAATAAGAGACGTAGGTGCAACACGCTTTTAGAGTCGTGCTTTTTAACGTGGAGTTGGACCCCCGTGACGATGAAGGCGGAGTCGTCACGGGTTGTGGTCCAGTTGGGGTCGTACTTGACTGGAGCTGTGCATACGTGAGAGAATTTTTTCCATTGGATGGGCTCGAAGTAGCGGTCGTCGGAGAGTTCTTCTGATCCCCGCCATGTTGGTGAGTCGGCGATCTTGTTTTGGAGGAGAATTGGTGTGTTTGATAGATGTTGGAGGTGTATGGCTAACCTGATAAACGATCATGTTTGATCAATATTGAGCATGAAAAAAAATTGATCGAATATCAGAAATCACATAATCATATCATCACATTTATTTTAAAAAAAAATAAAAATCAAAGAATCTATTATTAATCTAATTTTGTATACGAATTTTTTACAATATAAACAGTTTAAACGGGCCACACTTTGGCCCCACAGAAATATGTGATATGTGATAGCAATATTATAAATGTCTTCTCCCTTCTTTGTTTCTCCTGAATTTTATTGGTTCATAGAATTCTTCATGTAAACAAGACTGATTTTATAAATCAATAAAATTGTAGGAGACAGAAAAAGAAACATAGAAAGGGGCATGTGAGCTGGATTCCAAGAACATCATATGAACATTATTTAGTATAAAACCAATGATTGAATGAGGGGTACATTAGTCATTTACCTATTGCATTTCATGCCCTCAAGATACAACCTCATCCCTGTAACAGGTCTCTTTCCAGATGTGACCTGAGAAACAAACAAAACAAATTCAATTATATATATATATGGTTTAATACTTCTGTGAATATTGCAAGAATTATAATAATATATGAACCTGAGAAGTGTTGACTAAAAGTTTAGGACCCATGAGTTTGAATTGAAGGGAAAGGGTAGGAATGGACTTGCTAGTGTTTGGGCCTAGTGGAAGATCATTGTGGACTGGAGCCCAAAGCTTGTGCCCTTGGAAGTCTAGAAAGTACTGTAAATCTGATATTGGAGGCTTGTCTGCATATATATCATCATATCATATCAAATGTTAAAATAAAATTGAGTTAAATTGATGATAAAAGAGAAGAGAATTTTAGTTAAATACAACAAGTCATCAATACTCACAGATAAATTATTACAATTGTAGATATTGAAACAAATGGAGTTGATCTGAGCAAAATCTCTTCATTTGCTTAAGATTCTTCTAGAATTGTTTAACATGTTTAATAAATAAATTTTTATCTCTTTTTAATATTCTCTAATTTTAGGGAGTAATAATGTTTTTCGAAAAATGTAATCTGGAGTTTTCAACAAGTTGGATGGTTCATTTATCTATATAATGCATAAAAATATTTAATATAAATACACATAAGAATATGAAATGTTCATCTAAGAGTGTGAGATACATTGACTCTAATCTTCTATGTAATCTTTATATAACATGTCATGTGATCCATATCAATCAAGTAAAGAATATCTATCTATCTCTACTATATATTAAGTAAAATGTGTTTTTAACTCCAAGGCTTGTGGGAGTTTCAATCTTCCAATCTAAATTTCTTGATTTTTTGATTTATAAAAAAAAAAAAAAAAAAAAACTTAGCATTTATTAACTTCTCCTAACCCCCATGTCTTACCCTCATAATAACACTTTAATGCATTAAGAACAAGTATAAAAAAAAAAAATTTGAAATTCAACACATATGAATTCCTTGAAAAGTCCCAACACATATCTAAAACATATATAAATATCTATATCTATATATCTATCTATACTATATATTAAGCAAAATGGGGTTTTTAACCCCCAAAACCTGTGGGAGTTTCAATATCCCAATCTGAATTTTCTAAATTTTTTATTTAAAAAAAAAAAAAAAAACTCAGCATTTATTGATTTGGTCAAAATTCTTTTATCAGCATTTATTAATTTTTTTCAATCCACATGTTTTTTCACATGCCTGCATTTATTGATCTGGTCAAAATCCCCTAATCAGCATTTAAAATCCCCTCAAACAAATAATTATAGATACAATTTGTGTATAGTTACTGCAGTACCATTTTCAACTTCTCCCATACATTATGATTAGTGATAAGATTGTTAAATTATTTTTATAAAAAGTATTAAAAAAATATAATTTATATATTAAAAAAATCTAAAATAAATGTAAATATTTATAATTATCCCGTGCATAGCACGGATGATAGACTAGTTATAATATATCAGTATATTAAAGTTAAGAGTTTCCAGACACATTGTGACACCACTTACATTTTTTTTGTTTTTGTTTTTTATGCTTTCACTGCCCCCAATAATGTTGCATATGTGATATAGAATGCTTGAAATGAAAAATTACTAATTAAAAATTAGTCATGATCAATACTTTTCTTCTATATACTATCTGTTGAAATATATATATATATATGTATATATATATTTTTATGTCAAGTGTCTAATTTTTTTGTAAAATAAAAAATTAGATAAAGAAGAGAGTGCGACTCGTGATTCAAACCTAAGAACCTAGGTATAGCAAAAAAAATTGTTATCACTTGAGTGGCACACAATATATAGTAAGTGTTTTGTTTTGTTTTTACTTGTTTGAATTAGACACGCTAGCCACAAGTTAAGGGATAAAGAGAACAAGTATGTTTTATTATAATCTTGTTAGTGTTTTGTTCTTCTGGTTTCATGCATAGCGTTCAATTGAAGTAGCCCAAAGTTTTACAGAACACAAGGTTATGAAGAGCACAAAATTTGTCAACATAAATATATTAAAAAAAGTAATATGTGAGTCGGATTCAATTTTAAATGAATT
Source organism: Camellia granthamiana (assembly GCA_036172215.1). Taxonomy (NCBI): domain Eukaryota; kingdom Viridiplantae; phylum Streptophyta; class Magnoliopsida; order Ericales; family Theaceae; genus Camellia; species Camellia granthamiana. The sequence goes on from CM069913.1 coordinate 97,432,069, forward strand.
TAGGTCGCGGATTAAATTTTTTAGATATTTTTCTGTGTATGAATTTTGTGTTAGTGTGTAGGAAGAAAAGAAAAGGTATTTACATCTCATGTAGAGGTTGATCGCATGGGATAGGAAGCCTCTGCCAGGGACACCTTTGAGGAGAGAGGTGATGGGAATGAAGCTGTAGTGAATTGCATCTGGCATTGATGGCACTGTTGGCAGCCACTCACAATGGCTACTCGTTGTTGTATCTCCTCCCCTTTTTGAGCATATTACACTTATTCCCTGCAAATATATATATATCTATATAAATAAATAAATAAATAATGCATAAACATCTTTTTCAATTCTAAATATTATCTTTGTCATGATTTCTTATTAATTTTTCCATAGAATTAATTTATTCTTTTGTTTTCTTTTGACTATAAAAAACATGAGAGATAACAATGATCACCATGAAAATGTTATCAAGAACAATAATATTAGGGATTAAGAATTCAAACATAGAAAAATATCTAGAAAAATAATTTGGGGTCTAGATTCCACGCATTTATGGTGGGACCTATAATTAAATTGAAATCTGAACTATATGCCATTTTTTAAAAAATTTTCTCTGTAATAATGATTTTTTTTTTGTTTTTTCTAGGAGAGTTATTATGTGCTCTTCTGGGTTTTTTTTTTATTTATTTATTTAATTTAACATAGAACTTTGTTATTGACCTTAAGAAATGGTTGCAAGGCCATTGCAGCAACCAATATTAATTACAACCACATTTATTTATATGTTTTTGGTAGAGTTGGCTCACAAACTAGAAGGGTATAAGAGTCAAATATGTATTAATCTCAGTTATCAAATCTTCAAAACTAACCCAAACCTAATTATTGATGGGCACAAAAACTTTGACCGACACAAACAAGAATACTTTAGGGCAAATTATTAGTAAGGTAATCAATGCATCAATATCATTTTGCTATGTGTCTTTTCTTGTGATTTGTAAGTAATTAATTAATTCAATAATTATAATAAATTAATAATAAATAAAGTCTCAAATTGAAAAGATTAGTCAATGATATGGGCCAAACCTACATCTTTAGAGGAGATAGCTGAGTAGCTGTTGAACCCAATAGGTTGCGGATCAAACACGTTAAAAGCCTGCGGTGCCTGTAATTAATTTACATAAACACTATTATTATAAGCAAAATTAAATATTATGTAAGAATATTTTCTTGGATATAATAATACCTACATTAATATATGTATAGACTAAGAAGCAAACGTAAAAACACAATATCGGATTAAGTGATTTTGAAAAAATTAGAATATAAACTGGCCACAACTAAGATTCACCAAACAAATATATAACAAGAGCCTATGGGGGTATGGTTTAATTATAAAAGTATTTTGAAAATGTTAAAAGAATTAAATCAATTATAAAATAATCAAAAATATTATAAAATTAGTGAAAAGTACATTGTGCTGTTCACTTTTTTTATCTTATTTTTGTGGCACTTATTGACAAGAATTATTTTATATATATATAATTTTTTTTTTTTTTTTTGGGTTATATATAGGAAAATGTCCTGGACCCCAGGGGTAACCCCCACCACCCTCACTTTTTTTCTGATTGGCTCAATTTTTTTTTTTTTTTTTTTTGTTTCAAGTCTTGCTCTCACAGCAAGACATGTGGAGCTGGGGGTCACCCCTACTGGGTTCCCAGCACGATTGGTTATATATATGAGAGTAACTTCTGACACAAAGATACAAAAAATATCAATGTATACACGGACACATTTTTCCTTATTGTTTCTTTAAGATTATATTGACTCCAAATCAATTTTTAAAAATTATAATATGAAAATCCTTAAAAATATTTTGAAATATCTAAATACATATGCATGTTCATATATGTGTCTACAAACATTACACTCATTAAAAATGTATGTATTTTTATGTAATGATGTAATGGGGAGGGAGAAGAGAAGAGGTAGAACCTTGTTTTTGTGTTCTTTGGCCTTGCAATGGTGAGGAGAGAAGGTACAAGTGCCAGTGAACAATTGATCACAAAGATCATCCAAGTGGTTTTTGAGCAGTGTTGGATCAAAATCTGATGACCTGTCTTGCCTTAGCAGCACCACATCCTGCCCTCCAACGCCCAGCCCCACTACTATGTGGGTCCCATATTTCTCTATAAACCTGTATATAATTTCCACAAAACTTTATAAAACTTTATCACCCACAATGTAATATTATATTATATTATATTATAATATAAAGATTTTGCTTGGATTTCCATTTTTCTTTTTAGGTCCTATTCTTGGCTTGATTTGTTAAGTCAAAAAACTTAACTTGCACCAAATTGTCAAGAGTAATTATATACATAAATTGATTTTCATCTTATCAATTAAACACAAAAGTAATAATATTTATATTATTAAATACATGTGAGACTCGTGCAATTGTGTTATGCCTAATGATAGAAAAATCAAGTAAAAAATTCAAATTATTTTGAAAAGATAGTTAAAAGATGACTTTTTAGTGTTTTTTATCTTTTTTTGATAAAACATGTGAAAAATGTGAGAGAATATGTGACCCAAAATTGGTTAAAAGCTGGAAGATGCCTTTTAACCATCTTTCCAAATGTACAATATTTTTTAATTATGTTTTTTAAAAGAATGATAAAAATTTTAAATAGAATCAAGCTTATTTAAAATATGAGTTTAATAATTTTATTTTAAAAAAATGTAATGTGAGAATTCAACTCTTGACCTTGTATTTTTGCTTTTTTAATTTATTTTATTTATTTATTTATTGTTTTACACCAAACCTTGTATTTTTGCAAAGCACTTGATCTTTCCTTTTTTTTCTTTTTTTTTTTGGTTATAATGATGATAGATTTTTAGGAAGGAGATTGTTTTCTTCAAATAATTTAGTGATGTGAAATTCTTTATTCAGCTATTTCTTTTGTTATTATATATAAATAAACCATGAAATTGTGAGTTCCTATTAAGAATTTGACCAAAACCCCAATTAAGGTTATGATACGGCTAGATCTAAGATCTATATTTACTTTACATTTTTTTGACAGTTTCAAATATATATATATATATATTAATCCAAAATCTTTTTGACAATTTGGTAAATTAGCAACCAAATGTCAAAAGACCAAAAGAATAAACTTCTGAGACAAAAACCCAATGCTCAGGCCATCTCATGTGCTTATTTAGCGAGATTTTAATTCCCGCCAGCTACACCTTCCCTTTGGACTTTTGAGTGATTAGTGTGCGAGGGCACGCAATTACGTTTGTCCTTTTAGTGGGACCCATTCTTCATCTCTCTTTAATAATTTGAATTATTTATTTTTAAAAATTTATCTAAATAGTATATTCTTGTAAAAATCAAATTAGTGGAATATTGATAATCTTTTGATCAAAATATATTTCTATCTAAAAAATAAATAGTAAGTTTGATTTTAAGTGTTAAATATAAATATGATCTGATCAAAATATTATCGCTATCCGATCAATTTAATTTTGTGTATGAATGTATTACTTGACGAACTCTACAAAATAAACGACTCGGATCATCGAGATAGGACTCGGAATGAGTCCCACCGAGAGTATAGGAAAAAGCTTCTCTTTGGTAGCAGTAATAGTAGGGAAAGGATCTGATCGTAGATAGAAACTTAAACCTGTGTGGGGGTAGGGGCTATTTCTCGGGCCTTCCCTTTTCGAACACATAATGCTCGCTAGCTTAGAAAAACGTACTCAGATTATCTGCTGGTCTTGCTAACTGCTACACCCACCTACCTACTTGTTTTTTCTTACTCTTGTTGATCTTTCATCCCCGCAAGAACAATAATGACTGTTGTACAACAGCTGCCCCATTCCCTATCCGTTTATGTGTTGTTCAGGCTTGGTGAATCCTTTTAGGATCCATTTTAGTGATTTGAATTATTTATTTTGTAACATTTAAAAAAATTATTCATCTAAAAAAATTATTTATCTTTTGAAAAAAATAAATTTTAAGACATGTGGTCAGATTATATCTAATTATTATTATTATTATTTTTTCATAGATGAGGTCTTATTAGTGTGAATAATTCAAACCTAACAATACTTGGATCACCAATGGAAGAAAAGCTTAATCCCTCCCTTTATTTAATAAAATAATAATGAATTCAAAAGAAAATAAATAAATAAATTTTGACGTGGCAAATGCCTATTGGGTAAACACATACAACAACACTTTAACAACTTTTTTGGCAAGCTAGCAAAAAGCTAACTTTTGGTTTTTTTAACCAAAAAAGTTAGCTTTTTTTACCCAAGTCACTACCTAAAAAGTTAGTTTTTTTGGTTAAAAAAGCTAAAAGCCAACTTTTTACCAACTTCCTAAAACACCATAAATTTTAATAAGGCAGTGAGCGTACTGTTGGGCATCCGTGGACCTACCACGGAGTCCACATTGATAATCCGAATCGTGCAATGTGTAGGTTTCGTCGAGTATTTTATCCTTGCAAAAAATTATGTTAATTGAATATCGATAACTACTTGATCAATCCATTTTGTGTCAAAATTAAGCATAATTTTAAAAATAATTTATTGACACAAATGTAATCTGATCAAATAGTTATTGATATTAGATTAACATGATATTTTACATAAATAAAATAGTCAATAAATTTTACATATTAAATAGTTTAAATTATCAAAATGGATTCAAAATAAGCCAAAATGAAGCATCCAACTTATATATTTAAGGGTCATGCTTGGTAGCTCGAAAGAGCTACGCCCCGAATCCCCCGAATTTGCAGAAAACAGAAGAAGGAGAAGGAAGGAGGAGGAGGAGGGGGAAGAAGAAAAAGAGAAGGAAGGAGGAGGAAGAGGAAGCCGAAGGACTGGAGAGGGCCAAATAAATCGGGGTGTGGAGGCGGAGGCGGAGGCGGAGGGCGGAGAAAGAGGCAGAGGCAGTGGCTGCGACAGCGAGGAGCTGCGACGGCGGGCGACGAGTTCTTCCCTGCGACGGCAAGAAGCTCTTCCCTGCGACGAGCTCTTCTCTCCCTCTCCCTCTTTCTCTTTCTCTTCCTCTCCCTCTCCCTCTGTCTCAGAGCTGCGTGAAGAAGAAGAAGAAAAAATAAAATAAAATAAAAATAATACCCAAAACGACGTCGTTTTGGACATTAGAGGGATTAGGGGGGCATTTTTTGAGCTCTCAAACATTATCATATATTTAATAACTTGCATTTCCAAAACATTCTTACATACCAGAGGAACCGCCATTCTGTACAACACTAACAGCATATTTGTTTGATGGGATTCAGGGTAGGATTGGACTAATAATTTATTCGAATTAATAATCCGTTGTTTATTTTAAATTTTTTGTATTGAACTATTAATCTCAAATCTGTTAGACTATTGTATGTCATGGGGGGAGGGGGTGAGACACAAATCATGGGATAACTCATCCCATGCGATTAGGCTACCAAATTACATTGTTGACCGTCTAGTATTAAATATCTTTTTTCTCGTGGTATTAATTATACTTAATAAAGTAGTCTCAATTTAAAAATAAAATAATTTTATTTAATTTTTATTGATATTTTATTTATTTAATTTTTTAAAATAATTTTTTATAGATATTTTATTGATGTTTTATTTTAAAATTTTGTTGATATTTTATTTAATTTCATTATTTAAATTTTAACAGATGTTTTCTTTAATTTCATTATTTAATTATTATTATTTTTTTAAATAAATTTATTTAAAATTTTAATTTAAAAAATAGCATATATTTTTATTTATATTTTATTTATTTAATTTAAAAAAATTAATTAATTGTGTAAAAAAATAAAATAAAATAATTTTTTATTTAATCTAACTAAAAATATTAAAATATTAAAGATATGTTTAATATTTCTATTACTTAATAAATAATTTAAAAAGATAAAATAGTCATTTGAGCATTTATCATTCTCTATAATATCCCAAATAAACATAGGATTCATATCTTATTTAACAAAATAGTCCTTAATTACCTGACATATAATCTCATGACTAAACAAATATAAAATACATATTTTATCCAACCAAATAATCTCAAAATTATGAATCTCAAGATTATTTGGATTCCAATGACTCCTTATTCAATCCGTGCTAACAAACATTCAATACAATACACAAAACGCTACCGTGTCTGCCGCTGATATTGTTGACTTTTTTTTTTTTAACATCATAAGTTTGACATTGACTTTTTCAAATCAAAATATTAATAAGTACTAGTAATCAATCAAGCGTGGAGGCTCCATCTGACACATGTTGAATTTCATATTCAAAAAGATGAGATTCTAAAGACTATTTTGGAGGATCACTTACAAACTGATTTTTTTTATTTATTATAAAAAAAAAAAAAAAAAAACGTATAAAATATAAATAAATCATATGATTTAAATAAGTCAAAAATCTAAGTTAACTTATAAACTTGATCCCAAAATGACCCTTAATTATTATTATGGCAAATGACAATAATAGATCATTGGACACAATTCCTCTATTTGATTTAGAAGGCCTATTCACATAGGAGTAATATTTGGAGTTAGACCTTATAAAGAACTGAGGTCTCAGAAGTTACTCTTAAGTGGTTATTACAAAGTAAAGTCACTCAATCATATAGTGGTAAGCTATGAATTCTCAAACATGTGATGATTCAAATCCACACTCTTGACACTAGGTACGGTTCATCAAAAATTAAAAAGTTTGTTTTAGATTAAAAAATTCGTCCTACCAACTATATGTTATCGCCTGAATGGCTAACTCCCAAAAGAATGGAACCTGAAATCTCAAAACCCATGTCCCAAAGTCTTATTAGGTTTCATTTAGGAAGTGGGTTAAATTTTACACTTTTTAGTTATTTTAGCTTGAGGCTAAAAAGTTCGTTTAGATTGACTTTTTTCTATTTTTTTAACTTTTATGAAAAAAAAAAAATAATTATGATTTAAATGTAATATTTTATCTTATTAATTTTTTAACTACTCTTTCTTTTTTTCTTTCTTTTGACTAAAAATATAACCAATCTCATTTTAATCCATTGCCAAACGAGAGCTAAGCTGTCACACCCGCTTGGATTTCTACATTGGACTTGGTCCTCTCTTATGCAAATTTCTATTTTGTTTATTTTATTTGTAATATGTCAAGATTGCCCTTCTTTAGAGGTTTCATTCACCAAACGATGCACCCACCACTGCATGACAACACAATGACATTTGATAATTTTTTTATTATTTTTAATTAATTAATTTATTTATTTTTTGGGTATTTTTTACAAACCCTAGTTCAAAAGGAAAAATCAAATTACCAACTCAATCCACTGAAATGGTCCCAGAAAATTACCATAAAAAATTGGTCAGTAGTGTATATTTTAAGTTTTTATTGTGGGGCCATATTTGGAGTGAATTTAGGACATATAAGTTTTTATTGTGGGGCCAAATTTTGAATTTTTTTTAATATTTATTTATAAATCTCTTTTCACTTATTTATATTTTATTTATTTTAAATTATTTTATTATATTCTAATAAATTTTATGAGTAACATAATTATCAAAATATCCCAAATAATAATATATATTCACATTAACAATGTGAATATTCTATAATATGAACATTCAAATTGTCAAATGAACATTCACACGTCAATGTGAGCATTCATACTGTAACATATGAATATTCATATTACCAAATGACTAAACATTCAAAAAATATTTGTAACAGTAAAATTATCTATAAAATATCTTAAATATGAAAATTATGATTTAATAGATCAAATGTCTAAATAATAAGACTTATTGAAATAAAACTAAAATTAAAATATAAGTATTTAAAAAATAATTTCCTAATAAATATATATATATATATGAATAATGCTTGGGACCCCCTTTTGGGGGTCACCCCCTCACCCCCCCTTTGCCACGTGGCGGGGGGTGATTGGAGGAGCAGGAAAAAAAAGAAAAAGAAAAAGAAAAAGTAACCAATGAGAGAGGGAGGGGGTCAAAGGGGGTGGGGGGAAAAGGGGGATGAATCATTGTTGTATATATATATTTATCACTGGATTTGTAATGGGTTGAGTGGAACTTATTTGGCCTATCATGGTCAATTGACTGAGAGGAAAAATTATTAAATAGTCCTCAAAAACAGCGTGGCATTACCTGAGTGATACTCTTAAAAAATTGGGCATCAATCTCTTATTACGACACCAACCATTGACCGATCCAAAGCTCAGGAAGTCACGATGGACTGAGATACGGCTGCTAAAGGGACATCTAACCACATTCCAAATAGTTTGTTGAAGTAGTAATAAAGCAGTTGTCGAATTGAATTAAATTCAGGGAAAATGAGTTCAACTGTATCTACAGATGGTTAAAATGAAACTCGGTGGACTAGTTCAATGCCCCTAAGATGTCATGGCCTAGTTAAAACCACTAAAAATGTACTACTTTTTTTCTAGATCAAAATTGCCAGCAATTCACGGTATTAAATAGGAGTATCAGAAGATTACAAGTTAACCCACTTGATAAAGATTTCGTTATCAAGGGCCATGTCTAGATTCGAGTATTATTATTGTGTTATGTAGAGTTTTCGTTTCTCTAATCCCTTCTTATCAATTTTAAAATAAAAAATAAAAAATTATATATGTAGTAGGATTTGGTAATGGTTATGTCTTAATAATATTAAAAATATCAGTAGTGATATGTACTAGGAATTACAATAGTGAATTTTTTAAAATCATCAACCACAAGCAACCGATATTTCAATATAAAAAACATGGACCCGATATAATAGGTAGCAACCGATATTTAAAAGCATGCTATAATCTACAGCTATTGAGAATGACTAGAAAGCAATGTTATATATAAACGGATTTCTTACTAAATTTTCTTAGTAAGAAATTTGCTTATATATAACTTTTTCTATGATAAAAAAAAAATAAAAATGGCACCGTTGTTTTAGGGTTACCTTGCAAGAGCACATGGATCCCAAGTGGAGGGAACTGCATTTCGGACCTCATCGGAGAGTACAAGAGGGTACCGGTCAATATGAACAATGAAGAGTACTATGAAGTAACCATCAAACGCTAAGTATTTGGTTTTTTGTGCATCAAATGCCCATGATCCGCTCTGGAAACCAAACATAGAGTTGAATTGACCGGAAGGAATTTTCCCAGACACCGAGGATTTTTGGTTGAAAAGCTCCGACATCTGCATCGATATACTATCTCGTAACTTTAAGTCAATAAAAATAACTCTTATGTCTATAAATATTTTATATATCACTAACTTTTCTCACTGTATCGATTATTCATCGTCTATAGTCCATTTGGATTGAAGAATTTAGTGAGAAAACAAAAGAAATGAAGATAAAGTGAACAATATAGTCTTATTTGGATGAATGTGAGAAATTATGAGAAAAATAAATCACTTAAAAGATTTAATTGTTTTTGTCAAAATGAAAATGAATTGGTAATAAACCAAAGTTACTAAATTATTGTAATTTGAGTTGCAATAGGTGTACCTTTCCAATAACATTAATAATATTATTTTCGCTTGCCAATTAAAATAAAAAAAATAAGAAGTTATTATACATAGAATTTTATAATATCTCAATTACCCATTTAAATATAAAATAAAGAAAAAAAAAATAACATAGCTGTCCTCTTATAGTTCTTGTTCATCCTAATTAAATAATAACAAATCACAATCATTTTTTCTTTTCTTACCAACCGTAATCCTCTCATTTCTTTTCTACCAAACAAAGTATTAGCACTTGAATTATATATTAAGATTTTATTCTCTTCCATTTTTCCCCCTTCATAATCATTTCTATACAAGAAACAAATTTCAAGAATATACACACAAAAAAAAAAAAAAAAAAAATGACAGATAACATCTCTGTTATGTATAATAAAAACAATCAATGGCAACAACAGCAACGATGAAAATGGAGAAGAAGAAGAAACCTGGTTGAAGTCGAGGATGTCGGATTGGTATCGAGTTCGATCACCTTTGTCGCATTTTATGTCGACAGAGACATCCTTGTAGGTTCCGAAACCCGGTACCACAAGCTCTCTTGTTTCTGTTTCATTTAGCAAAACTAATCTATCTTTTCCCTTGTGGTATTTTTGTCTAAAATCAGATGTTATATCAAACCCTTTACCCAGGCAGCTAAGAGCTTTCTCTACAATTCCATTATCACTCATCTCTTTGATTGTTTAGAGAGAGAGAATGAGGAATAGGGAATGGGTAAGACAACTATATAAATGTCTTTACGGGAAGTTTGAAAGAGAGGAATAGAGAGGAATACAATAGGTGGGAACTTTCTTTAAATTTCTTAATTCCCTTTCTTGTTTCTTTTTTCTTGTTTCTTTGGTTAACAATAAACTCTTACTTTGACCATTCTCTCTCTCTCTCTCTCTTCTTTCTCTGTTCCTCTCTCTCTCTCTTGATTTTTATAAGCCAAGCTTTCACACTCAGAACGCGAAAAATGGTGGAAGGACTGATTTGTCCTTGTTGAATGGGACAAGAACAAGAATTAACCAGTCCTGTGGAAAATTGACATTTTTGTTTTCTGTGACTTTGAAGGATATATCAGCTTCACATGTATAATTGATTCAGATCTTCTATGTGGTTAAATTATGAAGTTAATTCTACGAAAAATGTTTGAAATACTTTTTAAAAACTTTTTATTTTGGCCCACAATACAATATATGGTATAATAGGTATATCTTTTAATTTGTTATATATTCAAACGATATACAACTCAATTCTTTTGTCACATCAACTTAAAAGGATTGACTTCATCATTATGAATAATGAAGTCATCCCAAAAAGTTATTAAATTAGCCAAAAAGCCAACTACTTATACCAAAAAGTCAAAGATTCTCTTTTCTCTCTATTTTTTGCACATCTTTTCGTAATTAGCCAAAAAGTCATCCCAAACATACAAGTTTTTTTTACCTACCTTTTTAGCCAAATAGCCAAAAAGTTACTAAATTAGCCTGTTCCCAAACGAGGCCTTAGTCTTAAGTTTAAAATCTTGAGTGCAAACAATTTTTTAAGATAAGTTTATATGCTGCCTCGACTTTAATTGAATCCATTATTGGCAAACAGTGTGATTGGTCCCTAGGATTAGCCGGTCTATAGAGTTAGATACCAAATTATAAAAAAATAAACTCTTTTATAACATCATTATGAATAAATTTAGAATAAATTACAAATACACACTCTAAGATCTGATTAAAATACGAATCGCCCTCTGTGGTTTTGAAAATTACATTCCACCTCCTAAGGTTTCTAATTTCATAACAAATTACCTTTTTTATTAATAAATCATGAAGTCAATTAACAGTTTTTAATAATGTTAAAAATATGTTTCAATTAATAATTTAGATAATTTTATTATTGTATAGGAGAACAATTATGAATTTCATTTTTTTAGTTAATTCTGTTAAAAAAATTCTAATAAGGGGGTATTTATAATTTTTCAAATTACAAGGGGTAATCTGTATTTTAAGCAAACCTTAAACTTAATGTTGGTGTATGAAAAATGTCTAAGATACATATTTTTATTGAGTTTATTGACTAAAATACATTTTTTCCGATAATTTTACTTAACAAAAATAAGGTGAATCGTCAGTTTAAATTGAAAACAAATCAAAATTTTAGAATTTGAATTGATAAAATAAAAAAATTTATGATTTATTTTGTTATAAGACTCAAACTTTGAGATTTTTTTGGGTAATTTGGCCAAAACCCCCTAGGCCCAACATGTTAATGTATAAAGGACAACTCAAAATATTTTACTTCCTAAATCCCCTGAACAGGAAGCATGTTTTTCACGAAAAACAAATTAATATTTTTTCTTCTTTTTCTTCATGAAGGACAATCTTGCCTTAGATATATATTTCAGCGACAACCAACGAAACATTCTTTCCTTCAATTTCTTTGGTGTTGAAAGATTAAAATTCGATTCAAAATCATGCCCGTTTGGTGGTTTTTGAAAGGAAATTGGAGGTTGTTGAGACAATGAAGCCGTTAGAGGCCTTGCAAGATCTAATTGAAGAAGCTAAGCTTCGAACGGTGTATTGGACACTTTGTATCTATGCAATATCTTACTTTTGGACTCATATGTTCTTCAATTTCGATTCAACTCGACGCTTTTCAACACCAAAGAAATTGATTCTTTATGTTAAAAATTAATGGTTAAAATTCATGATGCTTTTTGTGGTTTCTAGATCGAGAAACTGTTGAATTTGCATTTTGATATATAGAATATATTAATTTAATCTCAGTTAGGGTTTGACATTGCAGATTTTGAATTAGTATTGCGTTGTGTAAGTTTTTTGTGAGTTGGAGTGAAGGTGATATGTGTTAAAGATAGGAAAAACTCATATTAACTAAGCAAAATATGTGTTCAAGAATGATAGTAAAGTAATGATCAAAATTCAGTTGATTTCGGGGCTTCTTCTGCTACTGATGTGTCATTTTCGATTAGTACAAAGAGGGTTTTTGAAGCTGCAATTGAGTATTCTACGAGTATGGGTCTTAATTTCTAGAAGTAGTGTGAGTTCACACACAGGGAGGCTCATACTTTGTTTTTGTTGCTGATGCTGTAACAATCTAGATTTTTAATTATTCTGTAAAATTTATACTAATATTATTTAATCTCAATTAGAAAAATATATAATTTATTATATATTATTATGCGTAATTTTGTAAAACAATATAATGAGTACAAGTTTAGGGGTCAAAATAATAATAATAATAAGGGGTGTGGTAATAAAATAAATAAATAATTTTCTGTTGGTATAGGATAAAGTATAATTTAATTATGGATTAATTAGCTTATATAATTATTTATGAAGAATTAGGCCAAAATGTAATTATAGGAAATTAATTAGATAAGTATAAATCTAAGAGATTTGAATCCAAATCTGAGACGGATTTGCCGTGGACACATGGAGGGAAATGGTTCGGCGTGCCTCCCTATAAATGGAGAGGAGAGCAAGATCAAAGAGGAAAAGAAAGAAGAAAGAAAAGAAAGAGAAGAAAGAAATGAGAGAAAGAAATAAAGAAAGGAAAAAAAAGAAGAAAAAAAATAATGGAAGCTGAGATGGTTTTTGATAATGAAAAGAAAGAGTAAGGTATTAAAGTTAAGGTAAGTTATATTATACCTAGAGTCACCAAAATGTATTTTACGTATATTTTAACTTACCATAGTTTATTTTTATGCAAGTTATGTTTTATAAATTATTATAAACTATATTATTATTTCAGTTACGTGGATTACTTTCTGAACCCTATTTGTTTTAAAGGAAACCGATGGATATGTTTGTTTATATTTTAAAGAATATTTGGCTATGACCTTATATACAATTATGTTTTGTAAGTACCACCACGGGAGTCCCACGCCTTGGGGAACTTAAATAACCATTGGCTTCTGTTTGACTACTTTGTGGTCCTCTGTTTGTCATGGATCCATTGATCTCTATTCTGTGAGGAGCAAAGTGCTGTACGGAACTAAGTGCTACACTATTGTGGGAGCCACCTCTAGAATCCGTACGAGCCACCTCTTGAATCCGTACCTCTGTTCTGTGCGGAGCAAAATGCTGTGTGGAGCTAAGTGCTACACTATTGTAGGCACCACCTCTAGAATCCGTACGAGCCACCCATTGAATTCGTACCTCTGTTCTAATTATCACTTCTATGACCTCTGTTCTGTTATGTTCTGTACCATGGTTATGGCTATATATTTACATAATTTCTGTATTTTTGTTTCTGCCACTTAAATGATTTATTTACCAAACTGAGTTATGTAAATGTTTTGGCCTAATTAACTATCTATGGTTATTTCGTGTCCCTTATACTCTTGGTATAATATTTCTCACTCTGTCATATGCTTATAGTTGTTTACCAATTTTCAGGAAACAATGCAATTCAGAAATAGTTTTGGAAAGTCTTAGATGCGGGACTGCGAAATAGACACACACAACACTTTTATGATATTTTTATATGTAAATATCGGCCTTTTTGGTCAATGTATTTTGTAATAAAAATAGAAGCTCCGATGATTATTTTGGTACCCTTATATTACTTCCGCTTGCGTTTATTGATTTGTTTAAGAATTGGCCGGAGGTAACCTCAGTTACTGGCCAGCACGATACTTAACCCTGGGGTACGGGGAGCAGGTCGTGACAAATGGTATCAGAGCAATGGTTTATTTTTAAAAAAAAAAAAAAAAATCATCATTGGAGCATAGGACACATGCACATTTAAGAAGTAGGATAGTGGGTAATTGGTACCCAAATATTATATTTTGTTAGTCGATTTAATTATATTATAATTTTATATGATTATATATATATAATAAAAAAAAATTTAGTGTGCCTAATTTGTGAAGGATATTAGATATAATTTATATTTGTTATATTAAAAGAAGAACAAGAAAAGAAAGATGTCGGGCTCAAGCACCCACCAAAATTATAATATAATAAAATACATATAATTTTCAGTTCAGTATTCAAAAAAAATTTATTTTGACGTTTTTTAAAAGTGGGTTCAAATTATAAAGATACTAATTTTGAAACTATTTCCCATCAATTAAAAGTTCATCTCAAATTTTTCAATTCTTGCATATAATTCTGTCATTATGTTCTCATTTGTATTTATTTTTATCATAAACAATACGAGTGAAATGTTTTTAAAATCGCACCTTATTTGACAACTAGACATGAGTTGTTTTTGGTAACTTTTTTTTTTTTTTTTTTTAAGTACTATTTTCTATCAGATTAATCATCTAATATATATTTATCAGAGTGCGCAGCGGATAACTTACATATGACAAATTTCGAAGACGAAATTTTAAAAGGAGGGAAGAGTGTAACAACCTAGATTTTTAATTATTCTGTAGAATTTATACTAATATTATTTAATCTCAGTTAGAAAAATATATAATTTATTATATATTATTATGCGTAATTTTTTAAAACAATATAATGAGTAAAAGTTTAGGGGTAATAATAATAATAATAATAATAATAATAATAATAATAATAATAATTGGTGTGGTAATAAAATAAATAAATAATTTTCTGTTGGTGTAAGATAAAGTATAATTTAATTATGGATTAATCAGCTTGTATAATTATTTATGAAGAATTAGGCCAAAATGTAATTATAGGAAATTAATTAGATAAGTATAAATCTAAGAGATTTGAATCCAAATCTGAGAAGGATTTGCCGTGGACACGTGGAGGGAAATGGTTCGGCCTGCCTCCCTATAAATGAAGAGGAGAGCAAGATCAAAGAGGAAAAGAAAGAAGAAAGAAAAGAAAGAGAAGGAAGAAAAGAGAGAAAGAAAGAAAGAAAGAAAGAAAGGAAAGAAAAGAAGAAAAAACTAATGGAAGCTGAAATGGTTTTTGATAATGGAAAGAAATAGTAAAGTATTAAAGTTAAGGTGAGTTATATTATACCTTGAGTCACCAAAATGTATTTTACGTATATTTTAACTTACCATAGTTTATTTTTATATAAGTTATGTTTTATAAATTATTATAAACTATATTATTTCAGTTACGTGGATTATTTTCTGAACCCTATTTGTTTTAAAGGAAACCCATGGATATGTTTGTTTATATTTTAAAAAATAATTGGCTATGACCTTATATACAATTATGTTTTGTAAGTACCACTACAAGAGTCCCACGCCTTGGGAAACTTAAATAACCATTGGCTTCTGTTTGACTATTTTGTGGTTCTTTGTTTGTCATGGATCCATTGGCCTCTATTCTGTGTGGAGCAAAGTGCTGTGCGGAGCTAAATGCTACACTATTGTGGGAGCCACCTCTAGAATCCGTACGAGCCACCTCTTGAATCCGTACCTCTGTTCTGTGCGGAGCAAAGTGCTGTGTGGAGCTGAGTGCTACACTATTGTGGGAGCCACCTCTAGAATCCGTACGAGCCACCTTTTGAATCTGTACCTCTATTCTGATTGTCACTTCTGTGACCACTGTTCTGTACCGTGGTTATGGCTATATATTTACATAATATTCGTATTTTTGTTTCTGCCACTTAAATGATTTATTTACCAAACTGAGTTATGTAAATGTTTTGGCCTAATTAACTATCTATGGTTATTTCGTATCCCTTATACTCTTGGTATAATATTTCTTACTCTGCCATGTGCTTATAGTTGTTTACCAATTTTCAGAAAACAATGCAATTTAGAAATAGCTTTTGGAAAGTCTTAGATGCGGGGCTGCGGAATAGACACACACAACACTTTTATGATATTTTTATATGTAAATATCGGCCTTTTTGGTCAATGTATTTTGTAATAAAATAGAAGTTCCGATGATTATTTTGGTACCCTTATATTACTTCCGCTCGCGTTCATTGATTTGTTTAAAAATTGGTCGGAAGTAACCTCAGTTACTGGCCATCATGATGCTTAACCCTTGGGTATGGGGAGCGGGTCGTGACAGATGCTCTGTTCAAAACTGATAATAAAATCTTACTATCAACCATAGTAATATTTTACTGTAAAACGGAGTAACATGTTACTATTTACGTCAATTTCGACAGTAATTTATTTATTTTTAAGAATTTAATAGTCAATCTGCATCTTGGTTGATAGATTTTGATGAGCAGATTCTAAAAGTACTAATTTTATTAAAAACTGACATTTAGATCAAAAATTATATTATTTTAAAGTTTAAAATATTAAATTACTCATCACTAAGGTTATTTTGGTAATAATGTACTGGACTTTTCAAAAAAACTTTTTATACTTATTATTAATGCATTAAAGTTTTATTATGAGAGTGCATTGACCAAATCTCCCATTTTTCCCAAAAAAAAAAAAAAAAAACATTTTAAGGGTTATTTACATGAAACCTTTTAAATTGTTGTCAAGTATCACTTTGACTCTTTGAATTAAAAAAAAAAAAGCCATATAAATTGAATATCATAAAATTCCTTAACAATATTGAAAGAACACATTTAATTACTAAAATGTACCATATTGAGTGTAGTATAAATGGATAGATTGTATAGATAATTGAATATCATAAAATTCCTTAACGGTATTAACATAACACATTTAATTACTAAAATGCACCATATTGAGTGTAGTATAAATTGATAAATTGTATAGATAATTAGTTATATATTTTAGGGCACTCGATCTGTAAATTCAATTTTGAATTTTGTTTGACCAAAGGTTCAAACACTTAAATACTTTGTCCATAAGGACAAACTTCCATAAAATGACCAAACTACCTATATATATATATATATATCCTTTCCCAAACCAAACCAAATTCGTAACCCAACCAAACCGCTCGTCTCTCTTTCTCTTTCTCTCATTCATCGCTCTGTCGATCTCCTTCGGTGATCTCCTTTCTCCGCCTTTTTCAGTTGCTGATCTCCTTCTCACTCTCTCTCTCTCGCTCTCTCTCTCCTAAACACCAACATCGTTTTCGAACTTTGAGCATGGCTTTTGAATCATCAGATCGTAACAACTTTGCTAAGGCTTCATTTGGGAAGTGGGTTGGCTTTTTGGATTTTTTGGCTTTTTTAGCCTGGGGCTAAAAAGCCTGTTTTGGAAAGGGCTTTTTTGGCTTTTTTAGTTTTTTTGTAAGAGAAAGAATGTAATGATTATGAGTTGGATGTGATATTTTGTCTTATTAGGCTGAAAAACCTATTTTGTTTTTTGTGGCTATTTTAGCCAATTAAGCTCCAAAACAAACTTCCCAAACATAGGCTAAGAAAGTGTAATGACCCGGACTCATGTGACGTAATTACCGGTAAATAATTATGTGTTTATATGATTTAATTGAAGAATATCTGTTTGAATTGGAAAATATCTGTTGGAATTATGACTTTGGGACTGAAATCGATGACTGTAATGGATTCAGAAAGTGAAATTGAATATATCTATGTGATACCGGGAATTTTTAGAGCTAATTGGAACAGTAAATTGAATACTGAATTTCGTCTGATTCGTAGGCCATGTTTGGCTTCAAGTTTTGGGCATAAATGTTAATTGTAATATATATGAGTATAGATAAGGATGTATGACCCATGTTTGACTCAAACCAAAGAGAGAAAATATCTGGGAGAGAGAAGAGAGAAAAACGAGAGAAGGGAGAAACCAAGGAAGAAAAGGGGAGAAAAGGAAAGAAGAGGAAGAACAAGAGGAAATCAAGCTTGATTCTCTTCAACCAAGGATTCAAGGTAAGATTTACATGTAATTGATTGTTGGTACTTGGAATCTAGCATGATGAACTCAAGAGCATGGCTTTAAAGTAGTATGATTCATGATTATTTGGCATATTCAAGGGACAACCTCCATGGATGTAGAGAATGAAGCTTGTATATATATGTTTATGAGTTCTCATCTTAGTTCATGGCCTAATCTAGTATATGATGCAATTGGGTTTTGATTTGGAGATTGATGTTGAAATTATGTTGTTAATCTAGTGTTTTAAGACTTGGATTTCATGAATGTTGGAATGGTTTTGCAAAAAGGAGGGATTGAAGCTTGGAAAATTCCAGAATTTCGGATTCGCAGGGTCCGCTCGAGCGGAGGTGAGCCCGCTCGAGCGCAGAAAACACCCTTCCAGCAGTTTGGGCATTTTGTTCAGTCCGCTCGAGCGGCCAAAGTGGCGCTCGAGCGGGAAGGCCATTTTCAGGAAAATTATGAAAGTGGTACAGCATGAATTACTTGATTTTAACATGTTAATGGCATCACTTAAACATCTTATAAACATGAATTAAAGTAAAGAAGATTAGATTGAGCATGACATGGAAATGAAAGAATATAAAGAAGTATGGAAAGGCATGACTCATATGATGTATTGTTGATAAGGAATGTTAAGAAATGTGTTACATATTGATGCTTGCAGGTCAATCTGTGAAGACCGTGCCATCGGATTTGGAAACCCGCTGTAAGTAACATTACTGTAAAAATATGTCATTATGAATTATATTCCAAAAGTGTTATGAGTTGATATGATACGTTTTAAAATGTGAATTTAACTGTGAATGAATGATTATTATGATATGGTTTCGGATATGATATTTGTTTCTGTAAACGAATGTACTCTATTAGAATGTTATGAAAATGTGATGCAAAGGCTATGAGAAGGTACATTAAGTTGAAATGTAATTTGATTCTGTGAACGAATGTCTTATTTGTAAATCTAATATGGCATTTACGGATAGTCCCAAGTCATGGGGGACGGCATGAAAATGCATGGTCCATGACTAGTCCCAAGTCATGGGGGACGGCATGAAAATGCATGGTCCATGACTAGTCCCAAGTCATGGGGGACGGCATGAAAATGCGGGTCCATGACTAGTCGTTAATTCGACGTTATGAAAAGGTGTTTAATCGGTGTACGGACCGGTTAAACTAGTCGTTAATTCGACGTTATGAAAAGGTGTTTAATCGGTGTACGGACCGGTTAATCTAGTCGTTAAGTCGACGTTACGAAAGGTATGAAAGTTTATGAAAAGGTTATGAAAGGATTACGAAATGGTTATGAAATGGATAGTTATGACAAAGTTATGGAAAGGTATATAAAACGGTTATGAAAATGTTATAAAAAGGTCCTACGGCATATGTCGATGGGTATTTCTTATATGATTATTGTTTATTGATTATGATAAATATATATATATAGATATGGATTTATGGTCTAATGAAATGTTGGATTTCCTTTTTCTGTAATGTACTTGCTGAGCTTTAGCTCATTATTTGTATTTATGTATTATAGGTGAGCCTGCTGGAGTCAAACCTAAGCTGAGGTTTACATCAAGCCTAACCAGATGTTGAGTGCCTCCGAGGTGAGGCTAGACCTGAACGGCCAGTAGTGAGTTTTGTCTCAAGTTGTATTAGTGTCACGTATCTATGTGTTTTGTATATGGTTCTTTGTAACATTTAATGTAAAGGTAAAGATAGTGGGTAATTAACATCATGAGTGGCATGTAAATGTATGTTCATATAAACGCACAACTCTTCGGACTATTACATTTTATTTTCGCTTCCGCGAGCCCCGTTTATTTATGTTTGTAAAGTAAGGCCTGTGGTAATCTAGGATTACTGGCCGGTCTCGTCACCGAACTTTTAGGGGCGGGTTCGGGGCGTGACAGAAAGGGTTCGATTTTTCTACCGATGACATTCTCTGGGACTTTCTCACCATTGATTTCAGTGGAATTCCCTAGCCAAGACCGTCGATGATGGTGGCGACAATGGGGTCACAAATCTAAACATGGCTTTCACCACTGCATCCACATCCGCCGCCAAAGAACAACGACGACATTAAAATCTCCAAGGAGAATGAGATCAAACGGTCTTGTAGTGGATTCGCACCACTACCGTCGTAACACCACATCCTCCTCCTTCTTTGCTAGTGGATCTGCTGGATCCAAGAAGATCTAACCACCATAGGCCTACACAAGATTGAAAATCTTAGATTGAAGGGTTTGAAGCTTCAATACATCTCTCTCTCTCTATATACATATATATGTATTTGATGTTGTGTTTGTATAACCTGTCCAAATATATATTTGATATATATTTTAGGCGGTGAAGAATAAGATTCTGGATTTTGAGTTGTTGAACTGCAACCAAATGGCTTGCTCTAGTACTAAGAAGATTGAAGATAAGCATCTGTGTAGAGAAGATGTGGAAATGGTGATGGCGAGGTTAGGGATTTTGTGCAACCTTGAAGATGAGAAACTTGTGGAGAGTTTGGGCTTCGATGATCAGGATTATTTTAGGGTTTTTGTTGTTGTTATTATTTACTATCTGTCTCTCACTCCAAATCTATATGTTTATAATTTAGGGGTTCTTTTTGTTGTTGTTATTGTCGTTGATGATGATGATAATGATGATATAAAAAAAAAAAAAAAAAAGATTGCAACAAAACAAAAAAATAAAAATATTTAACAAAAGTGATAGATTTGTTTTGAACAGATAATAGGATATATATGTTCAAAATTTGAACATATAGGGGCTTGGTATGCAAATATGGAGAAATTTTGAGATTTTGGACGGATAAAGAGAAAATTAAATAGATAAAGGAAAAAAATTTGGATAGATAATAAAAAATAAACACATATTTTAACAGATATTGTTTCAACAGAGAAGAACAAATAGAAACCCATAGAATTTGAATAAATAGAGAGAGAAACCCACAGAATTTGAACAGACAAGGAAAAAAAATTGAATAGATAAGGAAAAAAATTCAACAGATAGATATAAATTTGAATAAATAGTCAAAAAAATTTAAACAGATAGAAAATAATTTGAACAGATAGATATAAATTTGAATAGATAGTAAAAAAAAGTCAACAGATAAATTAAAAGATAAAATTGGATACAAAGGCTTTGTTTGGGATGTGTGTTGGCTTTTTGGTTATTGTAGTCTGGGATTAAAAAGCCTCATTTAGGACGAGCTTTTTGCTTTTTTTTTTTTTTTTTAAAAAAAACTTTTGTGAGAGGAAAAATTAAATGATTATAGTTTGGATGTAACATTTTATCTTATTGACTTTTTAACCTATTTTATCTTTTTGTGGCTATTTTAGCCTTTTAACCACAAAAATCTTCATGTCAAACAAGGGTAAAATATTCTTCAAAATAAACAAAAAGGCTTCTCATTAAACTATTTTGCAAATAGTGAATCTCTCGCTAATAAAAAAAATATCTACTGGGTCCAATGCCTTAGACCCTCCTTAAGTTGAACTTTTCAACAATTATCTCTATATTTTATTGATGTTTCTTACTATGATAAAAAAAAAAAGTGGAGGGGGACTTATGTATAGATCCTATTAAGTGGACTTATTATCTAATAAATTTCATAATAATTAATGAATTTTTCATCATACACTATTAAAAAAGTCACTAATTGTTAATTTTTAACGACAATTTAAAAATTTTATTACAAAAAAATGTCACTAATTTAAGTTTTAGCAACAATTTTAAAAAATTGTCACAAAAAAATGTCGCTAATTTTCAACTTTCGACGATAGTTTGAAATTTTTTTTTACAAAAAATATCACTAATTATAAATTTTAGCAACAGTTTATAAAAATCATGACCAAAAAAAAAAAAAAAAGTCACAAATTGTCAATTTTTAACATATATGTAAAAAAATTCTCACAAAAATTATTTTTAGCGACGATTGTAGTAAGACTTATTTTCAATAGGATTTGATAGGAATTACATCCAACTATTAAGACTTATTGGTAGTTTACTTTTAAAAAAAAAACATTGCAAAAAATAGAACTCTTAAATAAACCAAACTACTCAAGTTGGATTCGTATTTAGCTCGTTAAAAACTTGTTTAAGATTGATTTGTTATTCGACACATTTTAAAACTTGTTAGGTTTTCAAGTTAAATTTAAACAACCTATTATTTGATTCGATAAGTTTATATATTATAAAAAATTAAATTAATCAAGCTTGACTTGCGTTTGATTTGTTCAAGATCAACTAAGGTCGCATTAATCTAAAAGTCAAAAAGTCATTAAAAAAAGTCAAAAATCCAACAAATTATACCTAAAAAAAAAAGTGAAAATTTTAATTTTCTCTACTTTTTGCACAATTTTTTATAAAAAAATCAAAAGTCATCACAAACATACTATTTTTTTTACCCCATATTTTAACTAAAAAATTACTAAAATAGTATATTCTCAAACGAGACCACATTATGCAAATAAGTCAAATTTAAATATATTTTAAAATTCATTAAATTCTCAAAATAAATGTGATTTACCTAATACTCGGGCAAGTTCACAGCCTCACAGGAAAAAAATGATAGAGAATTTAGATCCCTCGTGAACCACCGCCGCGGTCCATATATCCACAAAACTTCTTCCTTGCTGCTATCTCCATCTATCTATCTGTTTCACGAGGACATGCCATCAGCCACACCATTACTTTTACCCTTAGCAAATTTTTTTTTTTTTTTTAATTTCATTTTTAATTTACTTTTTCTTTTAATATATGTTTTTTAAGATGAAAAGGAGGTGTGACAACGTCATTTTCAAAATAATAAACTATTTCAATGAGTCTTTTTCATTTGATATTAATAAATATATATATATATGAAATATCATTTTGTACAAATTATTATTATTATTTTAAAATTTTATATGATTGACTCTTTCAATTAACATGATGGACAATTGTATTAGCATAAGAATCGGAGGACTCTTCTACATGTAACCAATAATTTAATGCAGTGTAGACAAGACATCTTCTCCTCTTCCAATCCAACTATTGACCACACTAAAGTCTAAGGAGAGATATAAAATTTTCTATTAAATAAATAAATTTTTTTATTAAATAAATAATTAAATGTCCACTCATATGAGTCATTTAATTATTCATTTGGTAAAAAATTTGAGGTTTATCGTATTTTTCAAAGTCCAAACCCATGATGACAAAATTGACTGTTAAAAAATTAGGAAAAATTAGAAACACATTTTTGAAGTTTATTTGCGTCCGTTTGGCAATGGCTCATTGGGCTCATGAGTCACAAAAGACAAAATAGGCTCATGAGCCACAACAGACAAAACATCACATCCAACCCCATAATCATTACACTCTTCTCTCACAAAAAAAGTCAAAAAGCCAAAAAGCCAAGAGCCCTTCCCAAACCAAGCTTTTGAGCCCAGGCTCATATAGCCAAAAAAGCCAAAAAGCCAAAGAGCCAGCCCCACTTCCCAAACGGAGGCTTAAAGACTTAAATTCACGACGTCATTTACATTATTAATTAATATAATGTAAGAATTTTTTTGTTCATTATTAATTAGTTTTGAGTTAGATCCTTTAACATAGTATCAAAATTAGATCATGAGTGACCTTTTATATTATGTAGTACTAGCATATCACAAGTGCTATGCACGGATTGTGTTTACAATTATCTATATATGTGAATTGTGATTTTTAAATGTTTTTTTTTTAAATGTCTTCTTTTTTTCTTTTTTTATATTATATTAAAGTTTAATATTTTGATAATAATCATATGTGTTGGACTTTTCAAGGAATTAAATGTCTTTTTTTTTATTATATTATATTAAAGTTTAATATTTTGATAATAATCATATGTATTGAACTTTTCAAGAAATTTTTTTTATGCTTGTTCTTAATGCATTAAAGTGTTATTATGAGGGATAATAATTATATGTGTTGGGACTTTTCAAGGAATTCATATGTATTGGATTTCAAAGAATTTTTTTTATGCTTTTTCTTAATGCATTAACGTGTTATTATGAGGGTAAAACTTGGGAGTTGTAAGAAATTAATAAATGCTAAGATTTTTTTTTTAAAATAAAAAAATCAAGAAATTTAGATTGGGAGATTGGAGCTCCCACAAGGCTTGGGGTTAAAAATCCCCTTTTGCTTAATATATAGTATAGATAAACAGTATATCTCTCAATCAATAATTATATTTTGTTTGGTTTTTCTAAAACTTGTTTCAAATTTTTTTTTCTAAAAAATTTAAAATTAATTTAATGAAAGAAAGAAATAAAATAAAATAAAAAAATTATTTTATATTATCTTATCTTTTGAGAGGCTAAAAATATTTTTTTTAATTTAAAAATATATTTTTGATATCTATTTTTATCAAATTAGTTTCAGTTTTTAAAAAAAAAAAAAATTGAAAAAGAAACCAAACAAGGGAGTAGTTTTATGAAAATTCTAGTGGATCGGCATGAAAATTCTTGTGGATCCGTACCACCACCACGGCACCACCACATCCTCCTCTTCCTCTGTTGGTGGATCTGCTAGATTTGAGAAGATCTAATCACTGTAGGCCTACACAGATTGAAAATCTCAAATTGAAGTGTTCGAAGCTTCAGCTCTCCATATATGTGTGTATTTGATGTTGTGTTTGTATAATCTGTCCAAATATATATTTGATATATATTTCAGGCGTAAAAAATAAGATTCAGGATTTTGAGTTGTCGAACTACAACCAACTGGCTTGCTCTGGGACTGAGAAGATTGAAGATGAGCATCTAAGCAGCGCAGATGTGGAGATAGTGATGGCGAGGTTAGGATTTTGTGCAACCTTGAAGATGAGAAACTTGTGGAGAGTTTGGGCTCCGATGATCTGGATTATTTTAGGATTTTTGTTGTTGTTGTTATTTACTATCTGTCTCCCACTCCAGATCTATATGTTTATACTTTAGGGTGTTTTTTGTTGTTGTTGTTGTTGTTGTTGTTGTTGATGATGGTGATGGTGATGATGATGATGAAAAAAACAGATTGCAACAAAATATAAAAAAATATTAACAAAAATGACTGATTTGTTTTGAACAGAGAATAGGATAGATCTGTTCAAAATTTAAACATATAGGGGCTTGGTATGCAAGTATAGAGAAATTTTAAGATTTTGGACAGATAAGGGGAAAATTAAATAGATAAAGGAAATTTTTGGACAGAGAATAAAAAATAAACACATATTTTAACAGATATTGTTTCAACAAATAAGAACAGAGAGAAACCCACAGTTTTTGAACAGACAGAAAGATAAACCTACGTAACTTGAACAGATAGGGAAAAATTTGAATAGATAAGGAAAAAAATGCAACAAATAAATATAAATTTGAATAAATAGTCAACAAAATTTGAACAGATAGATATAAATTTAAACATAGATATTTAAATTTGAATAGATAGTAAAAAAAAAGTCAACAAATAAATTGAAAGGTAAAATTAGAAACAAAAGCTTCGTTTGAGATGTGTGTTGACTTTTTGGCTTTTTGGTTATTTTACCTTGGGACTAAAAAGCCTCATTTATGATGAATTTTTATGATTTTTTGGACTTTTGAGAGAAAAGAATGAAATGATTATGATTTGAATGTGACATTTTGTCTTATCAATTTTTTGGCTTATTTTATCTTTTCGTGGCTATTTTAGCCTTTTAGCCCAAAAAATTTTCATGCCAAACGAGGGCAAAATATTCTTCAAAATAAACAAAAAGACTTCTCACCAAACTATTTCGCAAAGACTGGACCTTTCACTAATAAAAATATATCCACTAGAACTAATGTCTTAGATCCTCCTTAAATTGGACTTTTCAACAATTATCTCTATATTTTATTGATGTTTCTTAGTGTGATAAAAAAAAAAAAAATGGACTTATGTGTAGGTCCTACTAAGTGGACTTATTACTCAATAGATCCTATGATAATTAATGAAATTTTTTATTATACACTTTTAAAAAAATCACCAATTGTTAATTTTTGGCGACAGTTTAAATATTTTGTCACAAAAAATGTCACTAATTATAAGTTTTAGTGACAATTTAAAAAAATTGTCACAAAAAATATTACTAATTTTCAAATTTCAGTGATAGCTTGAAAAATTTTATCCATAAAAATATCATTAATTGTAAATTTTAGAGACAATTTATAAAAATCGTGACAAAAAAGTCACTAATTGTCAATTTTTAGCATATACGTAAAACAATTCTAACAAAAAATTATTTTTAATGATAATTCTAGTAGAACTTATTTTCAATAAGATTATATAAGAATTAAGTCTAAATTTTAAGATATATTGGTAATTTAATCTACAAAAAAAATCCTAGAAAATCATTGCAGAAAACGGAACCATACCAAACTACTCAAGTTGGATTTGTATTTGACTTGTTAAAAACTAATTTAAAATTGATTTATTATTCAACACATTTAAAACCTGTTAATTTTATAAGTCAAATTTAAACAACTTACTATTCGATTCGATAAGTTTATATATTATAAAAAATTAAATTAATTAAGATTGACGTTTGATTTGTTCAAGATTGACTCATTATATAAATAAGTCAAATTTAAATATATTTCAAAATTTGTTAAATTTTGAAAATAAATAAGAATTACCTAATGCTCAGGCTCATTCACAGCCTCATAGGAAAAAAATGACAGAAAATTTAGATCCATCGTGGACCACCGCCGCGGTCCATATGACCACAAAACTGCTTCCTTGCTGCTATCTCCATCTATGTAACTGTTTCACGAGGGCATGCCATCAACCGCACCATTACTTTTACCCTTAGCAAATTTTTATTTTATTTTATTTTATTTGTAATTTACTTTTTTAATTTTTTTAAATGTAGAGGAGGTGCGACAACGTCATTTTTAAAATAATAAACTATTTCAATGAGTCTTTTTCATTTGAAATCAATGAATATATATATGAAACATCATTTTGTACAAATTATTATTATTATTATAATTATTATTATTATAATAATAAGTAATGTTAGAGATCTTAAAAGTTTTATCAAAATTTTTATTAAATATCTCATATGGGTGTGAGACCTACATCATGTGGGTCCCAGTGGATCACATATCTATGTGAGACATTTGGTAAAAATTTTAATAGAATTTTTAGGATCTATAGCATTTATTATTATTATTATTTTAAAATTTGTACTCTTTCAATTAACTTGATGGACAATTGTATTAGCTTAAGCCTTCGTTTAGGATGCGGGTTGACTTTTTCATTTTTTAACTATTTTAACTTGAGGTTAAAAAGTTTCATTTGGGATGAACTTTTTAACTTTTTGAAATTTTATAAGAGAAAAAATAAAATAATTATGATTTAAATGTGATATTTTATTTTATTATCTTTCTAACTTATTTTACTTTTTCATGACTATTTTAACCTAAGAAAAAGATGCCAACCATAGCCTTGGAGGATTCTTCTATGTGTAACCAATCATTCCTTGAAACACCTCAAATAATGCAATGCAGACGAGACATCTTCTCCGATGGTCCGATCTAATCTAAGGGTAAATTGTAAATACACTTTTAAAATTTAATTAAAATATAAATTACTTCTATAATTTTAAAAATCATATTTCACCATTTGACGTTTCTAATTTTATAACAAATCGTCCATTTTATTAATAAATTATCAAGTCAATTAACAATTTTTGATGATGTCAAGATATGTTTTAATTAATAATTTAGATAATTTTATTATTATATAGGAGATCAATTATGAATTTCATTTTTTTAGTTAATTCTGTTAAATAAAAAATTCTAATAAGAAGGTATTTATAATTTTTTAAATCACAAGAAACAAACTCAAAAAATGTATTTGTAATTTACCCCTAATCCAACTATTGACCGCACTAAAGTCCAAAACCATGATGACAAAATTGACTGTCAAAAAATTAGGAAAAATTAAAAATACATTCCTGAAATCTATTTAAAAGGTTAGACTTCAATTTTTCCCTCATTATTCAATTTTGATTAATATAATGTAAGATTTTTTTTTGTTCACTACTAATTAGTTTTGAGTTAGATGTTTTAACATCATATCATAATTGGATTTTAAGTGACCTCTTAAATGTTTTGAGTTAGATGTTTTAACATAATATCATAATTAGATGTTTCCTAAAGTCTATTATATTATGTTGTATAGACGGTCTATCTTTTAATCAATAATTATATTTCGTTTGGTTTTTTTAAAACTTGTTTCAAATTTTTTTTTTTTTGTAAAAAATTAAAAATTAATATAATGAAAGAAATAAAAACTGATAATTTTTTTTATATTATTTTTATCTTTTGAGAGGCTAAAAATATTTTTTTGATACCTATTTTTATCAAATTAGTTTCATTTTTTTCAAAAAAAATTTCTAAAAAAGAAACCAAACAAGGGGGGTAGTTTTATGAAAATTTTAAAATACATCTCTCCTTAAGTTTCTAATCGTATAACAAATGGCTCATTTTATTAATAAATTATCAAATCAATTAACAGTTTTTAATGATGTCAGAAATATATTTTAATTAATGATTCAAATAATTTTATTATTGTATAGAAGAATAGTTAGAAATTTTATTTTCTATTAATTTTTTTACATAAATTTTTTGACAATAAGGTATTTGTAATTTTCAAAACTATATGGCCAATCCATATTTTAAGAAAACCTAATGGAGTGTATTTGTATTTTAACCTAAAAATTAAAAAATAAAATGTAAAATTATTTAGGGAAAATTACAAAAAAAAAAAAAGTTTGATCCTTATAACAAAATGAACCCTAAATTTTTAATTTTGTCAATTTAAACTCTAAACTTTTGATTTGTCTTTTCAAAATAAAAATGGTTATTACATTTGGAGAAATTAACCACCCCCCCCCCCCCACCCAAAAAAAAAAGAGAGCCAAGTTTTGAACCTTATAACAAAATAAACCCCGAGTTTCTAATTTTACCAATTTAAACCCTAAACTTTGATTTGTTTTCAGTATAAATCATTTGTCTATTTTCGTATAGAAAAATCGGTATTTTGAGTCATTAAACTCAATGTAAAGGATATTTTAAATATTATATATATACTTATATTGAGTTTAATGATAAAATATTCTTTTTTCATAGGATTTATTTAATGAAAATAGGTGAATACTTTACATTTAAAATAAATCAAAAATTATGATTTAAATTGACAAAATTTAAAATTCATGATTTGTTTTTTTACAAGGCTAAAACATTGTCACATTTGCGCCTTGTGCTATTTTAGTCTCCAATGTTTCAAATGTGTTAATTTGATCTTCAACGTATTAATTTTGTTACTAAATGGTTCCTACATTCATTTCAGCCTAGAATTGATAATGAAAGTAAGAACATTTTTGTTAAACCACATTTAAAAATAAGCAAAATGATAAAATAAAAAAATAAAAAATAGTTTCCAAAGTATGTGATTTGTTTCATTTTGGTACCTAATATTTTTAATTGTGTCAATTTAGTTCCTAACTTATTTATGTGTCATAGGTGGTTCGATAAAAATGTCCTTACCTTCTTTAGCAATTGTAAACGGACACAGAGGCAGGGACCATTTAGTGACAAAAATTTATAAGCTAGGAACTAAATAACACAAGAAACATACTTTGAGGGCCATTTTGTATAATTAATCCAATTAAAAAAAAAAAGAGAATAAATTACATTGATCTTCCTTGAGGTTTGAAAAAAATATAGTAAGCCCAACAATTTTTACATAATTACAGTGACTTTCCTTTTAGTAAGGTTAAATGGATCGAAATTAATGCAAATGTTGAAAAAAATACAAAAATAGATAACGTAGCATATACATTTGCATATAAAAGAAATAACAATATCATTTTTTCATCTATATAACTAACAAATTATTGAGAAAAAAAGACTAAGTGTTATATAAATTAAAATTATAAGAGAACTCAATATAATTATGTTAAAACTATCGATTCACCATATTTTTCCAAACCTCAAAGGAGGTCAGTAGAATTTATGAAAGCATATCTCCATAAAGTGGCCCACATGCCAAACCTCAAAGGAGGTCAGTAGAATTTATGAAAGCATATCTCCATAAAGTGGCCCACATGCCACATGGTTTTTTATTTATATGATTATATAATTATTATATATATTTTAATCAGTAAATAAATTGGGTAACTAACGTGAAATATGTCCACTACTCAATAAAATGGTTTCATGGAAGTTACAACTTCCCTGATGATGGGAAGTTATGAGGATTTGCACTTGGATCATAGGTCAAAACCTATCTATATATGCTTGTGATAGTCATCAAAACACAGACGCTGTTTTGTAAATAGAATAAGCTTAACATTCTGTTCCTTCCACTTCTTCTTATGATTCTGTGAGAGTGTGTTTAGGGTGTTTATAAATTTGTGAGTGGTTTTATTTATACATTCAAGAATTAATCAATCAAGAACGGAATTCAAAAACTTGAACAACATGACAGGAAATATTCTTCTTTCTCATTAAATTTTTTTTTTTTAATTCTCACAATAGTATCAGAGCCATCATTCTATTTTGTTGTTTAGCGTGAGATTTATTTACACAAAATCAAATTTTAGTTTCTGCAACTGTACAGTATAGATTTTTGATGAACTTTCTGTTCAACGTATGTAATGATTATTTTGACTTATTTGATTATATTTTCAATAATGTTTTATAGCTCAAAAAACTTCCCCCCGAATCGCCTGAACTATTGAAATGACGTCGTTTTGATTTTGAATTTTTTTTTTGCTTCTTTCCTCAGAGTCGACTCCATTCGAGCCCTTAATCTCTTCTCTCTCTACTCACTCTCTCCTTCCAAATCCTCTCATCTCTCTCTACTCACTCTCTCCTGGAGCCCTTAATCTCTTCCAAATCCTCTCATCAGCTACGGGTGTGGACTCGCATAATAGATCTTCAGCTACGGGTGTGGATTCGGCAGTGTCGAATAGTAGAAAAAAAAGGTACCACAAGCAAAGGTAAACCCATAATCGCCAAAAAACTAGGGTTTGTGTTTCTGTGTTTTGCAATTTGTGTTAGGGTTTTGGTTTTGGCTTGAATTTGTAGAACATGTTTTCCGTTTAGGGTTTTGGTTTTGGCTTGAATTTGTAGAACATGTTTTCTGTTTAGGGTTTTGGTTTTGGCTTGAATTTGTAGAACATGATTTGTCAATTAATGATTGTTAGGGTTATGATTGTTTGTTAGGGTTTGGGCATTATGGGTTTTGCCTTCATTTTTTGATTGTTATGTTATTTCAACAGATTGTAATCTGTTCAAAATCAAAATCTGAACAGATTATAATTGATAGATTTTGATTCAACAGATTATAATTCAAAATCAAAATCTGAATCAAAATCTGTTCAGATTATAATCTGGATGTTGATTATAATCAATTATAATTCTGGATGTTGATTCTGAATCAATTATAATCTATTTTTGATTATAATCAATCATATTTTGATTATGATTATAATCAGTTATAATCAATCATAATCAATAAATTATAATCAAATTTTGATTATATTTTTTATTATAATCAATCATAATCATACCACAAGCAGATTTTGATTATATTTGGAAGGAGAGAGTGATTATGTTGAACATATCATATTTTGATTATATTTTTGATTATGATTGATTCAGATTTTGATTATAATCATACCACAAGCAAAGATTCAGATTATAATTGATTCCGTTTAGGTGCTGTAGCTTTTCTTTTGCCTTGTGGATGTTCATTCCAAGGAAGTTTTGGGAGCAATGTCACTCATTTTTAGTGCTTTTCCCTTCCGTTTATCATGATAGGCCTGAATAGTTATCAAATTATGTTTTCTTATGATAGGGCTTTCATCTCTTTAGGATACCTAATCAATGGTTGCATACTGTATGTGCTGGGCTGATCAATTAGAGCATTTACATATGTAGTTATGCTGATCAAGTCACTTGTTGTGATGGAAGTTTATTGAGCCAAGGGGAATTAAATCAGTTCCTTTAGGTTTCAAATTTTAGCCATAAAAGTGAATGAATGGGCCTGTGAATACATTAAATATGCCTCTGAATACATTAAGTTTATGATTGTTTTAAATTTCCATTTTGTTGACGATGTGCATTTTGATTTAAAAAATTCCCTATTTCTTGGAACCTACAGTAGGTATGTATGTATCAACAGTAGCAATAATAGCTATGTATGTATCATGTCTCTGTTTTCCATTTTGTATGCAGATTACAAAACGGCTTCTTTCTCTAGTAATAATAGCAACATAAGATTGAAACCAAGATTGTGTGATTGTGGGAGAACAGCTGCTATGTACATCGTTCGAACCAATCAGAATGTAAATAAAGGGCGTGTGTACTTTGTGTGTCCATCGAAATATGTAAGTAGTATTGAAATTTGTTTGCAAATTTATTAGCCTGATTTGATTAACTGATTGTCATGCATTGTAGATTAGTAAGGAACACTGCAATTACTTCAAGTTCGCAGATGATGACGACGACGACGTGATCTCCAATGCTGCACCTCGTAAATCTATAAGAAGCGAAGAATTTAACGATCTATGCACAAGGGTTATGAGATGGATAATGAATTTCAGAAGCATGCTAGAAGGCTTCGAAGGATGGAGAAGAAATTGAATGTCGTGCTTTATGTCATTGTATTTTGTATTATTTTCTATTTTATAATATAAATTACTGAGTTGATAGCTGTTGGGGAATTTGATGGATGTACTTATGGATTGAATGGATTTTATGGATGTACTTATGGATTGAATGGACTTGATGACTTGAATGGACTTCTGTTTTCAATTATTGTTGATAGGTTGTGTCATTTGTTGATCTTTAGTGCTAGAAATACTTTTTCACTATAAACATGTAATGGCCTTTCTAGTCCGATGTTAGGGCTGCATTGTCATATGGGAATTTACAGGTGGACCAGTAGTTTGACATACCTTGCTTTTGCATCTATATTCTAAGAATTGAATATGTCCTTGGTTACCTCAGGTAGCATCTGCCTGCATACGAATGAGTGCTAAATCTGCTGGACTACTAACTGATGCTTCAATTGCACCAGCAGTTAAGCCAAACAATATTAAAGAGTTTCATTTTTCAACATCATGAAACAGAGTCAAGTATTCTACACACACATCATGACATTATACAAGAGTTAAGATGACTAACATCCACATGTAATTGTATACATATATATGAACCTGCTTGTGTCCAAGACTCCATACACAGCCATCAAAAAGAAAAATAAGCATGACTAAAAGCATTCAAGAACACTTGGATTTGCCCTGGTGGACTCGCAAAGAAGCAATTCATGCTTTTTATTTAACATAACATTCAGAATGAGTCTAAATGCTATGCATGGAATTTACTACTGTTGGTTCACTCCAAACACGATCATTCTTAAAAAAAAGAAATTGTATTGATTTGAACTCACAATAATGTTGAATGTTAACATGGTAAATACTACCCAAATGTAGTAGTGACCTAATGTTCCTTCAGAGATATCATATACAATATACAGAGCAGTCTTCCTCCAAATGTTCTATACATACCATTTTCTTGAAAGAGGCATGCCATGCTTCTTTTTCATTCTCTCTCTACTATTTCTCTTTCTATTCCTCAACACCACCACGTACCTCATTTCCCTTCCATTCACATGGTTATGCCCACGTCCCTCTCTACAACCTCATGGCCACTTCAAGTTAATAAGAAAAACAATAAAGCTTGGAAGAAAAATGTTGGGTTTGCATCAGTCAAAATTTTTTGAAGTTGAAAATTAATATCCACAGACTAATGGGATCTATCTTTAGAAAGGACCTTAGGTTTTGTGTATATATTTACATTATATATGCATATATGAATGAAATTTGGTTGTTGAGTGGTGATGGAAGGGAAAAAGAGTCTTCTAGGCTGAAAAAGTATACACTCACATTTTGAGTATCACATAGTCAATTTCAATTAATGGATAAGCAAATTATGCCGAATATAATTTGATGCCCACTGACAAATTTTTTTTTTTTTTTTGTTGAGAAATAGTGACAAATCTTAGCTTATTGTGAATGATTTGAGGAATTTAGTATTTGGATTTTAAACTGATTTGTAGAATGTTGAATGATTGGATAATATATGCATTTACAGATTATATATACATATATATACAGATTATATATAAATATGCATTTACTATTGATGAGTGGTAAGAATGAGTGATTGGTTTTTGGTGTGGAGATGTGTGTACTGCTTGGATTTCTTGTACAAGTTGGAATGAAATTTGTTAGAGATGGTAGCATGGAAGGAAAAAGAAAGAAAATATGTGTGTGTCTATATATGTGTATATGTATATTGCAAGTTTAATTCAAAAGAGAGAAGAGGAAGAAGACGGGGCATAAAGGTCAATTTACGTGTTTTGTTAATAGAAGTTAGCATGCATTTTGGTCCACAAATCACATAGGGGTTATGTGGTCATTTCTAAACGTTAGGGGAGGAAACCGCACATAGCCCAAACCACAAAAGGCTAAAGTGAAGTTTGTCCTTTAAAGAAATTAGACCCTAGAACAGTTAGTAGTTTTTTCATAGGCTATGCGGAAAAATCCAATGGCTACATATTTTATTGTTCTTCAAATTCACTAAGAATTGTTAAAGCCAGAAATGCTAATTTTATTGAGGAAGTTGACTCTAGTGAAAATACGCTCAAAAGATAGAGTGAGAGGAATCATAGGACCCAAATACAATACTCGTGAATATAGGTGAATTGGTTGTCTTTTGGGATAATCAACCCAATATCCTTGAAGATCAACCAATTCAAGAACTTCTACCACAAGAGGAACAAGCCAATATAGAGCCTATAGCTCAAGTTCCAATTGAGACTACAAAATTAAGGAGATCCTCACGAACTAGTAAATCAGCAATTTCTGGTGATTATTTTGTATACTTAACGGAGTCTGATTTTGACATCGAACCTAAAGATGATTTTATTTTGTTTTCCAATGCCATGAGTAGGGATGATTCTAAATTATGGTATGATGCCATAAAGAAAGAGTTGAAGTTTATGGCTTAGAATCAAGTTTAGAAAATTGTTGAGTTGCCTAAGGGAGTTAAAGCTGTTGGTTGTAGATAGGTCTATAAGACCAAGAAAGACTCAAATAGCAACGTTGAACGATATAAAGCCAGACTTATAGCCAAGGATTTTACTCAAAGAGAAGGCGTTGATTATCATAATATCTTCTCTTCGGTTTCTAAGAAGGATTCATTTAGAATTATCATGGCATTAGTAGCTTATTTTGATTTAGAGCTACATCAAATGGATGTGAAAACGGATTTTTAAATAGGGATCTTGAGGAAGAAGTATACATGAAGCAATAAGAAGATTTTTATTCTGATAAAGATAGTCACTTAGTTTGCAAGCTTAAGAAATCCATATATGGACCAAAACAAGCCTCCCAATAGTGTGGTATTTAAAGTTTCACAATGTTATTACGTCATATGGTTTTACGGAGAACGTTGTGAATAACTATATATACCTTAAGGTTAGTGGGAGAAAGTACATTTTCTTAGTTCTATAAGTGGATAACATTTTACTTGCATCTAATGATTTGGGTTTATTGCATGACACTAAACAATTTCTTTCCCAAAACTTTGAAATGAATGATATGGGTGAATGTTCTTATGTCATTGACATAGAGATTCGCAAAGACAGATCTAAAAATACATTAGGATTATCTGATAAAGCCTACATTGAAAGTGTTTTCGAGAAATTCAAAATGAGTGATTGCACTCTTAATGCAACACCCATTTTAAAGAGTGACAAATTCAGTTTAAGTCAATGTCCAAAGAATGATTTGGAAAAGGAACAAATGGTTAGCATTTATGTAACAAGCACGACCCGTGATTAGCCTATAATCCTTAATTAAGAATGCCCAATTAGTAATTATGAGAAAATTCTGAGTTAATTGTGTGCGCTATGTGTTAATTGTGTTTATATCTATTTATGGTAGGAATATCTGTCTGTGCTTCTGTTTCAGTATGTGAATTGAAGGCCTTATTGGCATTCGATGACAAATTTGCCTAGGTTAATGTGTTATTTAGAATTTTATGTTAGGTTAATTGAAATTCAATTCAGAATCAAATAATTAGAATAAAATAATCTCAATTGGTTATCTTTGACTCAAGTTAATTAAGCTCTACTAATTGAGCCTACATAAGACTAAATGATTCTAGAAACCTTAGATACACTTTCATTTCCTCATCTTTTTTACACAAATGTGAGAGAGAGGGAGATTAAGTGTTAGAGTCTGAAACCAAGGGAAAGGAAGAAGGATTGGAAGGGACTTTGGAAATTTGGTCTCCTAACTCAAAGAATTAGGCATGTAGAACACAATTGAACACCTAAGGTAAGACTTCAAGCCTTTAAGTTTGCAATTGAGTTGGTTAATGCATGAATTCAAGTGAGTTAGGTGGTTTGATACAATAATGAAGCTAGGATTAAAGAATTTAAGCTCAATACATGCTTGCAGGAATAATTCATGAATTATGAGTTTAATTTTCACTCAATTTTTACATGCAAGTGCATATATTTGCTATCTCCTAGGAGCTCACTATGTTTTTGCCTCAAAACACTTCATTTATGCATGTTTTTGGAAGTTTTGAATTTAAATCATTGCATGCATGTTATATATATACATTTCAAGTTTGGTTTTGAACAATTAATTTGATTTTGGGCTTTGATTTTGCAAAATGACTTTCAATTCATGATGTTATATCAGTTTAGATATGTTTTCTCAAGTTTTGGCCAAAAAGAAAGTGTTTTGCAGCTTTGAAATTGAGTTTCAACCTTAAAGAGCAGATCTGGAAATTCCAGATTTTGCATCTTCGTTCGAGCACCCAAAGCTGCGTTCGAGTAACCACCCTTTGTTTTGCACCTTGGCTCGAGCGACCAAAAAGTTAGCTTGAGCATAAAATTCAAGCAACTAGTACTTTTGCAAACATGAGCCTAGGCTCGAGCGACGGAACCTATGCTTAAGCGGCCACCCTTTGTTTTCTATCTTGGCTCGAGTGACTAAGCTCTTCGCTTGAGTGTAAAATGAGAGCTCCCAAAAGGTTTACAGACCAAGGGGTTCGTTCGAGCAACCAAAGTTGCGCTCAAACGAACTACCCTGTTTTTAGAATTTTGGCTACGTGTTTTAAAGTGCATTTTTGCATCCTCATTGCATCTTAGGCATTCCTAAGCTTTAATTAAGACATAGTAATGGGGACAAGGATTAGAATCACACCAAGATAGAACAGAAATGAGTTAAGTGTTTTCCAAGTGTGTATTTCAATGTGTATCCACTATGTGTTTGTGTATGTCACGCGCCATAGATTGTCTAATCTGACTGTTTTGACTATTCTGCTACCGGAGCTATCTGTGTGTAACAACTCTGTAAAGCTATATTTGATTATAAGTAATTTCAAAATGATAAGATATGATTTGGTTTGTGAAATGCTATTTTGTAAATAATAAATGAATGTCCAATTTTCTTAAATGTATTTGTGGCATCTTTAGTTCACGTGGCTCTTGCCCGGGGGAAACAATACCGTGGCTTATGATTATATGGCCCTTGCCTGGGAAAAACAATACTGTAGCCTATGTTCACGTGGCCTTCACCTGGGGAATACAATATCATGGCTACTTGTGCACAAGATATTGACCTTTATAGTTGTCGGCACCAACTATGTATGTGGGTCTCAGGACCAATTTGATCTGATAGCTAATGAATGTTCCACATATAACTGTTTATGAAATCTGTATAAATATGCGAATCTGAATCTGTTTTTGATATAAACTTTGATTTCTGAATTTGTTTAGACATCATTCATAAACCCTTTACTCTGTTGTTATTCACTGGGTTCCAGCTCACCATATTATTTATGTATATAGGTGACTAAACGCATGACCAGGCTCAGAGTTGATTGCCTAGAGTTCCATTATGTTAGCCAGCCACTGTGCCTTCTGACGAGGTTCCTATCTAAAAAGTGGTCTCGTTTTTGTGAACAGTGTCCCAGACTTATTTTTGTATTTCTTTTGTTACTAGTTGAACATGTCTTTTATTTGTCTGTATATGGTGACAAGAGGCTGATGTCTTAATTATGTAAATTAAGTTTGAAGTTTTTTGTCCTATGTATGTCTACACAGCTCTATAGACATTATTTTTTTTGTAATTGCTTCCGCTAGCCCCTGTATCTTGTTTAATTTGATCAGAGGCCTTTGGTAATCCCAGGATTACTGGCCGAATACGACGCTAAACCTGTAAGAGCGGGTTTGGGTTGTGACAATTCCCTATGCATCTGTCGTAGGCAATTTAATGCATGCTCTGGTTTGTACGCGACCTGACATTGCATTTGTAGTTGGGATACTTGGAAGATACCAAAGGAATCCAAGAATAGAACATTGGAAGGCTGCAAAGAAAGTCGTGAGGTACTTAAACGGAACCAAGGACTACATGCTTACTTACACCCATGCTGACTGTCTTGGAATGGTTGGATATTCAAACTCAGATTTTATGGGTTGTCAAGACTCTAGAAAATCCACTTTAGGATATGTCTTTCTGCTAGCAGGAGGTGTTGTTGCATAGAAGAGCGCCAAAGAGATGATAATTGCATCGTCGACAATTGAAGCAGAGTTTGTAGCATGCTTTGAAGGAACATCACACGCTACTTGGTTAAGGAATTTTATGACAGGGCTCCAAATTATGGATTCAATTTCTAGGCCATTGAGAGTTTACTGTGATACATCGGTTGCAGTTTTCTTTTCTAACAACAACAAAAGTGGTAGTCAGAGCAAGCATATTGACATAAAGTATCTTACTGTTTGAGACCGTGTTAAGAAACAAGAAGTCAGTATTGAGCATATTAGTATTGATATGATGGTTGCAGATCCCATGACCAAAGGTATTTATGCAAAGGTGTTTTCAAAACACATAGAGGGCATGTGACTGATTTGTTAGCTCAATAATTTTGTAGTTGTTGTTTTATTTTGTCATGATATTTTGATTATTATTAATGAAAAGTATCATTTTGTACACTTAAAGTATTTTTGACACTATGCAGTCCATTGAGACTATTGATCCATAGGCATCATTGGATCCAAAACAACTTATTAGAAGTAATTCATAAAGAATGACACCACATAAACTTGAGAGAATCATGCAATGTAATATATGGATGGAAATACTCATTTAACAGTGTATAACTGCCATGATTCGTGTATTATGTCTTTTTATAAAGTTTGGATATTTTTATTTAATGGCCATAATTAGTTTGTTAGTTCTGAAAGTCAGCAAAATGTGTCATATGTGCCAAGTAAGAGAATGTAAACATATCTCTATAAAGTGGCCCACATGCCACATGGTTTTTATTTATTTATATTATTATATATATTTTAATCAGTAAATAAATTGGGTAACTAACGTGAAACATGTCCACTATCTAATAAAGTGGTTTCATGGAAGTTACAACTTCCCTGATGGTGAGAAATTATGAGGAGTTGCATTTGGATCATGGGTCCAAACCTATTTATATATGCATGTGATAGCCATCAAAACAGAGACGTTGTTTTGTGAATAGAATAGGTTTCAAATTTTTTTCCTTCCACTTCTCCATATGATTCTGTGAGAGTATGTTTAGGGTGTTTATAAATTTGTGAGTCGTTTTGTTTATACATTAAAAAAATTAATCAATCAAGAACGCGATTTAAAGACTTGAACAATATGACATGAGGTATTTCTCTTTGGTATTAAATTATTTTAATTCTCACAATTTATTAAAAAATTTATATATAAACAAAACTAAACAGGGCAAACAAATAAAGGATAAACAAATGAGAGGTAGATTATTAGGGTGTTAGGGACGTGTCAATCCAAGGGCTTCAACAAATTATCATGATGTGAGTGTGTACATATCAGTGTCATTTTCAGATTACCAACAAGAAGTCAATGTGTGACTCAAAGTCCTTCCGTAGATGTTGATTGGTCTTTTGCTTTATTTTCAATAGTTCACACTAGCCCTCCTAGTTAGCCTTCGTGTGTGAATCCACTCTCAAATTCCAAAACAGCAGTATAAAGTAAAAACACTTTCAAGTCCACAAAGGCCCCAAGTTTGAATTCATTCAAACCATTTTGGGAATTTTTTTTGTTTTTTTTGTTTTCATTTTGCATATCCCCCACTTGTTTTGTATTATTGAGTTGAATACAGCTCATGATAGAACCGTGAAGTGGAAGCAACGCAAGTGTTGCCCCACTAGGATAATGTTTTAAAAAAAAATCTTGAAGACAGTTAGCAAATAGAAATATTAAGGGTAGAGTTTTTTTTTTTTCAAATTTAAATTTGACTGTCTTATTTGAGTTTGTGAGGCACATTACAGGTTTTGTTTCGATTATTCACATCGCTCATTTTGTAAGATTTTCGATATATATTATTTATGAAAAAAAATTAAATTAATTTAACAATCAAAACATTTTCATTTTATTATGTTTGTCTTAAAAAAAATAGATAACAAGCGTATTTTTTAAAATAGATTATTTATTTTTTAGAGTCAAATGTAATAAAAATAAAATATTATGAATATCGGATCGATTTAATATTTTCATGAATGATATACATGCAGGACCTTATAAAATGAATAGTTGAAATTATCGAAATGGAACTTGTAGTGAGCTCTATGACTCCAAACATTACGGTTTGTATTTGAACTTGAGAGAAACCAATTCAAATATAAATTTGCATGATGGCTAGCAGGAATTGTAAGTTTTCACATAATCAATTACGAGATCTTAGGCTTGAGTACCTTGT
The DNA here is from genome assembly GCA_036172215.1 of Camellia granthamiana. Taxonomy (NCBI): domain Eukaryota; kingdom Viridiplantae; phylum Streptophyta; class Magnoliopsida; order Ericales; family Theaceae; genus Camellia; species Camellia granthamiana. The sequence goes on from CM069913.1 coordinate 97,473,216, forward strand.
TTGACCCATATGTAAGACTGGCCAGTGGTCGCACCAATTAAAATTTTATTCTTTTTTTTTTTTTGATCGGCAAAGAAAAATTCCATTTAACAGCATGAAATTAAAATTTTACTCTTGATCTCACCTAATGGGATAATTTGTTATAATTTATCTGAATTGTTTATATATATATATATATTTTGAGATATGTGCCGGTACAACTTTTACTTATAATTTATTAGAAAAAAAAAATAATTTAATTAGGTTAAAAAAGAATTTAAGTTTTGAAAGCTGAGTGAATAGTGTTTTTGGATTATCAATATCTAGTTTATAATAAATTGCACCAAACAATGCGGATGTAAAATAAATATAGGAGGCTCCTAGTTATACATATAAAAAAGGGAAAATATCAAATAAGTGGTATTTACAAAAAAAATAATTACAAATCCATGATAAACTTCATGAATATTAACCATTAAAAATATAAATTTTTCCATGTATGTCTAATTATTTTTTAAAAAAATGGACTGAATTGTAATTTCCCCTATTAAAAAAAGAGTAGCAATAGATATTGAAAAACTTGAGTGTCTGGCCTTGGTGTACCCATTTTGGAATTGATCACAGTGATCCAAACTATCATTACTTTGCAAGACTCATTGACTAAATATTAATACAAAAAAATTAAGATGATTGGATATTAGTAATTATATGTTTGAGTCAATATTTGTTTTTAAAAAATAGACTATAATTTTTATTTCAAAAGAAGTCATTCATTTTTTTGGTAATACAAATATGATTTAAACATATAGTTATCGATGTCCGATCATTTTAATTTTTTGCATGGGAGTACTAAAAAATGAACGGTTCAAGTCACTAAAGTCGGTTCCAAAATGAATCCACTAAATCCAAACGTTTTCTCAAATTCAAATTGTCAGTCTGAAAGAATTCAAATCCGTATAAATAAATGGAAGAGGAACCCTTACAACTTATGATTTACCCCGTTTGGTTTCACATACTTGAAGCTATTTTGGTTTTAAATTTATGCTTTTTAAGTTTTCTACTCATTTATTTCTTCATAAGCACAAAAGATTTTTTTTTTTCCCCAAGGGATAAAGTAATCAATTATCTCTAAACATTTGATACAAATTTGATCTGATCAAGTGACTATCAATATCCGATCAATGTGATTTTTTATAGGGATAAAGTAATCAATTATCTCTAAACATTTAACGGTTTAGATCATTGGTATGGACTCTGTAGTGGGCTCACCAAACCCAACATCACGCTTCAGTGGGGCCATTGTGATTTTGTTGAAAATATTTATTTGACTTAAAAATGTAAAAGATTAACTGTCGCAATTAAAAATGAATGAATCGAAATAAATTCTTTTAAAAAATACAAAAGCGCTAAGTGTAATTGAAAAAATAAAAAAAAAAATAAAAAAAAAATTGATTTGAAGGGGTTGGGAGGCTAAGAGTGGATATATATATGTATGTAATATTACATATGCACAATTTTGACACAGAGTTTTACTATTAGGCTTTTTTTTTATGTTAAGATCTCAACATGAGAGAATTTGAGCGGTCCATAGGATCTATTATGAGTTTCATTTCGATAATTCAAATAATTCATTTTGTAGGGCCCTCAATGTGTGTGTGTGTGTGTATATATATATTTAACATTTGTCAATGTATATTATTTATGAAAAAAAAAGTCAATCCGATAATGGTAAGATTTTTTATTTGATAGCATTTATTTCTAAAAAAATAGATGGCCTATTTTAAAAATATATTTGTCGTCCATTTTTTCAAAGACAAATGTAATAAAATAAAAAAGTTACGATTATTAGATTAAACTAAATTTCTTCATGGATAATATAAATTGAGGGCCCTACAAAATGAACGATTCAGATTATCGAAACGAGAGCCGTGGTAGGTCCTATAGGTCTCCAAGTTATTTCATTTTTGAGATCTCAACATGAAATAAACCCAATCCAAAGATTAATGTGTAATTCAAATTCATTCTCAACGTGGACCATCAATTAAATTTTTATAAAGTTGCCCTAAATATATAAATAATATTACATAGGCACAATTTTGACACAGTTTTACTTAGAAAGATTAATATGTGGTTTAGATTCATTTTTAACATGGACCTATAATACATCAATTAAATTTTAATTATACTTTGAAAAAATTATTGAAAAGCCTAATCTAAGGAAGGTATAAGGCATTAGGTCCAATAGATACTTTTTTTTTGGTGAAAGGTCCACCTTTTGTGAAATAGTTTGGTGAAAAGTCTTTTTATTATTTTGGATGACATTTTATTTCTGATTTTACATCTTATCTGTTCAAATATTTTTCTATCTGTTTAATTTTTTGACTATCTGTTCAAATATTTTTTTATCTATTTAATTTTTATCTATATAGATTTTTATCTGTCCAAATTGGTTCTATTTGCTAAAATTTCTTCACTTCTCTCTCATCCTATCTATACAAATTCACAAGCTTGTTATACATATCTTGTCACGACTTTAACCCGTCCCTAAAAGTTAAAGAGGTGATCGGTCAGCAATCATAGATTACCTAAGGTCTCTTTGATCAGATCTAAAAACATTTATTTAATATTGGGGCCTGAAGCAGAAGCAAAAGAGAAATATCATTGTCCATTGAGCAGTGCATACACGTACTAATGACAAACACATATTTATAGTTACATACACGCACTAAATACATTACATCAAAAGAAACCATTCATATTACAAAATTCTAAATTAGATGACTTCACAAAACTACTCTCCAAAGGAGGCAACAGGGGCCTCGGCTCAGGTGGCATTTCCAAAAGCTTCACAAAAGTTGTTGAAAGAAAATATCTAGGCTTGATCTCCTAATTGCTCACTTACATATATATATATATATAAGGGAAGGGGATGTGCATAAGCCCAATAAGTAACAATAGAATAAGGCGATAAATGAATGAACATTGCAAGCTTTGAAATATTCTTTCAAAACAGTACATATTTATATATACTTGTACCAGATAGAGCATAGCTGATCTTGCAAACAAAATATATAGTGATGGACATTCAAGGAGAACAAGGGTTTAACCGGCCCGGGTATCGGCTAAATGAAACAAGATGAGCTCGGCCATAATACATGATCGGATATTCCCCCGATTGTGGGACATGATTGGATATACCCCCAATTGTGGGTCCGGGTCCAAGAATGCCTTCTAAGTAGATGATACAAAAGTATATAATGTTCATTCATAGCAAAATATAATAATCCTGTAGACATAATCAAGTTTGGTATTGAAAACATAGTTTGTCAACATAGCTTTACTAAATTACAACTCACAAATGGCTCCGGGAACGAGGGTGTAACTTCCTCAAAGCTTAACCTACGCAAAACAAGAACAAGCATTGAAATTCAATTTAACTTGCAAGTCTTAATCTTAATTCAAGTGTTCCAATTTTGTTTACTGTTTCCTAACTTCTTTTCTAAATTGTTCAAGGCTTGGCTATGAATTAACTTGTATGCCTCTTGGTTAGTGAGAGTGTTCTAAGTGACTTAATGCCTTCGTAGTTCTTATTCACATTGTTTAATCCCTTAAATTCAAGTGGTGGTTACGACATTGAAGAACCCAACATATTTGTGCAAACACGACAAACCGAGTGCCTAAACTTGGTTAGATGTTTCCCTAAACTTCTTTAAAGTGTTTAATGCTAATCTAGGCTTAATTCAAGTATTTTCTAAATGTGAATCAAATACAAAGCATGTGCCAAAGACGTACTTTGAATGGCCCTAAATGTTCATGACTTAAATTAATGTTTCCTAATCTTTCTAAGTTCAATTTCAAGTGTTAAACATGTAGCAAATATGCATATTGAAGAGCCTTAGGTATCCTACAATAATTTCATATGTTTTGTATTGAAAATATCATGTTTTCATATTTAAGGTTTAAGGAAATAGTAAGAAATGAAAGGAAACTAAGTTAGGAGAGGAATTAACTTGAAATGGTTAGAGAGAAAATGACCGGCGTTCACTAATTTAAGTATATTTTTTTGTGTACTTAGAATTTAGATGTGAGACCACCACCATTGGAAACAAGACTTCCGGGGCTTAAATGTAGACTTAAGAATTGCTTAAAATCAAGTCCGGATAAGAGAGATATGCCTATTTGAGATTGGTTGAAACAGGGAAATCCGCTCGGGTCGATTTATGGGGTTGCATGGGCGGATTTAAGCAGTAGCAAAAATCGAGTTTTGGGGTTCAAACTGCTCGACCAAAAGTCAAATCCGCTCAAGCGGATCTAGCTACTTCAGAATACCTGGTTTGAGTTCGAAAATTCATTCATTTTCTCATCTTCTCCCCTTTCTTTCTAGGGTTTCAAGACATGATTTTGAGCTTCCAAAACTCTTGAAAAACATGAGGACTCATCTTCTCCTCTTTCTATCTCATCGTCTACTCCTTTGTTCCCGCCACACTACTGTCACTTTTCCTCGATCGGACTCAATCTGGACCTCTAACGCCATCATCGTCATCGTCAACTCCGGTCTCATTCTATTTTGTCTCTACAGCGTTAGAGAAAGAGAGAGAGAGATAGAGGGTTTTTTTTTTTTGTTTCCATCGTGTATACCATACATATACATACATATATATATATATGTACATGGGTATTTTGGTCATTTCGCTTAAACATATCCTTGTGGACGAAATATTTTAGATTATAGACTTTTGACCAAACAAAATTCAAATTTGAATTTATGGACCGAATGTCCTTATACTTTTTCTGTCATAATAAATTTCTTGACATTTTTTCATAATGTGTAGACTTTTTAACTTCACATTATTGATGCAATGTTTTTACTCCCAAATTAAACAATTTTTGAAAAGAGATTTATTTATAAATCCCATTTAGAGGAGTTATAATCCAATAAGTCCATAAAGTTTTCTTATGTTCCACCTAATCTCATATATTTAGACTTCTATTCTACGAGGTCCTTTTTTCCTTATTTATAATATCTTTTGGACTATTATACCCTTTGTTTTATTTTTGATAATACTTTTTTTTTGGGTAATTAAGATTTTTTTTTATTTTTTTTATTTATAATATGTATTACACACAATTGTAATCTTCACTCTTTTTTTTTTTTTTGATCATTGATTGAGGTTTTCGCATTAGAAATCAACTTAAAAAGTGAGGATTAATTCAACAAAACTTCAAAATTCCAGGATAAAGACTCAGAAAAATCATAAAAAGTAGTGTCATCGTCTTCGACGACCCAACCTGCTTTGGAATAGAGAGCTTTCAAGACTTTGTTGTTGTCATAGTGTTTGGGAAGCTTGTAGTTTCCCTAAGCTTTGAGACTTGTAAATATCTTGGCAGCAATAGCTCTTTTCCTCCTCTGTCCCCTCTTGTTGTTCTCTCCCTCCTTCCAGATCGGTAACCACCTTGATGATCCGCCGGCAGTCATTTTTCCTCATGTGACCACACACACACACACACACATTCACTCTTTCTCTCTCTCTCTCTCTCTCTCTCTCTCTCTCTCTCTCTCTCTCCGACCCTATTTCTCTCTCTCTAGAGGAGCGAAGATTGTGTTAGAAATGGTTTTTGAAAAAATCTAGAAAAAATAATTTTTTCTAAACTTTGGTCTAATTTTTAGGTGGGACCCATGCGCCTAATTTTGCGGGTCAAAGTGGTAACGCGTTCTATGCCGCGTTGTGATTCATGTGGTATATTTGGTTGCTCAAAACCATTATCAGATGAATGGGAAATTGAAGCCAAAGTGAGCTTTATGGAAATGGAGTTTTGATGGAAATTTCTTAAAGGTATGGTTTAAGGCTTGTCCCACATTGGTTTGATGGGAAGAATTTTGTGGGTTTATAAGGCGTTTGGAACTTGGGAAGGGCCCAATGGGCACCCAAGTTTTGTAGAGAGGGAGGTTATGGGCAAAGTGGGCTAGACCCATTGGACCCAAAAATAAACACGCGCGCCGCCGCGTCTGTCCGGCCGGTCTGGTTGGCTGGGCCTGGGCTTGGGCGTGGGTGCGTGGTGTGAGGTTGGGTTGGGCTTGCCCGACCCAATGCCTATCTTTTTGGGCTAAAAACATTTGAATTTAATTTTATTTTTTGGTAAAATAAAAGATGTCTTCAATTTTTGAATTCAAATCTGTTTGCACCTCTTCAAAATTCTATACAGTTTAATTCAAATCTATCCAGTTTGAATTCTGTACAGTTTTAATTCAAATCTGTCCAGTGTACAGTTTCATGTCTGTCCAATAGGTTCCAATCTGCCTGAATTATAACCAGACAGATTCAATATCTGTTTGAATTTCAAAACAAAGAGTGCCTTAACTGTTTTATCTGTCTTGAACAAATTCAATACCTGTTCAAACAGGTTTTGTACCTATTAAATTTAAACCAAATAGCCACCAATCATCTATAAATAAGACAAGTGCCTCATTTGTTTTTCCACTAAATTTTCGTTCTCAAATTCTGCTTTACTATCTTTGCATTTTGCTGCATTATTTTCTTGTGGGAAAGAGTGTAAATACAAAGTGTATTCGTTGTGCAAATAAATTGTAGTGCTGCATTTATTCGTTGTTGATCATTTTATCCTGGGAGATAGACGTCCGCAAATCTAAAAGCAATGTGGAGAGGGCGAATCTGTTTTAAGGACACAATGTTAGACACTGGACTTGATCAAAAGTTTATTCAAGAAATTAATCAAGTAAGTTGTTAATTTATTTTCTATTTTATTATTATTTATTTAAATCAAATTTTGATTTTGTTTTTGTAACAAAATAAAAATCTGTTTTTATTTATTTATTTTTATTTATTGGTTTGATTTTTGTAATCAAACAATCTCTCTCATTTCCTATATTTCTTTTGTATTCCGTTTGTTGTTTAGTACACAAATAGAATTTATTTCATTAAATACATTGAAGATTGTCCAACAATCTTAAGACATAATAATTTTTGGTGTTTTCATTGTATTTATTTTTCTGTGCTTTCACAAAATAATATTTTGGTTGGAAAATACAAATAGTAGTAATATACTGTTTGACAAATTGTAGTAATATACTGTTTATTTTCTTTGATAATTAGTAGTAATATATTGGTGTCGTTAACAATTGCAGAATATTAATTTGTGTTACAAAAAAGTATTGTGGTATTTTATTTTCTAGTTTTAGTAACAAGAAAAGTAAAATTATTTTGTGTTATAATTTATTTTCTGGTTTTAGTAACTAGAAAATTAGTTTGTGCTTTGGTTTTTTTCTGATTTTTGTAATAAGATATTATGGCTACTGAAACTGCAACTGGAAGTGATACTCCAATTATTACACCGACTCCGGTCCTTATCCAGAACCATGTTCAAGTTCCAATAAATCATGGAGAAAAATTGAAAAAATTTAACAGTACTGAGTTTAAGAGATGGCAGTAGAAAATGCTGTTTTATCTTACAACTCTAAATCTGGTTAGGTTTCTCCGTTAAGAGGCTCTAGCACTTAAAGAGGGTGAAAGTGATCGGCAAGTTGTTACCGCTGTAGATGCTTGGAAACATTCAAATTTTCTGTGAAAAAACTACATCCTTAATGGCCTTGACAACATGTTGAATAATGTTTACAGCCTTCTGAAAACAGTAAAAGAATTGTGGGATTCTTTGGAGAAAAAATGCAAGACAGAGGATGTCGGCACAAAGAAATTTATTGTCGGTAAATTTCTGGACTTCGTTATGGTAGACTCCCAGACGGTAATTTCTCAAGTTCAAAGTTTTCAATTAATTTTACATAATATTCATTCTGAGGGTATGTCTTTGAGCGAGTCTTTCCAAGTCGCTGCATTAGTGGAAAAATTACCACCGGCTTGGAAAGATTTCAAAAATTATTTAAAATATAAACGCAAAGAGATGACCATGGATGAACTTATTGTAAGACTGAGAATTGAGGAAGATAACTGGAAGGCTGAAAAGAGGAATGGTAAAAATCCCGTTGAGTCCAAGGCTAATGTGGTTGAACAAGTGCACAAACCACATAACAAAAAGAGGAAGTTTGCTGGAGATGGTCCTAAACAAAGCGACAATAATGGCAATAAGAAGTTCAAAGGAAAATGTTATAACTGTGACAAGATCGGACATCGAGTTTCTAATTGCTGTTGCCCTAAGAAGGATCGCAGAAGTACAAGCAAAAGACCACCAATCAAGCTAATGTGACAGAATTAGATTACATCTCTGATGGAGTAAATGACATCAATCTCTTTGCTGTGGTGTCTGAGGCTAATTTGGTTGGAAATCCCAAGGAATGGTGGGTTGACACTGGGGCAACTCGTCACATTTGTGCGGACAAGAAGATGTTCACTACCTACAATAAGGCTGCAAATGGTGAACAACTTTTCATGGGAAATTCTTCTACTTCTACTGTGGCTAGACAAGGAAAGGTGATCTTGAAGATGACATTAGAGAATGAATGACCCTCAACAATGTACTGTATGTACCAGACATTTGGAAGAATTTAGTTTTTGGTTCTTTATTGAGTAAAAATGGTTTTAGGCTTATTTTTGAGTATGATAAATTTGTATTAACAAAGAGTGGTATGTATGTTGGTAAGGGATACATGAGTGATGGCCTCTTCAAATTGAATGTAATGACGGTTGTATCAAAAGTTGCTATTAATAAGAATAACACATCTTTTGCTTGTATTCTTGAGTCGAATTTATGGCATGGTAGATTAGGACATGTGAATTTTAATGCTTTGCATAGATTAATTGGTTTGGATTATATTCCAAAGTTTGAAATTGATCCTAATCACAAATGTGGGATTTGTGTAGAAACGAAACTAAGGTTTCATTTAAATCGGTTGAAAGAAAAACCTAACCTCTACAATTAATTCATACTGATGTATGTGATCTTAAATTTGTTCAAACTAGAGGTGGTAAGAAATATTTCATAATATTTATCGATGATTGCACAAGATATTGTTATGTATACTTACTTAAAAGTAAAGATGAAGCTTTAGAAATATTTAAACTCTACAAAACTGAAGTTGAAAATCAACTTGGTAAAACCATTAAAATGGTTAGAAGTGATAGGCATGGTGAATATGATGCACCCTTAAATGAATTTTGTGTACAATATGGCATTATTCACCAAACTACAGCACCCTATTCTCCACAGCAAAATGGAATTGCTGAAAAGAAGAATAGAACCCTAAAATAAATGATGAATGCCATGTTATTAAGTTCAGGTTTACCGCAGAACTTGTGGGGAGAAGCAATATTGTCTGCTAATTATGTTCTTAACAAAATACCCCACAAGAAAACTAACAGCACTCCTTATGAATTGTGGAAATGTCGACCGCCTTCCTACAAATACTTAAAAGTGTAGAGGTGTTTGGCAAAAGTTGAAGTTCCTATTCCTAAAAAGACTAAGATTGGACCAAAAACAGTGAATTGTGTGTTTATTGGTTATGCTCAGGATAGTAGTGCATATCAGTTTCTAACTTATAAATTAGAAATTTCTGATATAAATGTGAACACTATTACAGAGTCAAGGAATGTTATGTTTTTTGAACATGTCTTTCCTTACAAGAAAGAACATGAATTAAGTTCACAGAAAAGAACTTATGATTGTACACAAAGTCAAGAGACTAATGGCAATCAAACACAAGAGATTAGTAATGGTCTCGACCAACAGGATTTAACTGAGGATGAACCAAGACGAAGTAAGAGGGCAAGACCATCAAAATCCTTTGGTTCAGATTTTCTGACATACCTGTTAGAAAATGAACCTCAAAGCTTTAAGGAAGTAATGACAGGTCCTGAAGCACCTTTGTGGAAAGAGGCTGTTAATAATGAAATTGAATCCATTATGCAAAATCATACTTGGGAATTGGTGGATCTTCCACTCGGTTTTAAACCTCTTGGATATAAATGGATATTCAAGAGAAAAATGAAAGCAGATGGTTCAATAGACAAGTATAAAGTAAGACTTGTAGTAAAAGGTTATAGACAAAATGAAGTTCGGGATTATTTTGACACATATTCTCCTGTGACAAGAATAACATCCATCCGCATGCTTATTGCCATAGCAGCGTTGTATAATTTAGAGGTACATCAAATGGATGTTAAGATAGCTTTCTTAAACGGTTATCTAAATGAAGAGATCTATATGGAGCAACCCGAAGGGTTTGTAGTGTCGGGGAAAGAAAAGAAAGTTTGTCGGTTTGTAAAATCTCTTTATGGATTAAAACATACACCTAAGCAATGGCATGAAAAATTTGATCTTGCTATGCTTGTTAATGGGTTTAAGATAAACGAATGTGACAAGTGCATCTATGTTAAAAACACTGACTAAGGATATCTTATAGTTTGTCTTTATGTGGATGACATGCTTATCATTGGAAGTAGTCAAAGCATGATCAAATCAACTATGTAAATACTGAACAGAAGATTTGATATGAAAGATATGGGGGTCGCAGATGTAATATTAGGAATGAAAATTACTAAAACATCTAACGGATACGCATTATCTCAATCACATTATATTGAGAAAATTCTTGGTAAATTTATCAAGGATGATATGAATGTAGCTAGAACACCTGTAGACATCAGTTTTTATTTATCAAAAAATAAAGGTGATGCGGTGTCTCAGTTAAAATACTCCCAAATCGTTGGAAGCCTAATGTATCTAATAAATTGTAGTCGTTCTGATATAGCTTATGCAGTCAGTGAATTGAGTAGGTACACTAGTAACCCTAGAGAAGACCATTGGAAAATGATCATTCGGGTTCTTAGATATCTAAGATTTACTGTGATCATGGTTTGAATTTTACTCGATATCCAGCAGTACTCGAAGGTTATTGTGATGCCAATTGGATATCAGATACTAAAGATTCAAAATCCACTAGTGGATATGTCTTTACTCTGGGAGGCGCTGCTGTTTCTTGGAAATCCACAAAACAAACATGCATCACACAATCCACAATGGAATCTGAGTTCATTGCTTTAGACAAAGTAGGAGAAGAAGCAGAATGGCTTTGCCACTTCTTAGAAGATATTCCAATGTGGCCAAAACCTGTGCCAACTATTTGCATTTATTGTGATAGTCAATCTGCAATAGGCATGGCACAAAATCATATGTATAATGGTAAGTCTAGACATATTCATCGTCAACATAATACCGTAAGGTAATTGCTCTCAAATGGAATAATCTCAATAGATTATATAAAATCTAAAGAGAATTTTGCGGATCCGTCAACAAAAGGTTTGACTAAAGAGCAAGTGTATAGTTCATCGAAGGGGATGGGATTAAAGCCTATTACATAAGAGTCATCATAATGGTAACCCTACTTAGATAACTGGAGATCCCAAGAAGTAAGTTCAAAGGGACAACTAAGTTATGTGTAGCTCACTAGAAACCACCGAGGGTTTTAAAATTCCCTACCCATTCCTATGGTGAGAGTGATATCTGCAACATATGTTGTTTGCAGGGGTCTAAGGATAATCTTAGCTTTTAATGATAACTTATATCTTGATTTAGGCATAAAATCAAGACGAGTATAAGAGATACTCACAATAAGAATCACCTATATGAGTGTTGAACTGGGGCCGGTTCTATGAGAATAAAGATGCTAAATTCTCTAGAAGCACTCATGAAAACCAGGAGCATTCAAGGCCAAAATGAACACAACCGTGAGAACCACGATGTGTCAGAAAATATTTTGTGTGAAATCTATTATCTTGGCTTACACAAACGGCTGAACAATTCAAGGCATCGCGTCCATTGGTTAGCTAGTAAGTCTGATAGGTTATCATTAAGGAAGGTTCAAGGCCAAAAGCTACCTATCCTGATGCAAGATATTTTCGATTTATACTCTTTCGGCAAATTCTGCATATTGTTGCATTTCCGTTGTCAGCAAATTCCATTCATGTGGGGGATTGTTAGAAATGGTTTTTGAAAAAATCTGGAAAACAAAATTTTTTCTAAACTTTGATCTAATTTTTAGGTGGGACCCATGCACCGAATTTCGCGGGTCAAAGTGGTAACGCGTTCTATGCCGCGTTGTGATTCACGTGGTATATTTGGTTATTCAAAACCATTATCGGGTGAATGGGAAATTGAAGACAAAGTGAGCTCCATGGAAATGGAGTTTTGGTAAAAATTTCTTAAAGGTATGGTGTAAGGCTTGTCCCACATTGGTTTGGTGGGAAGAATTTTGTGGTTTTATAAGGCATGGGTTTCGAACTTAGGGTAGGCCTTAAGGGGCACCCAAGTTTTGTAGAGAGAGAGGTTATGGGCAAAGTGGGCTCGACCCATTGGACCCAAAAATAAACACACACGTGCCTGCCGCCGTCCGTTCGTCCGTCCAGTCGGTCGAACGGGCTGGGCAGGGGCTCAGGTGCGGGTGCGTGGTGTGAGATTGGGTTGGGCTTGTCCGGCCTAATACCTATCGTTTTGGGCCAAAAACATTTGAATTTAATTTTATTTTTTGATAAAATGAAATCTGTCTTCAATTTTTGAATTCAAATCCGTTTGCACCTTTTCAAAATTCTGTACAGTTTAATTCAAATCTGTCCAGTTTGAATTTTGTACATTTTAATTCAAATCTGTCCAATGTATAGTTTCATATCTGTCCAACAGGTTCTAATCTGTTTGAATTAAAACTGGACAGATTCAATATTTGTTTGAATTTCAAACCAAATAGTGCCTTAACTGTTTTATCTGTCCTGAACAGATTCAAAACCTGTTCAAACAGGTTTTGTACCTATTAAGTTTAAACCAAACAGCCATCAATCATCTATAAATAAGACAAGTCCCTTATTTGTTTTTCCACTGAATTTTCGTCCTCAAATTCTGCTTTACTATCTTTGCATTTTGTTGCATTATTTTCTTGTGGGAAAGAGTGTAAACACAAAGTGTGTTCGTTGTACGAATAAATTGTAGTGTTGCATTTATTCGTTGTTGATCATTTTATCCTAGGAGATAGACGTCTGCAAATCTGAAAGCACCATGGAGAGGACGAATCTGTCTTAAGGGTACAGTGTTAAACACTGGACTTGATCAAAAGTTTGTTCAAGAAATTAATCAGGTAAGTTGTTAATTTATATTTGTTTTATTATTATTTATTTAAATCAAATTTTGATTTTGTTTTTGTAACAAAATAAAAATATGTTTTTATTTATTTATTTATTTTTATTTATTGGTTTGATTTTTGTAATCAAACAATCTCTCTCCTTTCCTATATTTCTTTTGTATTCCGTTTGTTGTTTAGTACACAAACAGAATTTATTTCATTAAATACAGTGAAGATTGTGCAATAGATTGTTCACAAGAACAACACTTTATTTTGATTATTGGATCATAGAAAATGCAGAGGTACTCTACTATTTGCTAGCTTTATTCTCTCCTCTCTCTAGCTTTCTATCTTATTCCCTCACAATTGCCTTCGTATATTGTTCTAAATATTTTAGACGGATGATTGTATAATTATTACATAACATGAATGTTCATATATCACTGATTATTGTATAAGTTTGCATAATTTTTTCCATGACTTTTTTATGGTGTGATTGTTCACATTGTATGGAGTCATTACTTGTTGTGGACTATCATATTGTAATGTGTTGCAATTGATGTTGTAATCAGTACATCATTAATCAATATTAATATTCACATTCAAGAATAGTCATACATGCATAGACAACAATATGTTAATATTCTTGTTCGAAAATTGTCATACTAACATAAACAACAATGTGTTATTTTGGTCACAAACATAGTGTGTATATAGAGATGTGAATGTGCATATTAATTTTGTAATACAAATAGGTAGTCGCACCCAATGATAATGTTCACACACTCATGTAACATTGAGTGTGTGTATAGTTCCATGAGGGGATGTTATTTACCAACATCCATTTATAATATGAAAATTCACATCAATATTTAGTGAGAGATTTTCATAAGATAGATGATTTAGGATTTTTGGAATGTGAGAGATTTTTTTGTGGAATAAAAAAGAGATTTTCTCCATGGAATGAGGGAAATATTTTCTCCTTATTCATGAGGGAGATATTTTCTACAAAGAATAAGGAATAGATTTTTTCCGTAAAATGAGGGAGATATTTTCTCTATACAATGTGGGCCTTGTTACTTTTTATTGTGTATTGATTTCAAAATGGAAACATGCGTAGAAAGTTGGAAGGGTGGTTTGGTCATATTACACTAAATAGGACATAATGGAATACTTAAAAAGAAAATGAGTTAGATGGAATAAAATACTTAAAAATGGATTTATCAAAAAAATGACCCATTTTTGAATCACAACCACATTTGTGTGTTGATTAGTTTTCCATTTCCAGTTAAAGCTAGCCGTCTATTACCATTTTTTAGAATACTTTTGATCCTTGGGTTCGGTTTGTTTGTATAAAAAATATTTACACCAAATATAATAGATGGGTTATTTTTAAAAATATACCTGTCGTGCATTTCTTCAAAGGCAAATGAGATAAAATGAAAAATTTTAGAATTATTAGATCAATCTAATTTTTTCATAAATAATATAAACTAAAGATATTTCAAAATAAAAATTCAGATTATCAAAATAAAATCTATGGTAAACCTCACAGACTCCTCAAATTATGTTAAATTCATATTTAAACTTGGAGGAAAATTCAACCGTTTTAATTCTCCCATTGAATGAGAAGAGCAAGTGGTTAACAGTTTGAACATTGAAGTAAATTTTCTTTAGCATAGCCGAAAATGTGTAAGGGGACTTTAACACGCGTAGTATATATACATGGAAAAAAGACATTTGACCACTGTTCAAACTTCCATATGTTTATTCGAAACCAAAGTATCTAAGAAATTTGATGGTGTGAAAAGGAAGAGAAACAGAAGTTTAAAAAAATTTACGGTTTGTTTTTTATTTTTTTTATTTTATTTTTTTTCATATGTTTATTCGAAACCAAAGTATCTAAGAAATTTGATGGTGTGAAAAGGAAGAGAAACAGAAGTTTGAATAAATTTATGGTTTTTTTTTTTTTTTCTTCATATGTTTATTCGAAACCAAAGTATCTAAGAAATTTGATGGTGTGAAAAGGAAGAGAAACATAAGTTTGAATAAATTCTCAGTTTTTTTATTTTTATTTATATATATATTTTAATTTTTAAGTTTTCAAAAGTTAATTTGGTGAAAAAAATAAAAGAAAAAAGACAAATTATATCAATAGTCCCTCTATTTTGGTCTTTGTGTCATTTTGATCCATATAATTTCAATTGACTCGATTTTAACCATTAATTTATAACTTTGTTTCAATTTAATCTAACTAATTACAATTGTTAGTATTTTTAATGAAAAACATGCACAAAATTTGCCCATCAACTCTTTGGCTTCCACTTACTGCAGTAAGGCCGTTGCTGTCTGACAGGGTTGTCTCCTTTCTCATGCATACCCCTCCATTGCTCATCTTCCCCAAGTCTGCAGCCGTCTCATTTATTGCAGAGATGGCCATGAGACTATCATTACCTGCCAACTCATTTTTCTTTGATGCACCTTCAATACACATGTCACCTCCCAAGTGCTTCTTTATCACCACCTCACCATTAAGTGCCACATCATCATCTTCTTCTCGGAGAATTTCACCAATGTCAACACAGTGCTCATCTCCCCGGCTTGCATTAACAGAAGTGTCATCCCACAGTTGAAGATCAGAGCTGCTTGGATTTTCTATAACAACTACTTGTTCTTCGCAAACTCTGACCTGGTGAAGTTTACCTTTGCAATAATGCATCCCAATACTTTGGTTGCTATTTTGACTTTTCCACAGCATAGAGATGACATTTCTAGTGTATTTCTATCAACCTCAATAACATCACCCCATAGCATGCCTATATTCTTGAAGTTCATAGAGTTCCAAAGATGGAGTGGTACTCCATAACAACTAATCCATACCACTCTTTCATGAGCAATGACTGTGTCCTTAGTTCATTGTGTGATGAACTCACATCAGTCATGGGCCCAATGCTCCAACTCCTTTCTTGCACTCCTCGTTGCCACTTCTGATATGAAAGAATCACCGGTTTGCCTCCAATTTGTAGCGATCCTGATTTTGACCCGGTCAGCTTACGGGGGTCAAGCTGCCCGGTCAACTCGCCGAAGAAAAAATGCAAAATGTATTCGAAATTGCTTGAGCCGCATATGCGGAAAATAGGAGAGGGCTTGTTTGGCTACTGTAATAAATGCAGGTGCGGGAGTGCAAGTGCGGGAGAAGCGCCGCACGTGCAGTGGTAGGTGAGTCCAAAATTTTGGTCTTTTCTTTTCTTTAGGCTGAGTGTATCTCACTCTTGTTAGGTCTCTCTCTCTCTAAAAACCCTTTCCTCTCCCTTCTCTCTACATTTCCCTATGCCAAATTGGATAAAAACCTTGATTTCTCAAGATCCATTAGAGTTCTGTCATAGTTTCTTTATCAAAGTTGGTTAACTTCTCGAGGGCTTCGTTGTGTGCAGTGAAGATCGAGTTTCGACACCGTTGATTTTGGGAGTTTCATCTCATTTCTTCTTCAAAACTTGAGGTAGGGATTTTCTTAGAGTTATAGATATATATCTGCAAGATCTATATAATTTTCGAAATCATCTTTCGATAGCTTTGAAAATTGATTGTTGATTGAAGAAGTTGAGCAATTTTGAAAGTGGGTTTGTCTCTTATTTTTTAAAATGATCTTATGCGTTTTGATCTTCGTTGATTGAAGAAAATATGATTTTGGAAAGTTTTCTTTCAAAAGATTTGAGTTGTATTGTAGACACGCCCGAACGTCCCAGGAAAATCTCGTTTTGTTCATTGGGCTCACTACAGTTCGGACTCAATGTCACGGTTCTTAATCTGATCTTGCAAAGTGCAATGCGAGATTGATAAATCACCAAAGAGTCCAAATCCGGCAAATCGTTTTGAAAAACTGATTTTTAGAAAGAAGTGCCAAACATGGACTGCTTTGCCAGATACAGAGTCGCCACCTAAATATTTTATTTTTGGGAAATTTAGGAAACCCTGACTCGTGCCTAAGGCCACGTGTCCGTCATCACCAAAGTTGCCTCGGCTCGGGAACTTGGGTACGAGAGGGGAAGGTCATGCAATGAGCACCCCCGCTCGCCCGATCAAAGATCGGCCTTTACGAACATGATATATTGTTTTTGAAAACACATGTGCTCTTATTCCGGTTATTAACCTAGAATTACTATGTGATGCGCACAGTATACAAATATAGACTGGATCGCCTAAGTTGGAACAAAACATCTCATGTTTGTTTTTGAAAGCGGTTTGCTACTCGCAAGTAGGCTAAAATGCAGATTTTGCCATCCTCAAGTGGGCTTAGAAAACATGGTGATTTGCTACTCTCAAGTGGGCTTAAAACTCGTAATCAATGAATTGTTCCAATTCAAGTAATCCAACATTCACCCACAGGCATTCAGGCAGTTATATCACATAAGCAGTTAGCCTCATGGCAAGCATGCTATCATGGTAGTCACTCAGACACATGCAAGGATGCTAAACCATAAACACTTACCAAGTACTCCGAGCCAAAACAAAAGATAGTTAGTAATCATGCATGATCCTAGCTATGTCAAGAATGCCTAATGCAATACATGCAAAATGCAACTAAGATAGGCTCGGCTATTCTAAAATGTCATGTGAAATGCAACTTGATACATGTATTCAAACAGGAATTGAAATACAATGCAGTTAGTATGATGCGCCGAGCTCGGTGCATGCAAGACAGATGAATGAATACGAACATGCGAGTATAAGGATGCTAATTGAAACATGCCCTAAAACTAACCATCGTAAGCTAGTAAATAAAAGGGAGAAAGAAATGGGGGTTGGAAGACATGCATCACACACACGCACACTTATTTACAACATTGCCCTCTTGGAGGAGGGTCCGAATAACAAGCTAACTAGTTAATCTAAGCTAATCTAATTAAACTAGTTATTACACAATGAAATGAATAACGAACTACAACCAATTATTACACAACTCTAACTAATTAACAAATTAGCTAAGTTAGCAATTAAATAAGTATATAACCTATATGATGTAGGCTGCCTCAGCTCTGCTTTGGATGACAAAGGATGCATGCATGCTCGAGTCACCTTGTTCGAAAATCCCTCGCGACGCCCCGATTTGCCTCTGTTTGCAATTGATCTCAGAAACTTGCACCAAGCTCTAGAGAGATGAAACTCTACCTTGGGAATCTGTAGGGATGCTGCCGACCAGATATCGGCCTTGGAGACCACTTGCTGACCACTTTTTGTGGTGAAAACCAGAAAAAAGTGGTCGGCCAGCCACTTTATCTGGTCGGCCGACCAGTTTTTGCTGCTGGTTTCTGGTTTTCTGCAACAGAGGGCAAGAGAGGGGCATGGCAAAGTATTTGCAACACATGTGTGCACAACCATCCTCCCTATCATTACATGAGCTCAAGGGAGTATAGTTCTCGATCCTCAGGCCATCAATCACGCATCTCGATGCATGATGGCCGAGGAGCTAAATTGCACAACTCAATATGAAATGAATGCACATATGAACACGTAAAGCCTAAAACTCCATCATGTATAGTCAAGAATGTCGGCGACCGGGAATTGAGGTACCTTTCATCACTGCGAGTATGAAACGCCCCTCGTTTCCCGTGTTTGGACTAACTCCTATTTCAAACACAATGCAACAAATAACATGGCATGGCATACACAATGCGGCTCAAGCGTGCAAACATGCAATGTAACCTAAGCATGCAAATATGCAAGGGACATGATAGCATACACAATGCCAATATGGAATGCAATGTGAACAACCTAACAAGGCTAATGGCATGCACAATGCACAATGCTAATGCACACATACTCAATGCAAGACAACATAAGCATGCAACAATATGACAAAATGCGACTAGCATATACAATGCGAATGTCAAATAGCATACTCAATGCGACAAACTACATGGCATGCGCAATGCTAAGTGGACTTAAACCGAAATGGACAGACCTCAATCATGTCCAAATCAGTGGCCAAAACACCAAAACTAAGGCACCAAATGCAAGGCATGAATGCACATGCATTGGCCTATAAGCTAGGTAACAATAGACAACCCTTAGAGGCACTCAAAGGGTGAAAGAAATGGGAATATGGAAGGCCTAAATGCTCTGAAATATCATGGGAAATGATGCCAAATCACCCAATCAACACAAATGAGGCATGCAATGGCACCCAAAGCTTGAAGCTAGCATATGCATTTGTACTACAACTATGCAAAACATGAAGCATATGACCAATGTAACCAAAAAGAATGCCAGAGCATGGTAAATCATGGACAAAAGCTTCTTAAAGTTAAGCCAAAAGCATGCTAGAATGACATGTTAAAGCATGATGCATGTTAGGCTATTTCATGGAAATGCATTACAAGTGCATGGAGCATGCAAGAGCCAACCAAACTGAACCAAAACAGAGTCATGACATGGCAAAACATCGCCAAAAACATGTTGAAATGGGAACAAAACAACCTAGAATGACATGCTACTTCATGAAGCATACAATACTAGTTTGTGTGATTTACACTACAAGTGTATTAGGCATGCATGGGATGACCAAACCAAGTCAAAAAAGATCTGGGGCATGCCAAAATAACCCCAAATAAACACTAAAATGATAGCCCAAAGGCCTAAGAATGATGGCATGCACAATGACCTATTCTTAAGGCATGAAACACCAACTCTTCAAAGCATTGAAAGAGTGACCAATGTGAGGGTATGGCCACATTACACAAACTGAAATCATGTTAGAGATGAGGCCAAAGCATGCAAACAACTCAAGTAAGCCATGTTAGGGACCATGAAACTCAAAGCTAGTGAGCCAAAATGCACTAAGGCTATACAAAGCAAGGCATGCATGACCTAAAGCACTTAAAACAGAGCCTAAGCATGGAAAAACATGGACAAAATCATGCTGGAGTGTTGTCAAAAAAGGCTAAAATGATGGTCCAAAGTATAGAGCATGTTAGGCTAGCAATATGGAATTACACTACAAGTGTATGAACCACTCAAGAGACCATCAAACTAGCCAAAAACAGAGTCATATCTGGTCCCAAAAATCACCAAAACAAGCTTAAACAAAGCCACAAAGAAGTGCAAAAACTTTCTCATTTGATAGACCTTCTATGCATACAAACAAGACAAGAGGAGGGGGGGGACCACCCCCTCTCATTTCAGACCTTAAAACCACATTTCCCCCATTGAAAATCTGCTGGATTTTAGTAGTTAAAAGGCCAAGAGAAGGTGATTTCAAAGGCTTAAAGAGATGGCTCAAAACAAGGCAAAACAAGGCCTAAGAGGGGGTAGACCACCCCCAACACCAACAAGACCTCAAACAAACATGTTAAAGACTGAAAAAAAAAAGCTTTTTTTAGTTAAAAGTTAAGCCAAACAAAGCATGCAAAGATGGCTAGAAGAGTAACCAAAATAAAGCTTAAAAAGAGGAAAAGGGGTTACCCTTGAAGCATTGCAAAACCAGCAACTTCTCCAGCCCAAAACCAGCTTTTGTGACCCAAATACCACCTCCAAGGATCTTAGCTCAAATATGGTGGTGTGTGGCTAGGAGTTGTAGGGCAAAAGTGAAGGAATAACACTCTTTAAGGCACAAAATATAGAGGGAGAGAAGAATATAGAGAGGGAGATGTATCTATCACTCTCAGCAAATTTTAGCACCTGAGACAAGAGAGAGAGCCTTTCCTCTTATAGAAAAACAAACACCAAGCTTGTTGAAGAAGTTTGAATCTAGATGCAATCCCTCCATACACGTGTATAGAGGATGCAATCTGTGCACTCCAGCTGGCATCCACAACACCTGTAGAATATGCAGGAAGGCCGCTGACCAGTTAAAGTGGTCAGCCAGCCACTTTTTCTGGTCGGCCGACCACTTTTCATGAGAAAGTGGTCAGCCAGCCACTTTTTCTGGTCGACCAACTAGTTTTTCTGGTCGGCAGGAAAATTCTGCTTTCTAGGTCCAACTTAAAATGGCCATAACTCCTTCATATGGACTCTTTTTCAGGTCATTCTTATGTCCAAATTGAAGCCCCGGAAGTAAGCTTTCCAATGGTGGCAGTCTTGCATCAAAATTAGAATTGTGAAAAAAGTTATGCCTATTTTGGTGAAGCCGCGCAGTTTTGGTCCTACCCGGATTCATGCCGAACTTCTCCCAAACTAGTTTTCTTCTCTCCTTTCCTCTTTTCTTCAACTCCAAACCCCTAAACAAATTTTTTTGAAAGATTTTTCAAAGATTTCATCTCTCTTTCATTCGTTTCCACTTTGTCCTTGCTCGGTTTACCAAAAAGCGCAACATTTAACGAAATGCGAGCGTCGGAACATCGTAGGAACTTTATTTTCAAAACATTTTGAAAGAGAGGGTTTCAAGGTCTAAAATCTTTTGATCAAGAGTGTTTTGGTCCAAAAGGGGTATGAAGTTGGGATTTGACTCTCTCCTTGCCGAAGAAACTGAACCTTTGCCCTGCACACCTTTCTCCACCAAGTAAACCATCAATAGTGCCCAAGTCTTAAGGGCGGTCAAAAATAGGGTGTCTACATGTATAGTTTTGGTGAGAAAATCGAGAATTTGGGAATTTTTTTTAAAAGAGACTGAAAATTCATGAATGATATTGTTATATTTATTTTATGTGTCAAAATAAATGGATGTTTGGAAATTTTCTTATTTATATTTATATAAATGATGAATTTAAGGGAATATGAGAATTGTTGTTCATTTTGGAAATTATTGTTCAAAACGTTGAAATAGTCTTGAAATGACTAATTGTTGAGGATACTTGAGAAGAGGGAATTGTGTTATTCCTTGGATGATGAATTGGAATAAAAGTATTTATATGCATCTTGTGTTATTGGCATATCAATTCATTTGATTACATTAAACTTTGAAAGTTGATTTGAAAACTTGCATTAAGAAAAGAATGTTGAGAAACAAGTTTTTATGGAATGGTTTTGGGGTAAATACGTTGGTAAGTCTTGATAGGTGGTGTAGATGATGTTGAATAAGTTGGCCTGAGAGTTCGGGGTAAAAGACCGAAAACCCGCACGGATAGGTGTCGAGCCTTCCAGTTAATACCGGTAAAAATGACAAGTTGGTAGTACTTGTATAGTCTACTTGCAGACACTGACTTAGGGATTACCAAAGTCGTATTTACCGCTCTTGAAATGAATTATTAAGTTTTGAAGAATTGAAATCGCTTGACATCATTGAGCATGATGGTTTTCAAAGATGAAGATGTGATTTTCTTTCAAAAGGGCATAGCATGACATGTGCATTTCATCTCTTGAGATTTGTATAAAATGTATATACTTTGTTAAGGATTTCTTATTGGACTTTATGCTCACCCTAGGGGATTTTTGTGCAGGAAAAGATGTGGTGATGCCGCCTAACTAAAGGCGAGGAAATGTGTTTTGAGAGTACAAGACTCTCATTTTGCTATGACTCTTGTAAGCCAAGGGGTGTATGTGTCTGGGTTTGAATAACCGTTTTGTGTAACCAGGCTCAAGCCTTGAAAACTTGTAAACCCTTGGGGGTATTTATTTGTTTATTTACTTGTTGTTGGATTAATGTATTGTTGCATGAAGAACTATTGTATCATGTAATGTAAGTTTGAAGATTTATATTCGGTTTTCCATGAAAGAGCCGTGATTGTTGTATTATCATTTGGACTAGAAATTTGGGGCGTTACACAATCTCTCTTAGTTGAACATCAGTTCCATACCTGCTTGACAGTTCTTTTTTGAAGTCAGATACAAGGCGAAAAGGCTTGAGTTTAGCAACTAAGCTCCCATGTAACCAACCATTTCCATACTCTGCTGCTTTAACTATTAGCCCATTATCTTTCACAGCCCCTATTCTAGTGACCACATCGGCATAGCTTTGCATAGTATTGTGCATATTAGTTATGTTGACACAATTTCTTTGGACTGTAGTACCTTTACCTTTTTGCAGCACCTGCTGCTTCCCCTTTTTGCTTTGTAGCGTGCTGAACTCTGCCATCTTTACCTTGATCTCACGATTGTCACACCAAGTGCCATGTGCTTTTTGAATAGCCACTTCCGCCGCAACTGGATAGTTATATCTTACAAATCCAAATCGTGAGCTGGCTGTCTTTCTCCTCTTGTTAGGGATGTAAACATCCATTACTACTCCAAACTTGGAAAACAAGGTATACAGCCCCTTAGGATCCAATGATTCAAGTAGATTATCCACAAAAACAGTGTGGATATCTTGAGATCTCCTGGTTGCCCATGCTTTCCTGCGAAATACCAGGATCCATCTACCCTTTGCCATGCTTTTCTTCCACCAATACACCAAGAGTTTATAGAAGGGTTATATATATATATATATATATTTATATAAGTTTAAAAAGATCTGTGCAAGGCATGAGCTATTATTACAGTATATTTAAGTTTTATATTTTGATAATTTTTTTAAAATTAGAATATTATTCTATGAAATTGAATAGAATAAATTATTAGATAGATGATAAAATTATGTGGTATGATATGTATCATTTTTTGATTTGTTATACACCCAATGATGTAGACTCCAATTCTTTTACCATATTATTTTGGGTGAATTGATGAGTCTTTAATATTTCTTTCGAATTTATAAAAAAAAAAAATGGTATATAGCTTTTCTCAACAGATAAATATAAAACAAATACTAAGATAATTTCTCTATCTAAAAAAAGCTGATAAGATAATTCACTGAACTAATAAAAAAGCAGAAGAAAATATATGTATATATACACAAATGACCACTTTTGTTAATACATAAATCATATTCGCATAACGAATTTTATTAATAAGTAAATCATTAAGTAAATTAATAATTTTTAATGATATAAAAGTATTTTTCAGTTAACCATTTTGTTAATAAATAAAGCATTAAGTCAATTAATAGTTTTTAATGATATTAGAAATATTTTTCAATAAACAATTTTGATAATTTATTATTGCATAGGAGAATAGTTTTTTTTTTTTTTTTCCTCTTGCGATTATTGTGTTAAATTAAAATTTATAACAAATGATAGTTGTAATTTCTAGTATTATAAGACCAATTCATATTTTAAACAAACCTTATGGGTGTATTTGTAATTTGTTAAAAAATAAAATATTTATGTTTCATAATTGACTAAGAATGTTTGTGTAATTACAAAAAAAAAACATTCATTCAACATATAGGCCACCATTAATAAATTATTCACAATAAAATGGCAAAATAGGGACAAAAAGAAGAAGAAAAGACCAGCCATATGCAGGATAGAGCTTCTTATATATATAGATATATATAAATTTTGTAGCTTGTCTCACGTCGAAAATACGAGAAAAAGTTGTTGAGTTTAATAAACATGTACATAAGTTTATGAACCCAGGAGGTGCAGGGCGTTGGAGAGCTTTTCTCTCTAGGTGATTTTCGGCACTTCTCGGGACGAGCTCTAAAAACATTTTGAGAGCTTCTTTTACTACTTTTTGCATAGATTTTTGGATTTTCAATGTTCACAATGTTTTTCTCTTCTCTAACTCCTCCTCCCTTATTGTTGTGGATATTTTTTTTTCTTCCACTTGGGCTTCCGACCTTGGTCGAAGACGGCAACATCGGTGACGGTGGAGTTGGGCAGAAGCAATAGGAACGATGAAGTTGGTGGGTCTAGGATGTATTTTGATTCAAATCTGGTTATCCTTAGATATTTTTTTTATTTTTTTTTCAAACCACATAAATGAAAAGATTGATGGTTTTTCTTGAATCGTGGCTATTTTTTTAGCAGCTTTTATATTTTGTTATTTGTAATTTGTGTTTGTTATACAAAATGTATAATTTAAGTAAACATAAACAGATTCATATTTAATTAAATTCAAATTACAGAACAAGAAATCATATAAGTAGATTATGTTGGAGATTACAACTTGATGAACAAAAATATATACTGAAATAAAATATTATAGAAAGCAAACAATGAATATAATGAAATAAATTAATCTGTTATAAATTGTATATGAATCTATTTGTCTAATTTCATGAGAAACATATAATTTCTTTTAAGATTGTTATACAAAATGTATAATTTAAATAAACATAAACAGATTCATATTTATTTAAATTCGAATTACAATACAAGAAATCATGTAAGTAGATTATGCTCAAGATTACAACTTGATGAACAAAAATATATACTGGAACAAAATAGTAGAGAAAGAAAAACGAAACCTGTGTGATATCATAGTCTCCTTAAAATAGATTCGCCGCCTCACCGTAGATGTTGGAGGTATGCCGACGTCTGTCTCCCCAGGACACGACGATTAGAACCCACTAAGTCAAAAGCAGCTTCTGTATAGCTCTATACTCAAACCAAAGAGAATGGCCTCAATTTATACGCAAAGGGGCAGAGAGGAGTCTTCCAACAATAAATGCAGAATTCATTAATGCAAAACTACTGAAACAAATGCAGAAAAATGATGGAATAAGTGTATGAGTTACACACTCTATATACATATATGTGTATATCTACAGTCACCTACCTATTTGACCTAGTCCAAGCCTTAAACCCAAGCCCCAAGATCCACAGACCAGGACCATGACCTGATCCGAGTGGGTGGCGCACGCGCGTGTGCCATTTTTTGCATAACCAACTTGGACCAGTCTTTCCCTAAGCCTATCCTTGAAGAATTCATAACTCCCTTTCTTTGGAAAATTTGGATGCCCCAAAGGGCTCGTGCCCTTATCAAAAATTTAGGATTTAAATACTTATCAATACTTTCCTCAACAATCAATATGGGATGTTACACACCATTCCAAATGCCTCATTCATGAGGCAAATTTTATGACACAATTTCTCATTCAATTCTTTATGATTTATTATTATTATTTTTGTGATGTAAAGATCTTGTTATAAACAATTTAGATCCACGTGATCCCACCTCAACCGGTGATTGAAATCTATTTTAATTTTACATTAAAATCACCATAAAACTATTTTTCCTACAGTATTAAAGTTTCTTATTTGGTCGTTTGAGACCTTTGTATTATTACTATTTTATTTTAATATAATTGTAGTTAACGTTTCTAAAAAAAATAAAAATAAAATAAACGTGTACATAAAATATTTCATTTAATAGAGAATTATGAGAACGGTGTTAATGTGTATGCTATTACATTGCAAGAATGGTGGCGCACCATTTACGGGCATCCATGTAGGAGTATAAATTTGGTCCACTGGCCTGCGGCCCACCCGAAGTCCACCTGCTGCCTGGTGCGGCAAGGCTTGGCTAGGCCCGGATCGGAGCCTAGCCCGATACCCTAGGGTTGAGCATGAGCTATCTATTTTGAAACCCGGTCTACCCTGCCAGGTTCTGACCTGATTGGCTAGAAACTTTTTGTAATATTTTATTTCATTTTGAAATAAAATATATTTATTAAATGTTATCTATTTAATTTAATGATTATAATATTTCGTTTCATCTTGATATATATAAAATTATTCATTTCATTTTATTTTTTTCCAGACAAGAAAATGTATGAACCTTGTAACTAAAAAAAAAAAAACGTAAGTCATAAATAAATATTATATGAAACACAACAAAACATCTCATTAATCATAATTAAAATACTATAGTACAATTTTGCTTTTGTTGTTATCCCCCATAAATACTCTATATATTTGTATAATATCTATCAATTATTTTTTACAAAAAAATAAAAAGGCCCGTTAGGTTCGGCCCGCCACTCGAGCCCAAGCCCCACGACCCTATTTTGAGTGGGCTTGAGCTTGGGCCTAGATTTTTTCGATGTGGCCCAGCCCAGGATTGCCTGAATTTTGGCAAGAGCATGCATGGCTTGATAGGGCCGGCCCATGCCGAAACAAATTTACACCCTTACATCCGTGGTGTGGGTTGTGTGGCACTTGATGGACACTAGGTGGGATCAAAATATCTTTTGAAAATTTATAAATTTCAATATATTCTTTTAGTGTTTATTTTTATGAGAATTTATCCATGAATCTGATATTGAGGAATAGTAATTTGTTTAGTTCTAAGAATTTTTTTTTATAAATCAAGTAAAATTGTTGATTTTGAAAATGTAGATTTAATATATTCTTTGATAGTTGAGTTTACAGTTATGCCCTTATTTTTAGTACGTTTCCTTGTTTGTTTGTTTTTTTAGATGAAAATGTAAGGTACATAATATATTATTTTGTGAGATTTAGTTGAATGAATCACGATTTGTGTGACAAACAATATACTTGATTTCATGCTGACACACTCACATTTGATATGTCACATTAACTCTGTGTTTGATTGAAAGATTTGGAAAGGAATTTAGAAAGAGAAAGAGAAAAGATGTGTAAAACTAACTGAAATGTAGACATATTTTATTCATATTTCACTTACCATTTCCCTTTTCCTTTCTAAATCCATTCTCAAATCTCCTAACCAAACACAGCATAAGAGACCAACACGCATTTGATATGTCACATTAAGAGACAAACCATGCACATTGTTAATTCAAATGATATCCATTGAACACATTTATCCACATCACACAACTATTACTACAAAAAAATTAAGGTTTTAGAGACCAAAATTTAGGGACAAAATTATTTTTTAGGGATCAAATATTTTTGTTACGAAAAGTGTCGTTATTATATTTTTAGCAACAAAAATTAGACATTAGTGATGAATTATTATCTTTTTTGGACCAAATTTTTTATCTCAAAAAATAAACCATTTTGAGACTAAATTATTTTATCCCTAAAAGTTTATTTATTAGTAATATTTTCAAAATTTTGTCGCTAAAAGCCTTATTTTTGACTTTTCGGGACGACCTTTTAGCGATTATCCTCATGACGGTAGAAATTGGTCCCTAAATGCTTTTTGTAACAAAATTTTCACTTTTATAGACAAGGTTCTAAATATCGACTGGTACGCGTACCGGCCGGTTCGTACTGGAAAATTGGAGTACCGAGTCGGATACTCACTGGTATACCAATGAGAATGAATTTTGCGTCCGTAACGTCCGAGTTCTGGTACGTAGTGGCTTAAATCCGATACATGGGCCGATACGGGCCGATACAGTCGGATACAGATTCACTTTTGTTGTTGTGCTCTGTTTCTGTTTCTGGTTTTTTTTTTTTTGTCGATCTAAATCTGAATTTGTCTGGGTTTGACGGGATTCTACAACTTCCGGTCAACATTTTAAGAGAGAGAGAGAGAGAGAGAGAGAGAGAGAGAGAGAGAGAGGATTGTTTGTGGTTGTATTATGTATGCGAATCTGAGATTGAAATGGATATATATGGAGGTGCATTACCAGTTTGAGATTGAAATGGGTAAGAAGAGAGGTACTTAGGTACATGGAGGTGCATGGGTTTATGGTGGATTTGTAGATTGTAAATGTTTAAGTTTTTTTTGTTTTTTTTTTTCTTCTTCTATTTATTTGTTTATACACCTACACCTCTATTTATATATCTATGTATATATATATATTCTCTTAATACAAGAAAAATAAATATTCAAATCAATTTTTTTATTAAAAGTTTAACATATGCCAAAAATAAATACATATCATTTAGTTGAAAATGAGTCAAAAATGATGTTACATATCAAAATTTTGATTAAAATGTAACAAATTAAGGTTAAAAGAGTAAAAAAAATGCATAAAATTCAGTTTTAGAGGGATTGCTAATGATTTTTAAAATTTCACGGTCGCGACACCCGATTCCCGATATGTACCGGCCGATACTACCGATATCGATACTCCGCGATCGATACCGTTACGTTACCCGATACCGCGATTTAGAACTATGTTTATAGATCAAAACATTTGGTTTCTAAAACTCTTATATGTTGTAGTGTATATGCACACATTGGGAATATGTGATAACTAATTTGCTCAGTCACATTTATAATGTATAAAACCCACACATACACTTTCATAATATCAGCATGAAAAATTTACAAAAACCAAAGCGCTCCTTGAAGAACTGATAGTACACATTCAAATAATACCCGGTCACAGTGTGGCAAACCATGTACTTAATTACATGTCACATAGTTACATCTGATATGTCACATTTAGAAACCACATACTGTATGTGATGACCAACATTGATCACATTCACATTTACAATGTAACATATCAAACACACACACACACTTTCATAATGTCGGCATGAAAATTTTACAAAAATCAAATCTCTCTGCGAAGAACCGACAGTACATATTCAAATAATACCCGGTCACAATGTGACAAATAATGAACTTAATTTCATGTCAACATAGCAACCAACTACAACCATAATCAGAGACGGGTGTGGTTCTACATTCCTAGCTAGATGGCTAGATGTGGTGATCGCTAAAAGGAACAACCAAATATGGGAGATTTGTGTTTTGGAGTTTGAATGCCACTTATCACATTGGGGGCAATTGGAATGGGGTGTGAGTATTTCGAAATGGTGGGGTGAATTCTAATATGGGAATCTTTTTGATTTTGAATGACTTGATTTGTAAGATTTTTCAAAAATCCTTAAAAAGAGTATTAAAACTCTTTAGTAAACTTTGTGCAATATGTAATTTCAGCTTATGGATATTCTAGTCATTTACGGATATTAGTTAGCATCCACGCCTATAAAATAAAGGGTTATAGTGTCATTTCCACACAAATGGAACTATTTGGTTCATTAGATTATTTAGAAGACTTATTGGTTACTAAGACATGGATATGAGATTTATTGGTGTTTTCCCCTTATTTTTATTAAGACTAGCGGCTAGTACACACAATGAACGTACAATTCAAATAAATAAAAGTAAAATAAAAAATTTACTATATATTATACCACTTAAATGGTAAGAGTTTTATTTGTAGAGTCTTAAATCAACTATCCTCTTTATTTAATTTTGTTTTATTTTTACATAAAGAAATGAGACACTTGGCATTAAGGAGAGGAATGGCTATAGGACATCAACTAAGGTGTTACCTTTATATAATATATAATATAGTATAATAGTACTAACAAATTACCCGTGCCTAAAGGCACTCTCAACCCAAATTTTGGTCTTTTGACCTAAATTTAGTTTTATTTTAAATCAAACAAATTTAATCAATGCATTTTGATAAAATCGCTAAAATCATAGTTAAACCAGCGAATCAATCAAACCGAAAATGGTTAAGCCTAATCAGCTAAGTCAAAAGACCAACCAACTTACAGAAAAATTAATTAATTAAAATTTTAAATTTTATTTTATTTCAAAATTTAGATTGTCTTGAATTGAAGCACGCATACAATATTAAATAGAAGCATATATAAGGTTCACTTTATATAAGTGAAACAATTCACTTTGTCCTTTTTTCTCAATGTGAGATTGTGTAAAATAAAAGTTAACAATTGTTTGTGCGAGAAGTTTATTTCGAATCAAGCACTCTCAACCATTCAATCTTTGATTAAGTTAATCCATGCCGTTCTAACCAACAATTGAATCAAATGCCCTAATTTCCTTCTACACATTTTTGAAAACCATACTATTTTATTATAAAGATACATATAAAATAAGAAAATTTAATATCTATCCATATCTATTTACTCTATTTGTAACTAATCTTTCTTTATTTGCAAATAATTTTTATCTATTAACTGCAATTATTATTATTATTTTTTCATTGTTTGTAATCAAGAATTGTAAAACTCTATCCAAACACATGCAGTATATAGTGAATTTATCATCATTTAACTTCTAGCCATCATTACTATTAATGTCACTGTTAGTTATAGAATACGCAAACATAATGCAAAGTGAAACTTGAGTTTATTTTTTAAATTTGATAGGGACACACCATCATTTGAATTCAGGTGCATGTTTGAATTTTGTATTGATTTTATTTTATAATTACTATTTTCTTTTTGTTAGCATTGGTATGGCTCGATAACACTTTATTTCCTTGGCAATCCCTTTAGTCACAGGTCATTTGCTAGAATTTTGATAAAACAATTAAAAAGCGCAATTAAACCAACAAATCAGTTAAATCAAAACTGATTAAGCCTACTTGACCGAATTAGAAGACTAACCAACTCACACAAAAATTAATTAATTGGGACTTTTAAAATTTAAATTGTATTGTATTGAACTAAAGTATGAATAACACTAAAATATTAAATGAGAGTATAATGTTCACTTTATATAAGTGAAACAACTTATTTAATCATTCTTTTTCTGATGTGGGATTGTGTAAATTAAAAACTAATAATTGTTCAAGTCAGAAATTTATTTCAAATCAAACAATTCTAACAATATATTTTGATAAAACTGTTAAAATCACGGTTAAACCAGTCAATCAATCACACCAAAAATAGTTTAGTCTAATCGGTTAGGTCAAAAGACCAACCAACTTATACAAAAATTAATTAAATAAAATTTTAAATTTATTTTAAAATTTAAATTGTCTTAAACTGAAAAATGCACAACATTACAATATTAAATGAAAGTATAAGGTTTACTTTATATAAGTTAAACAACCCACTTTTTTATTTTTCCCGGATGTGAGATTATGTAAAATAAAAGTTAACAATTGTTTGGATAGGAAGTTTATTTTGAATCAAGCAATTTCAGCCGCTTAATTTTTAATTAGTTCAATCTACATCGTTCTAACCAATTGTAACTTTTAGACATTTTCAAAAACCATCTTATTTTATTATATAGATAAATAATTTTTAAATAATTTTAAAAATATTAATAATAAATCCTAAAAACTAAATTGAACAGTGTCGATTTTCCTTCCTTTGAATTGGTCATTTGGGAGGGGGGAAAAATCTAAGAAAAACAAGTTGACAGGTATTTTCCTTCTTACTTTTCTTTATTTTCCCGTTCCGTCTCTTAATATTTTCTTTCCTTTTTTCTCTAAAATCGAACAAGGAAAATTATTTTCATTCTCACTTTTCTTTCTTTTTCTTTGCAAAACCAAAAATGAAAAAGGGAAATTTATTGGAAAGTCGTAATTTGGCAACTCTTGTACCATTCAATCCCTGTAGACATCCCATTTTTGACCGTCCTCGAGACTTGGACGTCACCGGTGGAACACTCGGTGATCATCCATGTTTGTGTTCGTCTCGAGTTCCTGGAGGTCTCGGCTACGTGCCTTGCCTTAGGATCTCCCGACTCGACTGTTTTGTGTCTGGTTTTGCACCAAACACTTGTGTTTTGCCTTGAAGGGGCAGGGAATGCCTTGTGAGGCATCCCCATACATCACCGGCCATGGCTAGAGGCCACCGGCCAGTATTTTCTGCCATCGGCAGTGTATATTGCCGGTCGGCACCTTTTGTTGCCGGTCGGCCTTAAATTTTGTCAAAATGACACTTTTGGCTGCCGACCACTGTTCATCTGCTTTTAGCAGATATTTTGTGCCAGCTGTCATAGCTGGCACCCACTCTGTCCCCCTCCATACACGTGTATGGAGGGATTTCCCTCTTGGATGGCTTGTTTTGTAAGCCTTACAAGAGGGAATTGCCTATAAGAGGAGCTCCCCTCCCTTGGCATTAGGGTTAGACAACTTTGTGAGAGGAGCTCTGGTTTTAGGTTTAGGGTTTCATACATATCCTATCTCTATATCTCTCTCTTGTGTGTGTATAAGTGTGTTTGTGTCTTACTATTGCACACAAACACATAGTGCTACACCTTTTCTTGGTTTCTTGGAGGACCAGAGGTTGTTCTTGAGGTTCTTGGGTGGTTTTGAGCTTGAAGAACCAGCTGGAGCTCCATTGTTGAAGAGGTTCTACAAGGGTAAGAAACTTGCTCCTTTTTACCCCATTCTTGCATACTATTTTTGCCTATCTTAGAACTGTTTTTGAGCTTAGTGTATAATATAAAAAAGTTCTATTTTTAGGCCCTCTAAATAGTTGCTTAAGAGTGTTTTGTGGTTTGGAGGTGTTTGACCCCTCTTAGGCCTTGTAAGGCCCCATTTTGTGCTATTTTGAGTGAGCTCCGGGACTTTGGTGTTTGGGCCTCCTCACCACTGAAATCTTAAGGGATTTCAGTGGTGAGGATGGTGCTTTGAAGTCCCAAGAGGGAGAGGGTCACCCCATCTCCTTGTTGTCCTTGAAAAGGACTATTTTTGCCTCTTGAGGGAGCACCTAGCTTAGGCTCATGTTGACCATGCCTTGGCTGTTATTTATGCTTATTTTGCCATGAAATAGCATTGTTGTATGTTGGTTTTGGTACACCATGCATGCTTAGCATACCTACCTTGTAATGCCATGTTTAGGCCTTAACATGCTTTGGGTTGTAAACCTTTGTTCTAGCATGCTTTAGGTTTAGCTTTGTGAAGCTTTTGTGCTTATTTCGCCATGTTTAAGGTCTGTCCATAGTTGTTCGGGTCGATCTTGGCATGCTTAGTATGGCCCCTTTGCATTTTTGGTTTGTTAGCCTTAAGTGTGTGAATGTGTAGCATGCGTTGCTTGCATCATTTCAGTGGTTCGGAACCACTTAGCATGTCATTTCAGTCCATTTAACATGCCTGAATGTTTGCATTTGTCGTTCCTTTAAAGCCTCAAAGGGTTCATGTTTCATGCTCCATTAATATGCCATTGCATATGCCCTCATGTGTAGTCTTCTTAGATGCCATCTAAGTAGCCTTTTGGCTTTGTTTTAGCATGTTAGAATTCTGTTCTTGATCACTTAAGTCTTGCCATGTGTGGTTGTACTAAGTGTAGTTCAATGCTTCATTAGCTTGCCTTGAGTGCTTGGACCATGTTGCATGCTTGGCTTGCCTTTGTTCATTTCGTTTGACACCATTTTAGCATGATTTCAGAGCTTCCCATTGAATGCTAATTGTCCATGTTTGCATCTTCTTAAGTGTGCTTAGAAGTTGCTTCACCATGCTTAAGTCTTGAACCATGTATCTATGCATGCTTGTATGTACATTTGCTTTCATGTACTTAGCATTTTGGCCACTGTTTTGGGCCTAATTAGAGCTGCCTAACTCATGTTTAAGTCCATCCTTTGCTCGTTTGCATGCTTACCTTGCATGTTTGCTTGTATACTTGCATAAGTGTCTTGCATTGCCATGTTGCATCCTTAGCTCGTATGCCTAGGTTGCATTGCATCTTGCATGCATGCCTTGTCCCTTGATTTGGTGATAGGGATTGGGCCTTTGATTGTTTGTACGCATTACATTTGATATCAAAATGTGCATGTTTGGTTCTTGGGCCATCACGCGTCGAAATGCGCGATTGGTGGTCCTAGAACCAAGAACCATGTCCCTTTGAGTCATAAACATGATAAGGGGCATGATTGGTGCATACATTACTTGAATTGCATTGCCATGCAAAGCCCTGTCCTGTGCTGCTGTCCAACAGGTTCTGCAAGAACTTTTTTTTTTTGCCGATCGGCTACACAGAGTGCCGACCGGCAATCAATCTATGGCCGATGGATTCATTTTGTGCCGATGGACACCAAATCACAGCCGGTGATGATTACCTCCAGCCGGTGGCACTCCCCAACATCCAGTGAGCACATCCTGAGATTTTGGCAGTCTTCAGTGGTGTATAGCAGGGAAAACAGAGGCAGCTTGTGCATGGCAGTGACTTTCCGGGCAGGACCGAGCATGCATTACATCAGACCCTCTTCCCGAGGCCTTTACTGTTTAAATTAGATTATTTAATTTGCTTAATTAATTTAGTGGTTTGTAATATTTAATTAGCTTGTCGGTTAATTAAATTGTAATATTCATTTGGTCCCTCCGAGCGAGGGCAAGTTTGTAATAAGTGTGGGTGCGTATGTGCATGTCTTCCAATCCCCCACTTCTTTCTCTCCCTTTTACTTACCTGCTTTTGATGGTTAGTATTAGGACATGTTTAATTTAGCATACCTTATGCTATGCATGCGTGGATCCATACATTTGTCTTGCATGCACCGGGCTCGGCGCATCATGGTAACTGCATTAGTATTTCAAATCTGAACTTGAATACGTGCATCAAATGATTGCATCTCACATGCCATTTTTAGGATTAGCCGAGCCTAACCTAACTGCATTTTGTATGTGATGCATTAGTCACTTCAGCATGAACTAGGATCACGCATGTTTGCTAACTAGTTTACTGTTTTGGCACGGAGTACGATGTAAGTATTTCTATGCTTTAGCATACCGCATGCGTGTGGATGTTGACATAACAGCATGCTTACCATGTGGCTAGACGCTTATGTGTTATAGACTGCTTGAATGCCTGTGGGTGAAGGTTGGATTGTTTGAGTTGGAATAACTCGTTGAAATCCGTGTTTTAGCCTACTTGCGGGTAGCAAATTCCAAAACGTTTTTCAAGACAAACGGATATGCAATGCTTATTTCCAAATTAGACAATCTAGTCTATACTTGTTTGCTGTGCGCATAACATAGTAATTCTAGGCTAATAACCGGAATAAGGACATATAATGTTTTCAAAATTGGATATCACGATTAGTAGAGGCCGATCTTCGGATCGGGCGAAAGGGGGTGCTCATAGCTGACCTTCCCCAATCGTACCCAAGTTCCCGAGCCGAGGCAACTTTGGTGATGACGGACACGTGGCCTTTGGCACCGAGTCAAGGTTTCCTAAATTCCCCCATTAAAAAATATTTAGGTGGCGACTCTGTATCTGGCAAAGCAGTCCATGTTTGGCACTTCTTTCAAAAATCTGTTTTCTCAAAACGATTTGCCGAATTTGGACTCTTTGGTTCAAGATTTAGAACCATGACACAAATCGAGTCCGAACTGTAGCGAGGTCCTCCCTCGCGGACTTGTCTACAGTTTCTGGCGACTTTGCTGGGGAAAGAATGAGAACTTGACTCGAACTCGTGATATCTTGTTTTGACTACACTTATGTGTTTCTTTGCATTGCACGTGCATTGGTGCGCCTAGGACACCGTGTTGGCCATCTGCTATTCCTGAGCGGTTTGCTGGAGGCTTGTCTTGTTAAGGCATGACCATAAGGCTGACGGGTTGTGGGCTCTGCCAGTATGGGAACACAAACCCCGGTTTTACCGGGGCACCCTTTTGACCATTCGACCTAGTGCATATTCGGAACCGTAGTGACCATTCCAAACTAGGACATGTTGCTCACCCGATTTTAGGTTGTTTGAAACCGCTGCGTGCGTAGTGAAGCCCTAGCTCCTGACGAAGTAGGACAGGGAAACCCTACCCCAACATAGGGGTGTTTCGGCTCTCTTTACTTGCTATGTGCTTTTAGAATGTATCTCTACAGGAACGCACATATCAGTTTGCAAGTTTGAGTATCAGGCCTGAGGGCACTAGTATCAGTATTTGTGAGAATCAGCTATATCTGTGGGTGTCCAATTCAGTGTTATTGGGGCAGTGATTTTGGGGAACAGTGATCAGTAGTAGAGTACAGTTATTCAGCTGCACTCATGTGTGATCCGTTTGGGCTGAAATGCTGCTTGCTTTTCCTTTCAGTTCAGCGAGTTACAGAATAGCTAGTGTTCCCCGTTGCCAAGGCAAAACTTACGATGACGCAGAATTCAGAAGAGATCGTGGTTATGACAGCCGCGTTAGATCAAGGAATCACCCTACAAAGTGAGACCAATGTTGATGTGCCGCATCCACCCAGGTCGCCTGTTGCGCACCCGGTCTGGACCCCCCAGCTGTATCAGCCTCGTGAGCCCACCACATTCGAACTGATGGGAATGATAGGTGACCTCCAGAGGTCCGTGGCGGATCTCGCGTACGGAATGTCAGCCTCACCATACGCTGTGCCATATGCCGGGAATTTTGTACCCCAGGAGCCCCCGCTGTTGGGACGGATTGTGATCGAGCTTAGCCACCCGGAGATGGCCTCCAACTATGGCAATGACGTATCAACATCAACCCAAACCCTCGATCAGGCTGAGGCCAGAGGCAAGGACAAAATGAAGGCAGACGCCGACCCCATCGAACAACTGCTGTGGGCAGTGCAGGCTTTGAAAGCCGGGGGGATGAGTAAACAGCAAGTATCCCCAGTTGTGACCAAGGTTGTGGATGATGTTTTTCCCGCTCCACCTGAAGGTAGTTCAAGTCAGTCAGAAAACCGGGATAGGCCCCGTCATGCCAGAACAGTTCCTCCCATTCCCAACCCTGCACCCGGGAAAGATCAGAAGGCAGTGCCCGCCGACCCTTTCGCTAGTGCGTCTAGCAAGGATACCCAGACTTCAAAGTACCTGCCTCGAGGGCGCCGAGTCTTTCATCCTCTCTACGTGCCTTTGTCTAGGGCACTTTTAATTTTGGCTAAAAAGGGGCATCTTACACCTCTTGAGCCGAGGCCCCTCCCGAAGAATCTCCCTGCTACCCATGATGTTGCTTTGTACTGTGCGTACCACCAGCAAACAGGGCATGCTACCGATAATTGCTTCCGCCTCCGTCATGAGGTGCAAGATTTGATTGACAACGAGGTTATCCTCCCGCCCACCTCAGCCAAGTCTGTTACTACCCAGTTATTGGATTTTGAGGATGATGATACTGCGAATATGTGATTAGGGTTGGACCACTTATGGGCGGCACCCAGTATTTTGACGTGGCGTTTGGCACGCATTTTCGAGCATCTGTGATTGCTAGTTTTTGTAAATTCTGGCTTGGGTATCGAGTGAGTCTTTTGTTTTGTTTTGAGTCTACCTCATTGTCGTGAGTCAGTCCTTTTTGCTTAAGGGTCTGTCCTGTTGTAGCAAGTCAGTCCCCTTTGTATAGGATGTCGGGTGATCCCGGGGTTGTTGCCTCGGACACCGTTTTGTAAATACCCCTTTTGTTTTTCCTTTTAAGTCTGTCTCTGCTGAGAAGCCAGTTGCAGTTGGAAGTTTTTTTTAATGAAACGGCTACGGCTATCATGTTCCCTTACTTATTGCCTTAAGCCAGTTATGCTAGAGGATTTGAATGGGTTGACAGTACATCTCACTTTCTCTCCTGCGCGCCAAACTCATTGCATTAACCTGAATTTTTCAAGAGAACCCTTTTTGAACACTGTGGTGATAAAAACGAAGAGACAGGAATTCCTCGGGTTTTGCAAAACTTTGATCAAATTGAGAGGAAGGGAGGCGTGCTAAGTCTTTAATGAATGAAATCATGCCTGTCAGTGTGAGTACTGAAAAGGACCCTGGCTTGATCCAGACTGGTTCCACACTATCTTCAGCGCGAGCGATTTGTCGCTTTCTTAAAAACTTTCAAAAAAAAAAAAATGTTTTGCGCGGTCCTGTGAAGACCTGTGTGGGATCGCTCTTGAGATTGCGCAGCCTAGGATCACTCTTGGCCTCAAGATTCAATCTGTTTGTTTCAAACTTGGAATCCGTTCAAAGCCTTCAACAGTCAACCGCCATGTGAGGCCCGTGTGGCCCAATTTGAAGCAGCCCTCGAGCAAGAGGCACCAAAGTCAGATCAAGAAGATCAGATCTCACCGTAAGAGGCTCGTGAAGCAACCGTGACGGATTCTTCTGCAAACCAACACAACAGTCATCAAGGGCTTCTATTTCAAAACCATTTGGCATGGACGTGTTACACTTTTACCCTTTGAGAGGCTCGCTGGGCCGAAAACCTGGAAGGGTGACCCAGGCAAAAGTTAGAGCAAGAGAAAAACACAAAAAAAAGAAAAAAAATCAATCCAAAAATAAAAAAAAAGAAAAGAAAAGAAAGAGAAAAAGAGAAAACGCAAAAAAAAAAAAGAAGAAAAAAAAGAAAAGATAGAGAAAAAGAAAATGAAAAGAAGCTCGCAAGGTCGAAAACCCGCATCAGGCGCCTTGGCAAAAGTTAGAGCCTGAAAAGTGAAGGTTAAAATACCCGAGTGTACCTTAACCGGAACTACGTAAGGCTTGATTCCCATGCTTGGGATACGTAGGCAGCTTCGTCCTGAAGTCCAGCCCCCTACGCTTTCATGGCGCCTCAGTCCATGTAATGGTTTTGATCACCTTTACCTTCTCTGAAACCGATAGTTTGGTTGTGATAACCGAAACCACGTAGTCAACTTCCTCTTGAAATCCAACCATCAGTGCTTTCACAGTGACTGTGTCCATATATTGGTTCTGACCATCTTCGCCTTCCTTGCATTCGAGGGTTCGATCATTGCTAATGAGGACTGGCTTTCAGTATGCCGCGGCTTTGCCCAAACAAACTTTCCGTTGCCCTGAGTTGCCATGAGTCGCCGCCCAAACAAGGGGCAACTTTCCATTGCCATGCATCCCTTTCAAGCAAGGGGCAATTTTCCATTGCCTCCGATCCCAGGTTGCGCACCTCAAGGGTAGGTTCCATGCTCGTTGAGCATCGGCCGTTTGCAAAAATAGTTTTTGAAATTTTTTACTGAGGTTGACTATTTTCTCGAAAACTATTTCATTTTCCAAAACCGGACCATTTTTCTTGGACCCGAAAAGGGAAAAATTTCAGTGCTCATAGCCTGACTTGCATGATTTCAAATCAAAAATTGAACAAACGTGTTAATCTAACTCTCTTTTTGGTCAAAATTGTTTTAGTAGAAAGCAAAAACAAAAATGGTCAAAGTGATGAACTAGGGGCACAGTCGAGTCAGGTGTTCTGTCTTTCCCCCGCCGTCAACATACTTGCCAGAGAAGGGCACCCTATTCGCCAGAAGGGCTCTCAATATCCTCCAAATAGCAAGGTATTAAGCCAAGTGCGAAGCACAAATCAGAATAAATCAAGATACTCCATTCTCCATCCGGAACATCGACTAGACGTCATCGGAAGAAACAGCCGCGAGCTAATAGTGTCGGGCGCGAACCCGTGACTTCCTATTCATCTATCAAACACCCAGGGGAGGGAGAAAAAAAAATGAGAGATTAAAGAATAGAGAGGTGTAAGTGGAGAGAAAAGTGAGTAAAAGGGTTTTGAGAGAAAAACCGAGCCTGAGGGCCGTGTGATGCGAGAATCACAAATCAGAAAGGATGGGAATAACTCCCGGAAGAACTGGCTCCTCGAGATCTAAGGTCTTTTGTTTTTGCAAACACGTCCGTGTGTCGTTTTTTTTTTTTTTTTTGTCTTGTTTAGCCCAACTTTTACTTTGGGTCTTTTCCGAGCAACCCGGACTTGGCTTTGGGAGATTCTTGAGTACAAAGTGAAGCCCTGAAAGTCTTCTTTCCAACGATGGTGGCCTCATAGCTTAACTCCAAGTATGCAATTGAATAAGCCCGATTCAGCGAGGGCTGCTCGATTCTCTCCTACCCGGATTCATGCTGAATTTCTCCCAGACCAGTTTTCTCCTCTCCTTTCCTCTTCTCCTCAACTTCGAACCCCTAAGTAAGGTGTTTTGAAAGATTTTTCAAAGATTTCATCTCTCTTTCATTCATCCCCACTTTGTCCTTGCTCGGTTTACCGAAAAGCGCAACATTTACCGAAATGCGAGCGTCGGAACATCGTGGGAATTTTATTTCAAAAATGTTTTGAAAGAGAGGGTTTTAAGGTCTAAAAACCATCCAAAATAATTTTGGTCCAAAATGGGTGTGAAGTTGAGATTTGTCTCTCTCATTGCCGAGGAAACTGAACCTGTGCCCTGCACACCTTTCTCCACCAAGCAAACCATCAGTAACGCCCAAGTCTTAAGGGCAGTCAAAAATGGGGTGTCTACAGTTGCCCCTCTTTGACAGAACTCGTAAGTCATAACAATGATGGGAGTGAATGTCAAAGCCCAGAGACGACCCATTTTTGACAAGGCCGAAGACTTGGACAGACAAACAAAATATAGATAAATAAATGGTTGTGCTCGCAGGCTGCCTACGTATCCCTTTGCAAGGAATCAAACCAGCGTAGTTCAGGGGCAGGATGCAAAGTGATGCACAATGCAAATGCATAACTTATGATCATGCAAAGGATGCTGTAATGAAGCAATTATGCAAAATAAATGCAACATTTTAAGCGAATGCTATGCAAACAAGTAAACATGAACCAAACTACATGTCATGTAGAAAGGATGTAAGAAAATTATGCAATTCTCACGGCGTCTTGCGCGGAGAAGGCTAAAAGTGACTACCGAGAATACCTGGAGTCTCAAACACAACATCTCTCAGCGTATTGTACACAGGAGAGGAAAGAGTAACACTTCTCAGCGTAGTACACGTGAGAGAAGAAAGATAAAATTTCTCAGCGTAGTACACGCAAGAAAAGAAGGATAAAATTTCTCAGCGTACTACACGCAAGAGAAGAAGGAAAGACAAAGAGAAACCTCATCAGCGTAGTACACGCGAGAGAAGAAGGAAAGAATTTCTCAGCGTAGTACACGCAAGAGAAGAAGGAAAGGCTTAGAGAAACCTCATCAGCGTAGTACACGCGAGAGAAGAAGGAAAGAATTTCTCAGCGTAGTACACGCAAGAGAGGAAAGAGAAAAGCCTCTCAGTGTGGTACACGCGAGAGAGGAAAGAGAAAGGCAAAAAGAAACCTCTCAACGTAGTACACGCGAGAGAGGAGAGAGAAAAGCAAAGAGAAACCTCTTAGCGTAGTACACACGAGAGAGGAAAGAAAAACAAGTAAAAAGGTGCACAACAATATGGGTGAAACATGCGTGACAACGCAAGTGAAATGAGTGCATAACAATGCAACTGGGATGTGCATCACGATGCAAATGAGGTGGGTGGATAACAATGCAATTGGAACATGCAGCATAATGCAAGTGGGACGAGTGTACATACACATTCTGTGCACAATAATTAATGCATATTCGATGCAATCTCAACAGTGTGTTTGAAATAAAATGTCAAATAAGGAAATACACGTCTTAATGAGACCAATTCAAACACAACCTCCGATTTACCTCTCGGAGGGGTCACAATAGATTCCAAAAGGATACAACTTGTGCATGCAAACTGACAATGAGCTACGCATCGGAGACATGAGTTGATACTTCCGCAGAAACATTTTGAGCTTGAGGTAGAGGCACACCCATACTTCAGAGCATTGACAAGGCTTGAAGGGGTACATCCCACGGAATTTGCTGGAGGTGAAACACACTCAGATGCTTCGATTTTTCCTCTTTTCTTTTGCTTTGCAGTCTGGAACCTATATAGCTTCAGATAGATCCTGATTTTACTGTTCTCACATGACCTGGATTGAACCCTGCAGTTTTTGAAAGAACAAATTCCTTTTTTGCACAAATGTGGAGAATGGCACAGCACTCTGAGCACACAAGATGATTTTTTTTTGAAATTAAGAAATGAGTTCTTAACCGGGTATTGAGCTTACGACTGAACACAGCGAAAAAGACTCAACAACGAAAAACGATAGGTAAACAACCTAAACACGTCGAGACACGCTCGGAACGACTCAAAGCAAGAATCGAGACAATCAAAACAAAAGACACGACACACAGACGTGTTACAAAGACGAGAGACCTCTCAGTGCACGAGGAGCCAGTTTCTCCGGGTATTATTTCCTACCCTTTCTCATTTGTGATTCTCACATCACTCGGCCCTCAAGCTCTGTTTTTCTCTCAAAAACCCTTTTGCTCACCTTTTCTCTCATCGCACATCTCTCTATTCTTCAATCTCTCATTTTTCATCCCTCCCCTGGGCGGTTGGTGGATAAACAAGAAGTTACGGGCTCTTGCCCCTAGCATTCAGATAGATTCTTCGTTTGTTCACAACAGTGAGATTCTTCCACAGAGGGGCTGCGCTACGATTGGGTGTGTAGCAAATCTGTGGCTGGCATTGGTTGATGATGCCCTGCTGGGGAGTTTGGACGTGGTTAGATCTGTCCAGATGAGGGAATGGAATATCTGGCCCCATTACAGTGCGTGCTTCGTACTTGGCTTGACACCTCGTTGTTTGGAGGATAAGAGAGCTTTCTGCCCTTTGTTGTTGACTTCAGTTGTGCCCTCTTCTGGCAGGTAGAGTGCCCTTCTTGACGAGTATGTTGACAATGGGGAAAAGACAGGAAGCCTGACTCAACTATGCCCCTAGTTCATCATTTTGACCATTTTTTTTTATTTTTGAGCTTTCGCTAAAGTAATTTTGACCGACATGAGAGTTAGATTAACATGTTTGTTCGATTTTTGATTTGATGATCATGCAAGTTAGGCTATGAGCACTGAAAATTTTCCTTTTTGGGTCCAAGAAATGGTCCAGTTTTTGAAAAAGATGGAACAATTTTCGAGAAAATAGTCAACTTCAATAAAAATTCTCAAAAATTGTTTTTGCAAACGGCCACTGCTGGGCAAGCATGAAACCTACTCTCGAGATGCACCACCTCGGATCTGAAGGAAAATTGCCCCTTGCTTGAAGAGAGCTGCATGGCAACGGAAAGTTGTCCCTTGTTTGAACGGCACCGCGGTGCATTGAATGGCAACGGAAAGTTGCCCCTTGTTTGAATGGCACCGCAGCGCATTGTAGGCAGTCCTCAGAGTGATGAACACAACCAAACCCTCGGATACAGTGAAGACAAAGACCAGAACCATCACATGGACATAATCGAATTTGAAGTGTTTACGGCTGGACTTCAGGATGAAGTTGCCTACGTATCCCAAAGATGGGAATCAAGCCTTACGTAGTTCGGGGTTAAGGTACACTCGGGTATTAACCTCTCCTTTTTATGCTCTAACTTTTGCCAAGGCGCCTGTTGCAGGTTTTCGACCTTGCGAGCTTTGTTCTTCTTTCTTTTCAATTTTTTCATTTTTTCATTTTTTTTTTCTTTTTTTTTTGCATTTTTCTTTTTTGTATATTTTTTTGCATTTTTTTTTACTTCTTTTCTTTTTTTTTTCTTCTTTTCTTTTTTTGTATTTTTCTCTTGCCCTAACTTTTGCCTGGGTTGCCCTTCCGGGTTTTCGGCCCAGCGAGCCTCTCAAAGGGTAAAAGTGTAACAAGTCCATGCCAAATGGTTTTGAGATTGAAGCCCTCTGTATCCAGGAGAGTGGCTGTTGTATTGATTTGCATAAAGATCCACCTTTGGCTCTTCGAGCACATCGGATATATATATTTTTTGCCCCTAGTTCGAGGGGTGCTTCTGATCTAGCTTTGCAAGCTTC
Source organism: Camellia granthamiana (assembly GCA_036172215.1). NCBI lineage: Eukaryota > Viridiplantae > Streptophyta > Magnoliopsida > Ericales > Theaceae > Camellia > Camellia granthamiana. Next base: position 97,517,235 of record CM069913.1, read on the forward strand.
TTTTGACGACATCTGATCCTTTTGATCTAACTTCGGTGCCTCTTGTTCGAGGGCTGCTTCAAATCTGGCCACACATGCCTCCCATCATGATTGTCCTTTGAACGTTCTGAATCCTAGTTCAAGATTTGAAAGCAAAGGGGTTGAGTCTCGAGGCCGAGAGTGATCCTAAGCTGCACAATCTCAAGAGCGATTCCACCCATGTCTTCGCAGGATCGCGCAAAACATTTTTTTTTTGAAGGTTTTTAAGAAAGCGACAAATCGCTCGCGCTGAAGACAGTGTAGGACCAATCTGGATCAAAGCTAGGGTCCTTCTCAGTACTCACACTAACAAGCATGATTTCATTCATTAAGGGCTTAGCACGCCTCTCTTTCTCTCAATTGGTCAAAGTTTTGCAAAACCCGAGGAATTCCTTCCTCTTCGTTTTCACCGCAGTGTTCAAAAGGTTTTGAAAAACTCAGGTCATTATAATAACTTCAAGGCACAAGAGAGCAGGTGGGATGCACTGCCATTTCATTCAAATCCCGGCACAACTAGCACACGGCAGAAGCAAATGCGAAAGCGTGAAAATCACTGCTGTTTCATTGAGATCTGTTGGCACAACTGGCTCCTCGATAGAAACAGACTCAAAAGAAAGTGAAAAGACAAACACAAAACAAAATAGTGATACCCGAGGTAACATTCCCGGAATCACCCGACTCCAATACAACAGGACTAACTCGAAATCGCAAGACAGACCCGAAACAAAAAGACTGACTCAAAACAAAGAGACAGGACTCAAATTAACACAACGAGACTGACACAATACCCAAGTCAGAATGTACAAAAAACAGCATTCACAAATGCTCAAAACAATGCGTGCCATACACCACATCTGAAATAAACTGAATGTCGCCCGCAGGTGGTTCATCCCCCGATCACAGTCACATTATCCCCCACAGGTTCACTGATCAAGTACCGATAGACTTTGCAAGACTGGTACGGTGATGATCTTGTTGTCAATCAGATCTTGTATTTCATGGCGAAGACGGTAACAACTATCAGTGACGTGGCCAACTTGTTGATGGAAGGCACAATACTTGGCCGGATCATGGGAGGGGGGAAGTTTATCTGGCAGTGGCCGCAGCTCTAGGGATTTTAGATCCCCCTTTCTACTCAGGGCCCTCAAGGCCGTTGATAGAGACATGCATAGTGGGGTGAACACCCTCTGGCCCCGAGGTGGGTATTTTGAGGTTTGTGGCTTTTTGCTGGATGCACCAGCAAAGGGATTGACAGGCGCTGACTGGGTTTGCGGATCTCTTCCGAGCACGGGATTAGAGTTGAAAGGAACATTCCTGGTACAACGGCCCTTCTCCCGGCTTGCTCCTTGATTCAGACTGCCCCTAACTTGAGTGGCGAAAATGTCATCCACAGTTTTTGCCATAACTGCGAGGACTTGCTCTTCGTTTAATCCCTCGGCTTTCAAAGCCTCAACAGCCAACTGAAGATGTTCATGGGGACTAATGCTTGCCCCTGCCTTGTTCTTATCACTGGCCTCCACTTTGCTAAGAGGTCGGCCTTCTTCCAATGCAGCCCGTCCCAAGGTTGGGGAGCCTCTTGACATGAACTCCCTGGTATGTGATGCGGTTGATGACGGGGCCAAAACTCCGAAGGCTAGATCTGCCACAGTTCTTTGAAGATCTTCGATCATTCTCATCAGCTCAGAAGCAGTGGGTTCATGGGTTTGGGATGATTGGGGTTCAGATGCACCCATCATGCATAAGTCCAGGCTCTCTGGGGTAAATACATTAGGCTTGGGTAGATGGACTGGGGTGATGTATACGCTGGGGTCGTAAGGGACGGCCAGTGTGTGGATTAGGTTGAGATGTGGATGAGGTATTTGGTCATTGGGGGCTGAAGGTGGAGCTATCGTTTGGTTGTCAATGAGATTTTGGATCTCATGACGAAGGCGGTAGCAACGGTCGGTGCCATGACCGCGCTGCTGATGGTACATACAGTACTTGGAAGGGTTATGTCTGACTGGGAGTGGGTCAGGAAGAGGTTGAGGATCGAGGGGTTTGAGATGCCCTCTTTCCACCAAGGCTTTTAGTGCGCTAGTCAGGCTCATATAGAGGGGGGTGAAAGTTCTGCCCTGAGCTCGGGTTAGGCCGGCTGGTTCTAGGCTTGGTTTGGCAAAAGGGTCGGTTGTAGCAACTGTATTGATTTCGGTGGGTTTGGGAATAGCGCTACTACGAGCATTGGTATTCCCTGAAATCACCCTCCTTGTCGGTTCACTTGTTCTGGGAATGATCCCACTGTTGAACGCGTTCTCGACCTGAACCCCCAGTTCATGTAAACTTTTGAAAGTGAATAGCGTAGCGACTATCAACTTTTGCAACATATCATGCTCGAGGTTTCGCACCATCATCTGTACTTGATCCCTCTCCGAAGGGCGACGATCCGTCATCTGTACTGCCTTTGCTCTCCACCTGGCAACAAATTCCACAAAAGGCTCTTTTGGGTTCTGGCGGGTTGCTTCAAGCTCTTGGATGGTCATTTCAACTTGGGTGTTGTACGAATACTGATCGACAAAGGCCTCAGCCAGTTCTTCCCAGTTTTGCTTCACTTTATCTTCCAACTTAGCGTACCAAGTGGCTGCTACACCCGACAGGGTTCTTCCATACAGAGAGAGTTTCTGTGGCTTAGTCAGACCCATCAGCTTTAGGACATCCAAGAAAAGTCGGATATGTACCATTGGATCTCCAGACCCATCGAAACGGTCAATATATGGCATTTTGAATCTGTTTGGGAGCCGCACGGCAGACTCAGTGTGCCCATCCTCAATGTCGGGAATGGAGTTAAGGCCTTGTGCCTTTTTGAATTGCTTCTCAAGGCTCGCAATTTTCGCTGTAGTCGGATTGAACTCATCAACATGAAAGGGTTGAAACCTCTCAATAGGCTGCACCAGGGGCCTGACAACTCGAGCTTGAGCCAACCTTTCTTGGGGATTCGAACCCTGTAAATCTTCAACTGGCGGAAGTGGATCAAAGTTCGGCTGGGGTCCCGAAGTTGGATGTGAGGCAGATGCCCCAGATGGGCGCTGCGTTTCAATACCGGTCTCAGCCTGCATGGCAGTTCCCTGATTTAACGCTGCTATCACGGCCACAAATTCTTTTGAACCCTGTGCCATCACGAGTCTGCTGATGATGTGACTGGTGACTGTCGGATCAGATGAACCGGTGAGCCCTAACTGGCCTTTCTTTGCCTTGCCTCAGCGAAAGAACACTGGTTGCCCTTGAATTGAATTTCTGATCTAACAAAGTCTATCAGCACTAGTCCAATGTACCCGGGAGATAGTGGAGCCTTCTGAAGCTATGATTCCAGGACTACCCCTAGCAAAAGAGAAAACAGACAGCATCTCAGCTCAATTTCACAAAACAGATACGAGCAGAGCTGAACGACTGTGTTCTATTACTGATCACTGTTCCCCGAAATCACTGCCCCAAATCTGAATCTGATACCCGCAGATATAACTAATTCTCAAAAATACTAATACTGGTGCCCGCAGGCCTGATGCCCAGACTCGCAAACTGGTATATGCGTTCCTGTGGAGATACACTCTAAAAGCACATAGCAAGTAAGAGAGAGTCAAAACACCCCTATGCTGGGGTAGGGTTTCCCTGTCCTATTTTGTCAGGAGCTAGGGTTTCACTACGCATGCAGCGGTTTCAAACAACCTATATCGGGTAAGCAACCTGTCCTAGTTTGGAATGGTCACTATGGATTTCGATATGCACTAGGTCGAATGGTCAAAGAGGGTGCCCCGGTAAAACCGGGGTTTGTGTTCCCATATTGGCAGAGCCCGTAACTGGTCAGCCTTACGGTCATGCCTTGACAAGACAAGCCTCCAGCAAAACGCTCAGGAATAGCAGATGGCCAACACGGTGTCCTAGGCGCACCAATGCACATGCAATGCAAAGAAACACATAAATGAAATCGAAATAGGATATCACGAGTTCGAGTCAAGCTCTCTAAAACTCCCCAGCAGAGTCGCCAGAAACTGTAGACGCGCCCTTGGGCCTCACTCTACAGTTCGGACTCGATTTGTGTCACGGTTCTTAATCTGAACCAAAGAGTCCAAATCCGGCAAATCGTTTTGAGAAAAACAGATTTTTTTGAAAAGTAGTGCCAAACATGGACTGCTTTACCAGATACAGAGTCGCCACCTAAATATTTTTAAAATGGAAAATTTAGGAAAACCTGACTCGGTGCCGAAGGCCACGTGTCCGTCATCACCAAAGTTGTCTTGGCTCGGGAGCTTGGGTACGATCGGGGAAGGTCAGCTATGAGCACCCCCTCTCGCCCGGTCCGAAGACCGGCCTCTACTAACCGTGATATCCGATTTTGAAAACGTTATGTGCTCTTATTCCGGTTATTAGCCTAGAATTACTATGTTATGCGCACAGCAAACAAGTATAGACTAGATCGCCTAATTTGGAAACAAGCATTGCGTATCCGTTCGTTTTGAAAGCGTTTCGGAATTTGCTACTCGCAAGTAGGCTAAAACACGGATTTCAACGAGTCTTTCCAACTCAAGCAATCCAACCTCCACCCACAGGCATTCAAACAGTTTATCTCATATAAGCACTTAGCCACATGGTAAGCATACTGTCATGGCAACATTCACACGCATGCGATATGCTAAAGCGTAAATACTTACATCGTACTCCGTGCCAAAACAATAAACTAGTTAGCAAACATGCATGTCCTAGTTCATGGCAAGTGGCTAATGCAACACATACAGAGATGCAGTTTAGGATAGGCTCGGCTAACCCTAGAATGGCATGTGAAATGCAATCATTCGGTGCACGTATTCAAGTTAGATTTGAAGATACAATGCGGTTTGTATGATGTACCGAGCCCGATGCATGTAAGACAAATGCATGGATGCACGCATGCATTGCATAAGGTATGCTAAAATAAACGTGCCCTAATTTACCATCATAAGTAGGTAAATAAAAGGGAAGAAAGAAGTGGGGGTTGGAAGACATGCACACCACTCACCCACACTTATTACATATTTGCCCTCACTCGGAGGGACCGAATAAATAATACAAATTAATTAACTACACAAGCTAATTAAATATTACAAATTAACTAAATTAACGAATTAATTAATCTAAGAAAAACCAGTAAACCGCCTCGGGGCGAGGGCTCAATGCATGCGCGCTCGGATTCCGCTCGGAATTGCACTGCCATGCCTAGCCTGCCTCTGTTTTCCCTGCTTTGTTCCTCTGAAAACTTCCAAAGTCTCAGGGATGCCTCTCTGGACACTGGAGAATCCCACCGGCTGGAGGAAATGACCACCGGCACTAGGATGTGGCCCATCGGCACAAAATATATCCATCGGCCATCCATTGAATGCCGGTCGGCACTGAATACTGCCGACCGGCAATAAATTCCTGCAGAACCTGCAACTCACAGCAGCAGAGGACAGAACTTGGCATGGCAATGCTATTCAAGCTATGTATGCACCAAACACATTCCTTATCATGTTTGTGACTCAAAGGGCCATGTGCCTCGATTCTCAGACCATCAATCACGCATTTCCATGCATGATGGCCCAAAGAACCAAGTATGCACTTTGATTTCAAATGTCATGCAAACCAAACAAACACATAAAGCCCAACCTCTATCACTTGATCAAGAGGCAAGGCATGCATGCCAATGTAATGCAACCTAGGCATGTGATCTAGTATGCAACATGGGCATGCAAATGAACAATGTATGCTAGGCGCGCAACCTAAACATGTAAACAAACATGGTATGCAACAACATGCAATAATGGACTTAAACTAACATAGATAGCTCGCAAGCATGCCAAAATCAGTGGCCATGATGAGGCAAGTGAGGCAACACAATACATGGGATGCATGCACAATGCATTAATCAAACCCAAGGCACGAAAATGCAACTCTACCAAAGCATGGCAAGGGATGCAAGATGGCATACAAGCATGTGAATTTCAGCGCTGGAACATGATGCCAAATGGTCCCAAAACATAGCGAAATGACACTAAGTGCATGAAATGGACCCGAAATGCAAGATTAGGCTCATGAAATGACCTATAGCTATATCAAACATGCATAATCTGGACATGAAGCATGAAAACAGAAGCAAGGAAGCCCCAAAACAAGCATTTTTTCAGTTCAAAGCATGGCCAAACAGTGAGCATAGATAGGGCAAAAACAGCATGCAAAAACGGGCCCTCAAGCTAGGTAATGAAGCAAGTGGTAGATCCAAAGCCCAAACTGAAAAAGACCCTTCGACAACACTGAAGAGGGGCCAAAAATATGACTACTCATAGTTTATGACAGCCCCCAAATCAATATAAAAACACCCTTAAAATGCAATGCAAGATTAAGGCCACAAGAGGGCTATAACATGAAGTATACAAAAAATGCATCAAACAGCCAAAGACCCTTAATGAAACATGTCAAGGGGGTCAAAATATGGCCACTCTCAGTTCTGATCATGGCCGAAAAACAGAAGCAAAATAAGCTAAACAAGCATGCAAAAATGGAGACCAAAGAGGGGTAATGAAGCAAGTCATACATGGAGGTCCCCAATAGTGTTGAGCCCTTCTTCAATGTTGAAGAAGGGCTCAAAATAAGCCTCTTTACAGTTTACATCGAGGCTCAAAAATACTTGTAAATAAGGCTAACCAATGAAGCTAAAAAAATGCAAGTTTAAGGGAAATAGATGCTTACCCTTGAAGAGCAGCAAACCAGCAGCCCTTGGTCCAAGTTTCTAAGCTTCTAACCTCTGCAAATGGCCTCCCAAGTGCTGGAATGGAGGATGGAGGTGTTGTGCTAGGGATTGTAGGGCAAATGGTGCAAGAACAAAGGTGTTTGGAGGCTTGGATAAGATAGATATAGAGGGTGTATGTATGTATATCAGATATATATCTCTTCCCTCTGGTTTTTTTGCTCCAAAATCTCCAACCCACACAAAGGAGAAGGGACCTCTCTTATATAGGCAATGCTAAGCTTCTAAGACAAGCTTCAAAGGGTCAAAGGGGTCTAAGGGGAGGTCAAGGCTTATTGGAGAAGCTTGGACAGCTGGTAGGCTTCTTGAGGAAGCCAAGACAAGGGGTCAAGGCTTCCTCAAGAAGCCTTGAGCAAAGGGTGCAAAAGAGGGGTCCAAAGGTGGTCAAGGGCTCAAAATAGCAACATATATACACGGGGGAGTGTGCTAGTGCATTCCAACTGGCACAGCTGGGATGCACCAGGCTTGGAGGGTGCAAACGGTGCAAACCGGCCAGAAAATTTGGTCGTCGGTCAAAATAAAGTGCCGGTCGGCATAATATTTTTCCGGTCGGCAAAATAGATTGCCGATAGATGATTCCAAGGTCAAAAAACGGCCGGTGGGTATGCAAATTGAAGCCCCGGAAGTTACCTTTCCAATGGCACAAACCTTGCATCAAAATTCCTCCTGTGCAGAAAGTTATGCCCTTTTTGGTGAAGCCGTGCAGACTCGATCCAAACGGGGTGATGCCCAGCTTCAACCAATCATATCTCCTCCACCCGGACTTGGCTTTGGGAGATTCTTGAGTACAAAGTGAAGCCCCGGAAGTCTTCTTTCCAACGATGGTGGCCTCATAGCTTAACTCCAAGTATGCAATTGAATAAGCCCGATTCAGCGAGGGCTGCTCAATTCTCTCCTACCCGGATTCATGCCGAATTTCTCCCAGACCAGTTTTCTCCTCTCCTTTCCTCTTCTCCTCAACTTCGAACCCCTAAGTAAGGTGTTTTGAAAGATTTTTCAAAGATTTCATCTCTCTTTCATTCATCCCCACTTTGTCCTTGCTCGGTTTATCGAAAAGCGCAACATTTACCGAAATGCGAGCGTCAGAACATCGTGGGAATTTTATTTCAAAAATGTTTTGAAAGAGAGGGTTTTAAGGTCTAAAAACCATCCAAAATAATTTTGGTCCAAAATGGGGTGTGAAGTTGAGATTTGTCTCTCTCATTGCCGAGGAAACTGAACCTGTGCCCTGCACACCTTTCTCCACCAAGCAAACCATCGGTAACGCCCAAGTCTTAAGGGCAGTCAAAAATGGGGTGTCTACACATTTCTGTATAATTAGGATCATGCATGGATTTCTAATTAGCTTCTGTTTAGTCTTGGAGTACTCGGTAAGTTTTATGCTTTAGCATCCTTACATGTGTGTGAGTGACTGCCATGATAGCATGCTTACCATGAGGCTATGTGCTTATGTGATATAACTGCCTCAATGCCTGTGGGTGAAGGTTGGGTTATTTGGATTGGAACAAATCATTGACTGTGAGTTTTAAGCCCATTAGATAGTGGCAAAACCATCTTTTTTTAAGCCCACCCGAGGGTGGCAAAATCTGCATTTTAAGCCTATTTGCGAGTAGCAAACCATCTTTCAAAAACAAACATGAAGTGTTTTGTTCTAATTCAGGCAACCCGGTCTATACTTGTATGCTGTGCGCATCACATAGTAAATCTAGGCTAATAACCGGAATAAGAACGCATAATGTTTTCAAAACTAGATATCATGGTTAGTAGAGGCCGATCTTTGATCGGGCGAGCGGGGGTGCTCACGAAGTGACCTTCCCCAATCGTACCCAAGTTCCCGAGCCAAGGCAACTTTGGTGATGACGGACATGTGGCCTTAGGCACGAGTCAGGGTTTCCTAAATTTTCCATAAATAAAATATTTAGGTGGCGACTCTGTATTTGGCAAAGCAGTCCATGTTTGGCACTTCTTTCAAAAATCTGTTTTCTCAAAACGACTTGCCGGATTTGGACTCTTTGGTTCAGATTAAGAACCGTGACAATCGAGTCCGAACTGTAGCGAGGTCCGTCGCGGACTTGTTACAGTGTGGTAGTTCCCTGGAGAGAATGGATTGCATAATTGCCCTAGATAGTAGCAATCCCACGTTTAAAGGAATATTTCACCAACTGGTGAACTGTTGATGAAACTGTCTTCATCTGATGCAGCCATGGCCTTCTTAGGAGTAGATTGAAAGTTGTTGGTACATCCATGACATGGAATTCCGCCTCATGCTCAGACGGGCTGATCAATACGTGGCTCTGGAATTTTCCCATAACATCCCGGCTAGTGTTGTCATAGGCTCGAACGGCTTGGGTTGTGGGCGTGAAGTCAGTCAGCTTCAAACCTATGGCATAAACGGTCCTTGCCGAACACACATTAATCACCAAGCCAGTATCCACTAGTATCGCCGGGATCCATTTCTTCCAGCTTTCCAGCGTCACGTATAGGGGTCTGTTGTGGTTTGCACCCTTAGGTGGCAAGTCTTTCTCTGTAAAGGATATCACTAGCATGTCATCCCCAGAGGTGACCAATGACACCAGTTGGTCAATGGTGGTGTCAATGGGCAGTTTTGTCTTGTTCATGGCCTCTAGCAGCTCCTGTCTATGTTCTCGGGAAGCCATCAGTAGCCCCCAGATTGACATATCTACCTAAATTTTCTTGAGCTGTTTCAAGACCAGGTCTTCCTTAATGCCTTTCTCTTTTGATTTCTCTGTCTCTTTCCCAAAGGATTCTGGTTAATCTAAAGTCAGGGGTTTAAAATACTAACCATTGCGGGTTATATGATTGATCTCGTCAGTATACCACGTATCATCAGGGGTATCAGCTTTCCATTATTCGTCAGTGTATGCATGACTTAGGTCACTGTCTTCCCACCACTCCCCTATAGTCATGGATGGGCTTTTATCAGGTTTTACCTGGAGCATGTTCACATCACGCCCCTCGTCATTATACCACTATCTTCCACAACAGTTTTGGTTTCTGCGTTCCAATACTTCTTGAGCTTTCTTGGCATTCTTTTCCTATCATTGGGCTCCCACTCGGGCTTTCCCATGCTTAGGACATCTACCGCTGTTGGCTCGAACTTTGCTTTTCCTTTCTATTTTTCTTGCTCCAAGGTTATCTTTCTCTGGATTTCTTCTATTCTTTCACGTTGGAATTGCTCCAGCGATTGTTCTTTCTCAATCAAAGGTACAACCTCAGCCTTGCTGGTATCACCAACTTCCTCTTTTTTCATAGTCTCTCTCATCTGCTTCTTCACATTTGATTCATCTCCACTCAACCACCCATTGCTGGTTTCGGGTTGGCTTAGATCCTACCACCCAATTTGTACACTGCCCACATCTTCCTCTTCTAATTCTACCAAGTCATTTAGGCTTTGTTTAGGCCAATCATTTTGATTTTGCCCTAGTTCATCTTCCCCAATGGCGTTGATGCTAAGGAAGTCCGATAGTATAATTATTGGTTTTGGCTGATAAATGGCCATGATGTACAAGCTAGGATCATACTCCTCTGCAAGTGAGGGCCCTTTCTCTATGACTTGGGTGTCTAACAACCCTATTTCTAGTGCATTATTCTTCTTCTCCACCTCTGCTGCCGCAAGCCCTAGTTAGGTTTTGGGTGTTATGTCCATCATGCACATGTCCGTGTTTTCTGGAATAACCACATCTGGCTTAGGTAGATGGGATAGGGTAGCATATGTGCTAGGGTTAAAAGAGGGTGGTAGTGTATGGATTTGGTTAATGTTTCTAGGCGGGGCGACTTTGTTATGAGCGGGAAGTGAATTGGTGGTTACGTTTGGTTTAGCGGGTGGAGCGATGATTTTATTGTCAATGAAATCCTGGATCTCATGATGCAAGCGGTAGCAACAATTAGTAGAGTGACTGTGCTATTGGTGAAAAATACAATATTGGGTGAGGTCATGTCTAAGTGGTAGTGGGTTGGGAAGAGGTCGAGGATCGAGGGGTTTGAGATGTCCTTTTTCCATTAACAGTTTGAGAGTGCGGGCTGGGCTGGGCTCATATGAAAGAGGGTAAAGGTTCTTTGGTTTCGGCTCAGACCAGTGGGTTGTGAGGACTGTAAGGTTGTTGCAGCAAAGGGATCGGCCATTTTGACCGTTGTGACAACAATACTGACATCTACAGGTGATGGAATAGTGCTATTGCTAGCGTTGGTATTCCTGGTGAATGGCCTTCTTGTAGGTTCGCTAGTTCTTTAGATGATGCCTTTCTTGAATCCACTTTCAATTTGGACTCCTAACTCGTGTAGTGAAGCAAATGTAGACAACGGAGCCACTATCATTCTCTGGAGTATATCTGGCTTGAGATTCTGGACCACCAGCCGAACTTGCTCCCTTTTAAAAGGTCTATTTGTCATCCGGGCCACTTGTGCTCTCCATTTGGTGACAAAGTCAATGAAAGGTTCTTTGGGGTTCTACATAGTTGCTTCTCGCTCACTGATGGTTGCCTCTATTTGAGTGTTATATAAGTACTGGTTAAGAAACCCCTCAAATAGCTCCTCACAATTTCGCTTCGTAGAATTCTCCAGTTTTGCGTACCAGATAGCTGCCACATCAAACAGAGTTCTCCCAAATAACGACAATTTCTGAGCCGAGAGAGACCTATTAGCCTCAGAACATCCGAAAACAGGCGAACATGTACAACCGAATCCTTATTTCTATCAAATCTGTTGATGTGGGGCATTTTGAACTTCTGCGATAATCTGACCGAAGTCTCAATGTACCTGTCTGTAATATTCGGAATGGAATTGAAGCCTTGGGATTTTTTCAGCGCTTTCTCTAACCTGGTAATCTTAATTATGGCCAAATCTATATCATAGATATCAAAGGAAAGGAGTCCCGTAGGGAGTTGTGCCAGGGACCTATAAGCCGGAGCTATTGGAAACATCTCTGGGACTTGGGGATTTTCCACTAGTGGAAGTGGATCAAGATTGGGCTGAGCAGCTGGGATTGGATGGATAGTGGATGCGGATGCCCCAGATAGGCATCACAGATCAGCGATGATTTCATCCTGTGCAGCCATCCTTTGATCCATGGTATCCATGGTTCTCTGAAAAGTTGTCATCATGGCAGCAAATTCTTCTGTGTTTTGTGCCATTGCTGGTTTAGGTGAGTTAGATGCTGGTGAACTGATTTGGTGAGAACGGATAAGTGTTCGCTGAGTGCTTTGCACTGGTGCTACTGACTATCTATTCCTTCTTCGTCGAACAACTGGTGGAAGTGAGACTAACAGTGGTTGACCGCTGACATGGTCTTAAGTTTTACAAAGTCTGCCAGAACGAGTCCAGACAACTTGGAGGATATCAGGTCTGTCTGAAGCTATGATTGTAAACTACCTAGCAAAAGAAAGAAAAAGAAATGCAATCAAAATCGGATAGCACTTCGGCCCAATTTGCAACAAATATAATTACATAGCTGAAGAACTGCAAATCCCACTGAACTCTGTTTCCAAACTGATATCCACCACTGATATGAACATTTCTGTACAGTTTCACTGTAAAAGCACATACCAGGTGAAAGAACCAAAACATCCCTATGAGGGGGTTGGGTTACCCTATCCTAGATTTTGACATGATCTAGGCTGCACAACTTCAAGCAAGTAGTTTCATAACATCCTGTATATGGGTAAGCATCCTGTCCTAATTTGGAAAAGTCGCTATGGCTTCACTATATGCAGCTAGGCTAAATGGTCAAAAGGGGTACCTTGGCAAGAATGCCTTATTATACCTCTCACACCTAACACCGAAAAGTGAAAAGAGGATCAAGCGGTACAACGGTAATCCAGATCCAAGGGTTGTGCCTCCAACATGGTAAAGCCCACGACCAGCCAGCCTTTTGGCAACCTTTTGGGCAAGCCGCCGGTAAGCCGTCCAGGAATAACATATGGAAAACACAGTGACTTAAAGTAACCATGCAAACGCAATGCAAAGAATATATAAGTGTAGATAAAATTTCACATCATGAAGTTCTCTAAATCCCCAGTAGAGTCGCCAAAAACTGTAGTTTGCTTTTCGTGCTCCTTTTAGATGCGATTAGTCCTACAGTTCGGACTCCCGTGGTTCTGAATCTAGTTTCACAAGTGCAATGTGAAATAGATAAACACAAATGAGTCCAAATTCGGCAAATCTTTTGGAAAATCAATTTTGAATCAAAAATGTCAAAAATGGATCGCTTTGCCAGATTTCAAGGTCACCACCTAAATATTTTTGGGAAATTTTGGAAACCCGTGACTCTTGCCAAAGGCCATTAGTCCGTCATCACCAAAGTGTCTCAGCTCGGAAACTTAGGTATGAGAGAGGAAGGTCATGAACTGAGCACCCCACTCACTCGATTAAAGATTGGCCTTTACTAATCATGATGTGATTTTTATTTACATTATATGCTCTTGTTCTGGTTATTAGGCTATTTTTTACTATGTGATGTCAAACAAGTATAGACTAGTTCACAAAAGTTGGAACACTTCGATTTCATGTTTGTTTTGAATACGTGTCACTTGAAAAAAGCGAGCTCGTATTTACATTAGTCAAATTATTCCAACTTAAGTAAAAGGCCTTCATCCACCGTTATTCAAACAAGTATATCACTTAAGCACTTAGCCTCATAGAAAACATCCCAGATATGGTAACATAAACATGCGTGCAAAATGCTAAAGCAATAAACGCTCACCTAGTACTCCATGGCATGCCAAAAGAAATAAAATGTTTAGAAAAAATGCATGATCCTAACAATGCAACATGACCAATGCAACACATACGAAATGCAACTAATAAGCTTGGCTACTAACATGGCATCTGATTCAATTCGAGGCAAGGCATGCAAGAGAGCATGTATTCGAGAAAAAATTTAAAATTGACATCGGTTAGTATGATGAGTCTAACCCGTATGCATGCAAAACAAATGGATGCAAGTCACAAAAATGCAAAGTAAACATGATTCTCTATGCTACCCATCATAGGAGAGTAAATAAAAGGGAGAAAGAAATGGGGGTTGGAAGACATACACAATTATTACATATTTTGCCCTCGTGCAAGGGGGATCCGAATGTCCAGGTGTTCGAATTAAACTAATTATTACAAACCCGAATGAATACTGAATGGATTGGCTAAACTAGCTATTTTATTACAAATTCAGATGAATGCTAAATAAATAACTAGCTATCTAATTTATTACAACAAGGATAGCATAACAATAAGAATTATAACACTAATAATTACAACAATAATAACGATAATAATTACAACTATAATTACAGTAACAACATGAACGGTACTATTATAACATTAATATGAACAACATTAACATGAATGACATTAATAATGCACAAGAATCGGATGCGCGTCCATGCAGACAGTTTTCAGAAACTACTCTGGCTGCCTTCTGTGGAACTGCTCTGTTTCACTCTCAGCCACTACCCCTTGTTTCTGCCAAAAGTACTCTGCTTACTAAACATTGGAGCCCAGTTGGCCCCCAATGAGGCCCAACTAGATCCAAACAAGGCCGGTCATGCCTTATTTTCTTACAGAAAATTGTTTTTGTGCTCTGAGGTGAAAACAGTGCAGACAAAGTAGTTTTAAACCATGTTTTGTCCCCTCTACTCTTCTCTATCATGGAGAAACTCAAGAGAAGAGTGAAACCGGTTCCAAAACCACCAATAGGCATAAGTTGATTACTTGATGGTTTTGAACACAATGAGACAAAAAATCAATGAATGCAATGAGACACACCACGCCTTCCTCCTGTCATAAGGTTAGTTCAAGGAGGGAAGTAGATACACCTCAAGAATAATCAAACATGGTGGATTAATATGTGATGACTCTTGATGCGATGGACTTGGCATAACGTCCGACCAAATCCAACCAATTTTATTAATCTTCTTTATGTTGGTTGAATTGATTTTAAGTCAATTTTATTAACGTTTTTTTACTTACCTTTCCATTACTTAATCGGTTAGTCTAAAAGTGAGATTTTAAGTCCACTAAAAGGAGGGAAGTGTCAAACGAGAAGTTGTTTTGAGCATGAGAGAGATGTAATGCCTTGGTAATGAATCTCTGAAGAGATTAAACCATTAAGCATGGAAGGGTCTCTTTCTCAAGCTTAAAGAACATTCACTTAAAACAACTCTCAAACAAAGAAAACCAAGAAAGCAGGGAGGGTGCATAAATGATTATGTGAAGTTGATTATTGCAAACGATAGGACTCTTTACATTAAAGAAAGCTATCAACTCAGATGACTCGGTGTCTAAGGCCAAAACAACCGAAGCCATGAGGACTTACAACACAACAAACAAAGTATTCAAAGCATACGCTAATTAAAGGAAGTAAAACTGCCCTAAAACAGCCCCTAACATACAAAAAATAGTAGCCAAAAATATGTAAAGAGCACAAAAAGATAGCCAAAAACAAAGAGTTACAAAACTAGTAAGCAAGACCAAAGAGAGATGGCTAACCCCTTCACTTTTGGGGCATCTAAAACATGCTTTCCAACCCTTTTAAACTCTGAAAATCAGTGTGTAAGCCAAGAAAATAGTGGTAAAACAAAGAGGATGAGCTATGAAATAGTGTGCAAGAAAGGGTGTTAAACCTCTCTACCCTTGGTAGCTCTTTAACTCCAAGTCTCAACACTTGAAATGGATCCAAAATAGTTGGAAAACACAAGAAAAGGGTAGACAAAAATAGAAATGAAAGCAAGGAAAAAGGTGACAAGCTTATACCTCTTGAAGAGAGCAAGCTTTGGTTGAGAACCAAACTTGATCCTAGAACACTCTCAAAGTTGAATTATGTTTCTCAAGGCTCAACCAAGGCTCCAAGGTTTAGCTCCAAGGGTGTATATGATGTATAGATATAGTTCAGGGATGATAGGCTTGCTAAGGAAGAATGAGCTCTTAAAAATCATTTACACTCTTGGAAATTTTTCTAACTTCAAAATAGAGATATCAGTTCGTATTTATAGAATTTGAGCGAAATAGGTCACAAATATCTTCAACAATAGACAGCTGATGGATTCTCGCCCAAAACAGTATTTCTCGCCCAAAAGGCACGGGCGACCCCAAATGAGGCACGGGCGAGCACAAATGTAGCTCCCCTGTTCCTTTGTTTCAGGCTCAGTGTAGGTTGGCACAGTGCTAAAACATGGTTTTTTGTGGTATAGAGGTAAAGAAACATCCTGGGTATGTGTAGACGTCCCCGAACGCATCCCGGGGGCAGGAGTGCGAGTCCCCCCCGTTCTGGTTCGATATTGGGTCACTACAGTTCGAAGGACTCTAATGTCACGGTTCTAAATCTCGAACCAAAGAGTCCAAATCCGGCAAATCGTTTTGAAAACAGATTTTTTGAAAGAAGTGCCAAACATGCACTGCTTTGCCAGATACAGAGTCGCCACCTAAATATTTTTTAATGGGAAATTTAGGAAACCCTGACTCGGTGCCAAAGGCCACGTGTCCGGCATCACCAAAGTTGCCTCGGCTCGGGAACTTGGGTACGATTGGGGAAGGTCACTTCGTGAGCACCCCCGCTCGCCCGGTCAAAGACCGGCCTCTACTAACCATGATATCTGTTTTTGAAAACATTGTATGTTCTTATTCCAGTTATTAGCCTAGGTTACTATGTGATGCGCACAGCATACAAGTATAGACCGAGTCGTCTGAATTGGAACAAAACATTTCATGTTTGTTTTTGAAAGATGGTTTGCTACCCGCAGGTAGGCTTAAGATGCAGATTTTGCCACCCTCGGGCGGGCTTAGGAAAACATGGTTTTGCCACTATCTAGTGGGCTTAAAACAAATATTCAATGCATTATTCCAATTCAGATAACCCAACCTTCACCCACAGGCATTCAGGCAGTTATATCACATAAGCAAATAGCCTCATGGCAAGCATGCTATTCATGGCAGTCACTCACACACATGCAAGGATGCTAAAGCATACAAACTCACCGAGTACTCCAAGCCAAAACAGAAACTACATTAGAAATCATGCATGATCCTAAGTATACTAAAATGCCTAATGCAACACATGCAAGATGCAACTATAGCAGGCTCGGCTATTCTAAACATGGCATATGGAATGCTACAGCTAACACGTATTCAATTTGGAATTGAAATACAAATGCAGTTTGTATGATGCGCCGAGCCCGGTGCATGCAAAACAGATGAATGATGCAAACATGCTGTCATACTGTATGCTAATTGAAATATGCCCTATATCTAACCATTGTAAGCAGGTAAATAAAAGGGAGAAAGACGTGGGGTTGGAAGACATACATCACACTCACCCACACTTATTACAATTATGCCCTCGCGCAGAGGGTCCAAATAAATATACAGTCCCGAATAAAAGAATAGTACAGTTCAAATAAATATTACAGTCCCAAATGATATACAAATTCCTAATTAATTAATAAATTAAATAAGAAAAAAGTAAAACTGGCATACAAGCCAGGGGTTGCCTTGATTCTGATGAATGATGTATGTTTGGGCTGCTTTGCGCGGAAATCCACGGCGATGCCCCGATTAGCCTCTGTTTTGCAATGTTTCTTGAAATGCGTGCCAGACTCCGAAAAGTTGCTGATTCTTTATTTTGCTGCAACAGAGAGCAGGAAAAGGGCATAGCAATGTATTTCACAAATATATGCATGCCTCGATCTTCGTGCCACCAATCACGCATATCGATGCATGATGGCCGAGGAGCCGAATTGCACAACTCAATATAGGATGAATGCATATGGATGCTACAACAAAACCTAACTCCATCACGGGTAATCCGGAGCGTCGGTGACTTGGGAATTGAGACCCGCTCCGTCACTCGGGGTACGAAACGCGCCTCGTTTCCCGTGCCCGGGCTAACTCCTATCCCGAACACTATGCAATATGCATGAAATGCAGCTAATATGCGATCCTAACATACATAATGCTATGAAAATGAGATGCCTCGAAATGCGTGCACGCGGACACGCAAACCGAGACGATGATCCTAAGGCGTGAAATGGCATACGTAATGCAAAGTGGACTTATACTAACATGAGAGGACCTCAGCCACACTCACATAAGAGGCCGATGGATGAAAAAGAAGTGCCTCGAAATGCGTGCACACATGCACGCAAACCGAGGCAATGGCATACGGAATGCAATGATGCTAAAATGACATACAGAATGCAAAATGGACTTACACGAACATGAGTGAGCCTCAGCCACACTCACATAAGAGGCCGTGAGATGAAAATGAGATGCCTCGAAATGCGTGCACACGGGCACGCAAACCGAGACAATGGCATACAGGCATGAAATGGCATGGAATATGATACGCAAACATGCAAATGAATTTCAACAACTAAAAATGATGCAAAACAGCCCCGAAATGAGGTGAAATGTCACCAAGTGCAAGGAATGGTCCCGAAATGCGAATTTAGGCACCCGAAATGGCCTATAGCTATACCAAACGTGCACAATATGGACATGGAATGAAAATACAGTAGCAAGGCAGCCCCAAGAGAAGCATTTTTCAGTCATAAAAAGGGCTAAACAGCAAGCACACATAGGATCAAGCAAGAATGCAAAAATGGCTCCACAAGAGGGATATTGAAGTAAGTAATAAATGAAAAGCTCAAACAAGAAAATATCCTTCTACAACACTGAAGAGGGCCTAAAAATATGAACATTTACAGTAGATGACATCCCCCAAATCAGTATGCAAACATGCTAAGAATGCCATGCAAGAACTAGGATACTATAGGCTATAACATGAGGTACCCCAAACATTCATCAAACCAGAAAATACCCTTCATGAAATATGTCAAGAAGATCAAAAAATGACTCTTTCCAGACCTGATGATGGCCGAAAACAGAATCTAGATAGGCTTAACAAAGCATGCAAAAATGGGGGTCAAAGAGGGGTATAATGACAAGTATAACATGGAGACCCCCAACAAAGTTTATCCCTTCTTCAATGTTGTAGAGGGACCCAAAATAAGCCTACTCACAGTTCATGACATGCTCCAAAACAGATCACATGTAGGCCAAACAAATCATGCAAATTTACGGTAAATGTGAGAGATTATGAAGTAAGTGCATGATAGAGAGGCCAAACAGGGTTGAGCCATTCTTCAATGTTGAAGAGGGGCTCAAAATAGGCCTACTTAAAGTTTACATTATGCTCGGAAATAGATCACTCATAGGCTAGAAAAAGCATGCAAAATAATGGCATATAAGAGGATATTGAAACAAGTGCAAGATGGAGGGCTCAAACAGGGTTGAGCCCTTGAACAAACATGAAGAATAGCTCAAAATAGACCTAGTTTCAGTTAAGGTCAGAGCTCAAAACAATAAGCAAATAGGCTTAAGAAATGATGCAAAAATGGGCTACAAAAGAGGGAAAGTGAGACTTACCCTTGTAGACAAGTCTTGGCTGCCTTTTGCTTGAAGAATGGGAGCCTCTTAGCTGCTGGAAAGCTCTCCTAGCTGCTGGAATGGAGTTGTGATGGTAGAGCTTGAAGATGATGAAGAAATGGCACCAAAACTTGAAGGAAATGGTGTAATATGTAGGTATATGCTCCAATCAATCCATGTAACCTCTCTTCTTGAGTTGGGAGGACAGCAATATGGCCAAGAGAGGGAGAGAAGAATCCATGCCAAAGTGGAGGGAAATGAGCCCTTATTTCCCTCCAAAAGAGTCCCCGGATAGAGATATTTTTGGGGGAAAACCGAGACACAGCTGGAATGCACACATCCCATAGGCATTTTTATGGCAGGTGGCCGGGCAAGGTGCAAAAATGAAAGGTTGAATTAATGGCCGGCCATAGCATGTTAGGGTCCTCCCATGTGTCCTCAACACAACCCTGTGGTTGAAAATTGGCAACTGTGAACCAGGAGAGAGAACAACCCACTTTAAAGAGGGGTTTCAAAATGAAAAAAAGAATTGCTGGCCGGCCTACTATTTTTAGGGTCCTCCCATGTGTGTACAACACAAATATGTGGTTTTGGCTCGAAGAAAAGGCCCTAGGGTGTTCAACATTAGCCCGGAAGTGAGAAAAACGGGCCCCGGGGGGCGCTGGAGGAGCATAACTGGTTGCTGCTGGCCTCCCACCCTCCAGTGATCTTCCTGGTGATAAAACAGAGGTACCTGCCAAAAATAAACAAAAACCGATGCAAAACGAATGCTCGGGGGCCAAAACACGCAGTTCGGGGTCCCGAAAATCGGCCGTTAAGCACCGAAAGCGGTGTTTGGCCACGAAGTGGGTATCTAAGACCCCAGTGTCCCTTGTTATGATAAAACAGAGGTACCTGCCAAAAATGAACAAAAACCGATGCAAAACGAATGCTCGGGGGCCAAAACACGCAGTTCGGGGTCCCGAAAACCGGCCGTTAAGCACCGAAAGCGGTGTTTGGCCACGAAGTGGGTATCTAAGACGCCAGTGTCCCTTGTTATGATAAAACAGAGATCCCTGCCAAAAATGAACAAAAACCGATGCAAAACGAATGCTCGGGGGCCAAAACACGCAGTTCGGGGTCCCGAAAACCGGCCGTTAAGCACCGAAAGTGGTGTTTGGCCACGAAGTGGATATCGAAGACCCCAGTGTCCCTTGAAAGGGAGTAAATGATATGCATGCCAAAAACCGGAGGAATCGGAGATGGTTGGGTGGCCCCGAACCGAAGCACACGGCCGGACGGTTCCGAAAACCGGTAACCGGGCTCCGAAAAGGGAAAAACGGCCTACGGCCACGAAATGTAGCCCACGGCCACTGAGAGATGGTGTACGGGACCTCTCCCTCCCCTCAGGAAAGAAAAGAGAGAAAACCGAGTCCGGTTCGCAAACCGAGGCAAGGCACAAAAGAGAGTTCGGAAGTCCGGAGGCAGGGCGCACGGCCGCGACTCTGAGACTTCTGAATGAGCACAATATGCAACATCACCGAGCGCTCAATCGGTGACGTCTGAGTCTTAAGGTCGGTCAAAAATGGGGTGTCTACAGTTGCCCCTCTTTGACAGAACTCGGAAGTCACAAGTGACGGGAGTGAATGTCAAAGCCCAGAGACGACCCATTTTTGACAAGGCCGAAGACTTAGACAATCATACAAGATGAACAGAGATATGTGCCCGTAGGCATGCCCGCAGGCAGGGGGGGGACAAAATGCAAAATGATACGCACAGGATCAGATGTAACTCAATGATCATGCAAGTGCAGCAAGCTGTAATGAAGCAAGTATTCGTAAATAGATGCAACAGTTTTAAGCAAGAATGCAAAGCAACAACTACATTTCATGCAGTTAGGAATGCGGAGAATTATTTAATTCTCGTCGCGTCTCACACGGAGAAGATACGATACCTGCGCGATTCGTCTGGTTGCACCAGCCTCAAATGAACCGTACATACAATATCGTGCCTGCAAAAGAGAGAAATTCAACAAGAACAATATGCTAACAAGATATATTCAATGTGATTTCGAAAGTTTGGCACGCGCGGTGCCGGCGGGTGAATGCATAAAGTAGTGTGATACAGGCAAGGTGCGCGGGGTAGCACGATGTGATGCACTAACAAGTGCAGGTGAGATGCGCAAGGTAGCACGATAAAATGCATACACAATGCAAGTAATGTGCACAAAATAGTGCGAGTAATACAATGCACAAAATAGTGCGATACGCTAAACAGCGCGATTGATTTGAAATACACAAGATAGTGCGATTGTGAGGTGCAAAGCACAGGACAGTGCGATTGAGGTGCGCAAAAAAGTGCGAGTAATATAATGCACAAAATAGTGCGATACGCTACACAGCGCGATTGATTTGAAATGCACATGATAGAGTGTGATAAGCACAGGACAGTGCGATTGAGGTGCGTAAAATAGCGCGATGTAAACTGCACAAAATAGTGCGATGCGCAAAATAGCGCGAATGATAAACTGCACAAAACAGTGCGATTGAGGTGCGCAAAATAGCGCGAATGATGAACTGCACAAAACAGTGCGATTGAGGTGCGCAAAATAGCGCGAATGATGAACTGCACAAAACAGTGCGATTGAGGTGCGCAAAATAGCGCGAATGATTTGAAATGCACAAGATAGCGCGATTGATTTGAAATGCACAAGATAGCGCGATTGATTTGAAATGCACAAGATAGTGCGATTGATTTGAAATGCACAAGATAGTGCGATTGATTTGAAATGCACAAGATAGTGCGATTGAGACACAACCACAAGATGCACAAGACAGTACAAGTGAGATACAAAGTGTAAGTGCACAAGACAGTGCGAGCGAGATAAAATGCACAAGAAAGTGCGATAAAATGCATTTTCTATGCAAGTATGGAGGCATTTTCTATGCAAAAGATAGGGGCATTTTCTATGCAAGTATGGAAGCATTTTCTATGCAAAAGATACGGGCATTTTCTATGCAAGTATGGAAGCACAATTTATGCAACATTGAAAGCAAGCATATTCTATGCAAGAATCATAACGATGCGCGGCACGCATGCAACAACAGTGTATATGAAAGTTCACATTCTATGCAATAGAGGAGCATCAAATATGTACTCTGGTGCCTCTGATTTGTCTCTTAAAGGACTTCACAACACACTCAGCTCAAAAAGGGCACACCCTGTTCATATTGGCGAGAGATAACATCTGCATGTGAAACCCTCGGGTGCTGCTTGGACTGCCATTCTGACTTGAAGCAGGCTTACACTTGAGGTAGAGGCGCACTCACACTTCGGTAGTATTAACAAGGCCTGAAGAGGTACATCCGGAATACAATCACAGAACTTGCTGAAGGTGAAACTCACTCAGATGCTTCAATTTTCCTTCTTTTCTTTTGCTTTGTAGTCCGGAACCTAAAAAGCTTCAGATAGGCCCTTGTTCTACTGTTCACACTTATCGGGGGTGGACCCTGCGGCTTTTTGAAAGAACCAATCCTGTTTTGCACAAATGTGGAGAACGGCACGGCACTCGGAGCACAAAACGATTTTATTTTTGAAATTGAGAGATGAGTTTTCGACTAGGTATTGAGCCTACGACTGAACACAGCAAAACGACTCAACAAGGAAATAAAAGGCACACAACCTAGACACATCGAGTAACACTCGAAACGACTCAAAATAAGAATCGAGATAAAACAAAAGACAAGACACTCAGACGTGCACAGGGAGCCTGTTTCACCGGGTAGTGTTTCCCACCCTTTCTCATTTGTGATTCTCACATCACTCTGGCACTCAATCTCGATTTTTCTCTCAAAACCCTTTTGCTCACTTTTTCTCACATCGCACATCTCTCTATTCTTCAATCTCTCATTTTTCATCCCTCCCCTAGGTGGTTGATGGATAAACAGCAAGTTGTGGGCTCGTGCCCCTAGCATTCTGCTAGATTCTTCTTCTTCTGCACGCAGCTAGTGAATTCTTCCCATAGAAGGGTTGCGCTACAACTGGGTGTGTAGCAAATCTGCAACTAACATCGGTCGATGATGCTCTGCCGGGGAGCTTGGACGTGATCAGATCTGTCAAGATGAGGGAGTGGAATATCTTGATCTATTCCCGTTCGTGCTTCGCACTTGGCTTGATACCTCGCTGCTTGGAGGGTGAGAGAGCCTTCAGCATTTTGTTGTTAGCTTCAATTGTGCCCTTTTTCTTGGCATGTAGAGTGCCCTTCTTGGCAAATGCATTGATAACGGGGAAAAGACAGAACACCTGACTCCACTGTGCCCCTAGTTCATCGTTTTGACCATTTTTTGTTTTTGCTTTCTACTAAAACAATTTTGACCAACATGAGGGTTAGATTAACATGCTTGTTCAATTTTTGATTTGAAATCACGCAAGTCAGGCTATGAGCATTGAAAATTTTCCTTTTTTGGGTCCAAGAAATGGTCTAGTTTTTGGAAAAGATGGAACAATTTTCGAGAAAATAGTCAACCTCAGTAAAAATTCTCAAAAACTATTTTTGCACACGGCCACATGCTCAACGAGCATGAAACTTACTCCTGAGATGCACAACCTCAGATCCAAGGGAAAACTGCCCTGTGCTTGAAGAGAGCTGCATGGCAACGGAACGTTGCCCCTTGTTTGAACGGCACTGCAGCGCATTGAATGGCAACGGAAAGTTGCCCCTTGTTTGAGAGGCACCGCGGCGCGTTGAATGGCAACGGAAAGTTGCCCCTTGTTTGAAAGGCACCGCAGCGCATTGTAGTAAGTCCTCAGAGCGATGATTGCAATCGAACTCTCGGATACAGAGGAGGCAAGGATGGTCAAAACCATTACATGGACACACTTGATTTGGAAGTGTTTATGGCTGGACTTCAGGATGAAGTTGCCTACGTATCCCAAACATGGGAATCAAGCCTTACGTAGTTCGGGGTTAAGGTACACTCGGGTATTTAACCTCTCCTTTTTATGCTCTAACTTTTGCCAAGGCGCCTGTTGCAGGTTTTCAACCTTGCGAGCCTTCTTCTTCTTTTTTTTCTTTTCATTCTTTTTTTTTCATTTCTTTTCTTTTCTTTTCTTTTTTCTTTTCTCTTTTTTTTTCATTCATTTTTTTCTTTTTTTTTCTTTTCTTTGTTCTTTTCTTCGCTCTAACTTTTGCCTGGGTCGCCCTTCCGGGTTTTCGGCCCAGCGAGCCTCTCAAAGGGTAGAAGTGTAACAAGTCCATGCCAAATGGTTTTGAGATTGAAGCCCTCTGTATTCAGGAGAGTGGCTGTTGTATTGATTTGCAGAAAGATCCACCTTTGGCTCTCCGACCACATCGGACATTGTCCCCCTAGGTCGAGGGGTGCTTTTGTTCTAGCTTTGCAAGCTTCTTCTGATGAGGTCTGACCTTCTTGATCTGACTTTGGTGCCTCTTATTCAAGGGCTGCTTCAAATCTGGCCATACAGGCCTCACATCGTAGTTGACCGTTGAACATTCTGAATGCAAGTTCAAGGTTTGAAAGCAAAGGGGGGGCGAGTCTCGAGGCTGAGAGCGATCCTAAGCTGCACAATCTCAAGAGCGATTCCACACATGTCTTCGCAGGACCGCGCAAAACATTTTTTGAAAGTTTTTAAGAAAGTGACAAATCGCTCGCGCTGAAGACAGTGTAGGATCAATCTGGATCAAAGCCAGGGTCCTTCTCAGTACTCACACTAACAAGCATGATTTCATTCATTAAGGGCTTAGTATGCCTCTCTTTCTCTCATTTGATCAAAGTTTTGCAAATCCCGAGGAATTCCTTCCTCTTTGTTTTCACCGCAGTGTTCAAAAAGGTTTTGAAAAACTTAGGTCAATACAATGACTTCAAGGCACAGAAAAGACACAGCTTCTAGTCAAATACTGCCATCTCATTTGGAATTTCTGGTACAACTGGCACACGGCGGAAGCGAGCACAAGAATGTGAAAATCACTGTTGTTCATTCAAATCTGTTGGCATTACTGGCTTCCTGGCAGAAACAGACTCAAAACAAAACGAAAAGACAAATACAAAAACAAAATGGTGATACCCGAGGTAACACCCCCCGGAATCACCCGACTCCTATACAACAGGACTGACTCGATACAACAAGACAGACCCAAAACAAAAGAGACTGACTCAAAATAAAAAGACAGACTCAAAACAAAACAACAAAACTGACCCAATACCCAAGTCAGAAAGCACAATTAACAGCACTTGTACATTGCTCAAAACAGTGCATGCCATTCACCACAGCTGGAGTAATCTGAGCGCCATTCGCAGGTGGTTCATCCCTCGATCACATCATATTATCCCCCAAGTTCACTGACCCAGTGCCGATAGACTTTGCTGAGCTCGGCGGGAGGATGACCCCGTTGTCCAATAGATCCTGTACTTCATGGCGAAGACGGAAGCAGTTGTTGGTAGCATGGCCAGTTTGCTGATGGTATGCGCAATACTGGGTAGCATCATGTGTAGCCGTAAGAGGGTTCGGGAGAGACCGAGGCTCAAGGGGTTTGAGATGGCCTTGTCCAACAAGGATTTGGAAAGCTTTGGATAAAGGCATGTGGAGGGCAAGGAAGACCCTCTGACCTCGGGGTTGGTACTTTTGGGATTGTGGATTTTTGCTGGGCGCACCAGCAAAGGGATTGGCAGGTGCTGGCTTGGTTTGCTGATCTCTTCTGAGTGGAGGATTAGAGCTAACAGGATTGCCTCTGGTATATCGGCCCTTCTCCCGGCTTGCCCCTTGATTCAAACTGCCCCTGACTTGAGTGGCGAAAATGCCGTCTACAGTTTTTACAACAACTGCGAGCACTTGCTCTTTGTTCAGTCCCTCGGCTTTCAAGGCCTCAACAGCCAACAGAAGATACTCATGGGGATCCATGCCTACCCCTACCTTGTTCTTTCCACTCACTTCCACTTTGCCATGGGATTGGCCTTCCTCAGATGTAGCCCGCCCCAAGCTTGGGGAGCCTTTTGACATGAACTCCCTGGTAGGCGATGTGGTTGATGATGGAGCCAAAACTCCAAAGGCTAAATCCGCCACTGTTCTCTGAAGATCTTCAATCATCCTCATCAGCTCGGAAGTAGTGGGTTCATGGGTTTGAGATGATTGGGGTTCAGGTGCACCCATCATGCATAAGTCCATGCTTTCTGGGATAAACACCTTAGGCTTGGGTAGATGGGCCGGGGTGATGTATATGCTGGGGTCATAGGTGGATGGCAGTGTATAGATGAGATTGAGGTAGGCGGGAAATGTTTGGTCATTGGGGCCTGAAGGTGGAGCTATCGTCCGGTTGTCGATGAGATTTTGGACCTCATGACGAAGGCGGTAGCAACGGTCGGTGCCATGGCCGCGCTGCTGATGGTACATACAGTACTTGGCAGGGTTATGTCTGGCTGGGAGTGGGTTGGGAAGAGGTTGAGGATCGAGAGGTTTGAGATGTTCTCTTTCCATTAGGACTTTTAGTGCGCTAGTCAAGCTCATATGGAGAGGGGTGAAAGTTCTGCCCTGAGCTCGGGCTGGGTCGGCTATTTGCAGGCTTGAATTGGCAAAAGGGTTGGCTGTGGCGACTGTATCGATTTCAGTGGGCTCGAGAATAGTGCTACTTCCGACATTGGTACTCCTTGAAATCACCCTCCTCGTCGGTTCACTTGCTCTGGGAATGATCCCACTGTTGAACGCATTCTCGACCTGAACCCCCAGTTCATGCAAACTTTTGAAAGTGAATAATGGAGCGACTATCAATTTTTGCAACATATCATGCTCGAGGTTTCGCACCATCATCTGCACTTGATCCCTCTCAGAAGGGCGGCGATCTGTCATCTGTGCTGCCTTTGCTCTCCACCTCGCAACAAATTCCACAAAAGACTCTGTTGGGTTCTGGCGGGTTGCTTCAAGCTCCTGGATGGTCATTTCAACTTGGGTATTGTAGGAATACTGATCGACAAAGGCCTCAGCCAATTCTTCCCAGTTTTGCTTCACTTTGTCCTCCAACTTAGCGTACCAAGTGACTGCTACACCCGACAGGGTTCTTCCATACAGGGAGAGTTTCTGTGGCTTAGTCAGACCCATCGGCTTTAGGACATCCAAGAAAAGTCGGATATGTATCATTGGATCCCCAGACCCGTCGAAACGGTCAATATGTGGCATTTTGAATCTGTCTGGGAGCCGAACGGCAGACTCAGTATGCCCATCCTCAATGTCGGGAATGGAGTTAAGGCCCTGTGCCTTCTTGAATTGCTTCTCAAGGTTTGTAATTTTCACTGCGGTCAGATCGAGGTCATTAGCATCAAGGGGATAAAGCCTCTCATTAGGCTGCACCAGGGGTCTGAGCACCTGAGCTTGAGTCAACCTTTCTCGAGGATTCGGACACTGCAAATCTTCAACTGGCGGAAGTGGGTCAAAGTTTGGCTGGGGTCCCAAAGCTGGATGTGAGGCAGATGCCCCAGATGGGCGCTGCGTTTCAATACTGGTCTCAGCCTGCATGGCAGTTCCCTGATTTAACGCTGCTATCACGGCTACAAATTCTTCCGAACCCTATGCCATCACGGGCTGCTGATTCTGAACAAGGGTGACGTGACTGGTGACTGACGGATCAGATGAACCGGTCAGCCCTGACTGGCCTTTCTTTGCCTTGCCTCAGCGATAGAACACTGGTTGCCCTTGAATTGAATTTCTGACCTAACAAAGTCTATCAGCATTAGTCCAATGTACTCGGGGGATATCGGAGCCTTCTGAAGCTATGGTTCTAGGACTACCTAGCAAAAGAGAAAATAGAGAGCATCTCAGCCTGATTTCACCAAAACAGATACGAGCATAACAGGATGACTGTGCCCTCTACTGAATTCTGCCCAAATCTCTGCCTGTAAACTGATACCCTCAGGTAATACTGATTCTTCACACACTGATGCCCGTAGGCTTGATACCCAAAATACCGAATTGGTGCCCAAACTCATAAACTGATACATGCATTCCCTGTAGAGACGCACTCTAACAAGCACATAACAGATAAGTGAGAGCCAAAACACCCCTATGTTAGGGTTGGGTTTCCCTGTCCTATTTTGTCAGGAGCTAGGGTTTCACTACGCACGCAGTGGTTTCAAACAACCTATCGGGTAAGCAACCTGTCCTAGTTTGGAATGGTCACTATGGATCCGAATATGCACTAGGTCGAATGGTCAAAAAGGGTGCCCCGGTAAAACCGGGGTTTGTGTTCCCATGCTGTCAGAGCCTAGAGCCGATCAGCCTTATGGTCATGCCTTGACAAGACAAGCCTCCAGCAAATCGTTCGGGAATGGCATATGGCAAACACGGTGTCCTAGGCGCACCAATGCAAATGCAATGCAAAGAAACATACAAGTGTAGTCAAAACCAGATATCATGAGTTCGAGTCAAGTTCTCTAAATCCCTAGCAGAGTCGCCAGAAACTGTAGACGTCCCCGAACACATCCCGGGGGCAGGAGTGCGAGTCCCCCCCGTTCTGGTTCGATATTGGGTCACTATAGTTCGAAGGACTCTAATGTCACGATTCTAAATCTCGAACCAAAGAGTCCAAATCCGGCAAATCGTTTTGAAAACAGATTTTTTGAAAGAAGTGCCAAACATGCACTGCTTTGCCAGATACAGAGTCGCCACCTAAATATTTTTTAATGGGAAATTTAGGAAACCCTGACTCGGTGCCAAAGGCCACGTGTCCGGCATCACCAAAGTTGCCTCGGCTCGGGAATTTGGGTACGATTGGGGAAGGTCACTTCGTGAGCACCCCCGCTCGCCCGGTCAAAGACCGGCCTCTACTAACCATGATATCTGTTTTTGAAAACATTGTATGTTCTTATTCCGGTTATTAGCCTAGGTTACTATGTGATGCGCACAGCATACAAGTATAGACCGAGTCGTCTGAATTGGAACAAAACATTTCATGTTTGTTTTTGAAAGATGGTTTGCTACCCGCAGGTAGGCTTAAGATGCAGATTTTGCCACCCTTGGGCGGGCTTAGGAAAACATGGTTTTGCCACTATCTAGTGGGCTTAAAACAAATATTCAATGCATTATTCCAATTCAGATAACCCAACCTTCACCCACAGGCATTCAGGCAGTTATATCACATAAGCAAATAGCCTCATGGCAAGCATGCTATTCATGGCAGTCACTCACACACATGCAAGGATGCTAAAGCATACAAACTCACCGAGTACTCCAAGCCAAAACAGAAACTACATTAGAAATCATGCATGATCCTAAGTATACTAAAATGCCTAATGCAACACATGCAAGATGCAACTATAGCAGGCTCGGCTATTCTAAACATGGCATATGGAATGCTACAGCTAACACGTATTCAATTTGGAATTGAAATACAAATGCAGTTTGTATGATGCGCCGAGCCCGGTGCATGCAAAACAGATGAATGATGCAAACATGCTGTCATACTGTATGCTAATTGAAATATGCCCTATATCTAACCATTGTAAGCAGGTAAATAAAAGGGAGAAAGACGTGGGTTGGAAGACATACATCACACTCACCCACACTTATTACAATTATGCCCTCGCGCAGAGGGTCCAAATAAATATACAGTCCCGAATAAAAGAATAGTACAGTTCAAATAAATACTACAGTCCCAAATGATATACAAATTCCTAATTAATTAATAAATTAAATAAGAAAAAAGTAAAACTGGCATGCAAGCCAGGGGCTGCCTTGATTTTGATGAATGATGTATGTTTGGGCTGCTTTGCGCGGAAATCCACGGCGATGCCCCGATTAGCCTCTGTTTTGCAATGTTTCTTGAAATGCGTGCCAGACTCCGAAAAGTTGCTGATTCTTTATTTTGCTGCAACAGAGAGCAGGAAAAGGGCATAGCAATGTATTTCACAAATATATGCATGCCTCGATCTTCGTGCCACCAATCACGCATATCGATGCATGATGGCCGAGGAGCCGAATTGCACAACTCAATATAGGATGAATGCATATGAATGCTACAACAAAACCTAACTCCATCACGGGTAATCCGGAGCGTCGGTGACTTGGGAATTGAGACCCGCTCCATCACTCGCGGTACGAAACGCGCCTCGTTTCCCGTGCCCGGGCTAACTCCTATCCCGAACACTATGCAATATGCATGAAATGCAACTAATATGCGATCCTAACATACATAATGCTATGAAAATGAGATGCCTCGAAATGCGTGCACGCGGGCACGCAAACCGAGACGATGATCCTAAGGCATGAAATGGCATACGTAATGCAAAGTGGACTTATACTAACATGAGAGGACCTCAGCCACACTCACATAAGAGGCCGACGGATGAAAAAGAAGTGCCTCGAAATGCGTGCACACATGCACGCAAACCGAGGCAATGGCATACGGAATGCAATGATGCTAAAATGACATACAGAATGCAAAATGGACTTACACTAACATGAGTGAGCCTCAGCCACACTCACATAAGAGGCCGTGAGATGAAAATGAGATGCCTCGAAATGCGTGCACACGGGCACGCAAACCGAGGCAATGGCATACAGGCATGAAATGGCATGGAATATGATACGTAAACATGCAAATGAATTTCAACAACTAAAAATGATGCAAAACAGCCCCGAAATGAGGCGAAATGTCACCAAGTGCAAGGAATGGTCCCGAAATGCGAATTTAGGCACCCGAAATGGCCTATAGCTATACCAAACATGCACAATATGGACATGGAATGAAAATACAGTAGCAAGGCAGCCCCAAGAGAAGCATTTTTCAGTCATAAAAAGGGCTAAACAGCAAGCACACATAGGATCAAGCAAGAATGCAAAAATGGCTCCACAAGAGGGATATTGAAGTAAGTAATAAATGCAAAGCTCAAACAAGAAAATATCCTTCTACAAAACTGAAGAGGGCCTAAAAATATGAACATTTACAGTAGATGACATCCCCCAAATCAGTATGAAAACATGCTAAGAATGTCATGCAAGAACTAGGATACTATAGGCTATAACATGAGGTACCCCAAACATTCATCAAACCAGAAAATACCCTTCATGAAATATGTCAAGAAGATCAAAAAATGACTCTTTCCAGACCTGATGATGGCCGAAAACAGAATCTAGATAGGCTTAACAAAGCATGCAAAAATGGGGGTCAAAGAGGGGTATAATGACAAGTATAACATGGAGACCCCCAAAAAAGTTGATCCCTCCTACAATGTTGTAGAGGGACCCAAAATAAGCCTACTCACAGTTCATGACATGCTCCAAAACAGATCACATGTAGGCCAAACAAATCATGCAAATTTACGGTAAATGTGAGAGATTATGAAGTAAGTGCATGATAGAGAGGCCAAACAGGGTTGAGCCCTTCTTTAATGTTGAAGAGGGGCTCAAAATAGGCCTACTTAAAGTTTACATTATGCTCGGAAATAGATCACTCATAGGCTAGAAAAAGCATGCAAAATAATGGCATATAAGAGGATATTGAAACAAGTGCAAGATGGAGGGCTCAAACAGGGTTGAGCCCTTGAACAAACATGAAGAATAGCTCAAAATAGACCTAGTTTCAGTTAAGGTCAGAGCTCAAAACAATAAGCAAATAGGCTTAAGAAATAATGCAAAAATGGGCTACAAAAGAGGGAAAGTGAGACTTACCCTTGTAGACAAGTCTTGGCTGCCTTTTACTTGAAGAATGGGAGCCTCTTAGCTGCTGGAAAGCTCTCCTAGCTGCTGGAATGGAGTTGTGATGGTAGAGCTTGAAGATGATGAAGAAATGGCACCAAAACTTGAAGGAAATGGTGTAATATGTAGGTATATGCTCTAATCAATCCATGTAACCTCTCTTCTTGAGTTGGGAGGACAGCAATATGGCCAAGAGAGGAAGAGAAGAATCCATGCCAAAGTGGAGGGAAATGAGCCCTTATTTCCCTCCAAAAGAGTCCCCGGATAGAGATATTTTTGGGGGAAAACCGAGACACAGCTGGAATGCACACATCCCAAGGAAGCAGGCCGGCTAGGCATTTTTATGGCAGGTGGCCGGCCGGCCACCCCTTGTGGCCGGCCGAGCAAGGGGCAAAAATGAAAGGTTGACTTAATGGCCGGCCATAGCATGTTAGGGTCCTCCCATGTGTCCTCAACACAACCCTGTGGTTGAAAATTGGCAACTGTGAACCAGGAGAGAGAACAACCCACTTTAAAGAGGGGTTTCAAAATGAAAAAAAGAATTGCTGGCCGGCCTACTATTTTTAGGGTCCTCCCATGTGTGTACAACACAAATATGTGGTTTTGGCTCGAAGAAAATGGCCCTAGGGTGTTCAACATTAGCCCGGAAGTGAGAAAAACGGGCCCCGGGGGGCACTGGAGGAGCATAACTGGTTGCTGCTGGCCTCCCACCCTCCAGTGATCTTCCTGGTGATAAAACAGAGGTACCTGCCAAAAATAAACAAAAACCGATGCAAAACGAGTGCTCGGGGGCCAAAACACGCAGTTCGAGGTCCCGAAAACCGGCCGTTAAGCACCGAAAGCGGTGTTTGGCCACGAAGTGGGTATCTAAGACCCCAGTGTCCCTTGTTATGATAAAACAGAGGTACCTGCCAAAAATGAACAAAAACCGATGCAAAACGAATGCTCGGGGGCCAAAACACGCAGTTTGGGGTCCCGAAAACCGGCCATTAAGCACCGAAAGTGGTGTTTGGCCACGAAGTGGGTATCTAAGACCCCAGTGTCCCTTGTTATGATAAAACAGAGGTACCTGCCAAAAATGAACAAAAACCGATGCAAAACGAATGCTCGGGGGCCAAAACACGCAGTTCGAGGTCCCGAAAATCGGCCGTTAAGCACCGAAAGTGGTGTTTGGCCACGAAGTGGGTATCTAAGACCCCAGTGTCCCTTGAAAGGGAGTAAATGAGATGCATGCCAAAAACCGGAGGAATCGGAGATGGTTGGGTGGTCCTGAACTGAAGCACACGGCCGGACGGTTCCGAAAACCGGTAACCGGGCTCCGAAAAGGGCAAAACGGCCTACGGCCACGAAATGTAGCCCACGGCCACTGAGAGATGGTGTATGGGACCTCTCCCTCCCCTCAGGAAAGAAAACAGAGAAAATCGAGTCCGGTTCGCAAACCGAGGCAAGGCACAAAAGAGAGTTCGAAAGTCCGAAGGCAGGGTGCACAGCCGCGACTCTGAGACTTCTGAATGAGCACAATATGCAACATCACCGAGCGCTCAATCGGTGACGTCTGAGTCTTAAGGTCGGTCAAAAATGGGGTGTCTACAGTATGGAAGGTTAAGTTTTTTTGAGCTAAAAGTTGGATTCCTACGTTGAGAATTCGAACCATTGACAATGTAACTTTCATCATTGAGTGCTCAGAATAAAGTGCCCAAGTCTTGTGGGAGGTCAAAAATTGGGTGTCTACAGTTGCTAGTTGGTTCAAACTGTTGTTGTCCAGAATTTGGTCTCTTCGCTCGAGAAAAACTTCTTGCGCTCGAGCGAGCTTTGTGTACTCCCAGTACTTTTGCAGGCTTGCAGAGATACTGGGGAGGTAATGATCTTCACACAAGCAAGACTTATTGCGCTCGAGCGACGATCTTCTGTTTATAGAACTTTTGGGAGTGTGTATTCTGCGCTTGAGCGGAACAACTTATTGTGTCTGGTCACTCGAGCAACAACTCTTGCACTCGAGCGAGCTGGGCATATATCAGTTCGTAAAAAGGTCATTTTATATCACTTTTTCATATATCTCTCTTTAAAACACTTTAAAATCCTAAGTTAAGACACTCTCTCTCTAAAACTCACACTCTCTCTCTTTACAAATATACCAAGATCTACCCATTACTCCACCCTACTCCCCTTTTTAAAAAGATAGAGCTCACCTAGAGCTTTGTTTTCATCCGAATAGAGTTGGGTTTCGGCTTCATTTGAGTTTTATCCATGTTTTTCTCATCTTTTAGCTTTAAGGTAGGGATTCTATATCCTTTTTTATGATTTTTAACTTAGCTATTTGTTTTTATAAAACAATCTTGTGATTTTGGAGGATTTTGAACAAACCTAGGGTTTTGGTTTAAAATCAAAAAAGGGGTTTTCAAATGATTGTATGGAAAATAATTATGGGAGTGTAAATGAAGTTGAGTGGTGGTAAAATTGTCGATTTTGATACTTGGATTGGATTTGAAAAAAAAAAGGTTTTAACCTAAATGTTTCAAATATTTATTTTGTATAAATAAATGGAATTAATGTTCGGAATGTGAAATTGACTGGATATTGATATAGATGGTGGAGTTTGATATGTATTATCACTCACCCTGAAATTCGGAAAGTTTATTTGTATTGGAGATTTTATATATATCTGCTTAGAAATATCTGTTTTGGGCTATCGGTGGAGGATAGCTATGATTGTTGTAGAAATTGCATGAAGATTAAGTGAATTGAAACTAATTTCTCATCTTTGTGCTTTGAACATTGTTACTCATTTAATACATTGCATATGTGAATGAAATTAAGAAAATGTGTTAATGTTGGAAAGAGGTGTGTATTACCAAACTAAGTTGGCTAATGTGTCTAGGGTGAAAGTCTCAAAAAATGCGCGTATACATGGGTGCCGATTTCCGCGGATGAAATATCCGTAAAATGGAAATAGTAGTGCTTGTATAGACTACGTTTACATGGGTGGCGTTTAAAGGTTTCCCACGGACGAAATGTCCGTGAAAGGTTGTACCGGTTTGAGAATTTCCCTTTGTTTTCTATTGTAAGGAGCATGACTTTGAGAATTTTGATATAGATTGAACATGGCATTGTTTTTGGAAAGAAAATGTTAAACATTTCGGTCATGAGCATTGTAAATGCATTTCACCTTTGTATCTTTGTTAATATTCATACATTGTGTTAGATTATTTCTACTGAGCTTTGGCTCACCTCATTTGGAGAAAACCATTTTCAGGTGCTGGTGATATGCCTCCACCAAGGCAGTAGCTTGGAAGGAGTTGGAGCAAGAGCTTCTTTTGTTGTATTCATTTTCGTACAGCCAAGGGCTTTAAATGTATTGGACCTAAAGTCCACTTTTGTGTAACCAAGAACTATCTTGGAAAGTTGTAAGCCTTTAGGGTATTTCTTATTTGTTTAACTTCCATGTTTTTCTATCATTTGTAACATATGTTATATATTCAGGGCTAGAAATTATGAATGTATACTGCATATGTTTCCTTTTTATAATCCCAATTAGAATCAATAGAAGATAATTACTTTATTATTATTGTCATTTTTTAATATTGTGGATGGATTATGGTAATAAATTTCAGGGCATTACAACTTGGTATCAGAGCGTACCGAGTTTGAATACTTTGGGTACATGAGAAGTGGTTATTACCACAATGGGTTTGTCTCCCTTGACAAAGATGTTTGTATGTTTGTAATGCTATGTGATAACATGTTTATATGATTATATGGGTATGAGATTTAATTTCTAGGATGTTGATTGAGTCTACAGGTTTCTAGAAGTCCTATTAGAAGAGCACTTGATCACTGTTGTTTCTAATTGGAACTCTGGTAACGCCGCAGGACGGTCATTATCTAGGAAGAAAATTCGTATGTGTTTATGTGACTATGTGCTTATGTGGAGTGAATTACTGTTGCCTACCGTGTTAGGACTCGAGTGAGTTAGCTTCGGCATATTTGTAAATGTGCTAATCTATTTTGTTACCTTTATTAGGATGTCAAGACGTGGTCGTGGTGGTAGGTATGGTAGACCTAGATGACAAAAGGTGCTAATACCGGATGACATTCCAGCACAAGAGGAGAGGGTTAGTCAAGCCAATGTGGCTGAATCAGTCGATTGGCAGGCCATGGGCGCTTTAGCCCACGAAATGGTCGGAGCATTTCGGGAATCTATGGACATTCTCAGGGTTGAGAATCAAGTCCAGGCCCATGTTACTGTGACAGGGCCGTCTTTTCTAAAGTAAGAGTTCTTCGGTCCAACTTGGAAGAGTTTTTGAGTGATCCCAAGGAGCCACTGAAGGCGGATGAGTGGCTAGAGCAGATAGTGAAGATGTTTGAGATGCTTAGCATCGAGGACAACAGACTTAGAGTGACCCTGGCATCCTTCCAGCTGAAGTGTGATGCGGGTCAGTGGTAAAAGTATGCACGTGGGCACATTGGAGTGACTTGGGAAGCTTTTGTCAACGCCTTCCAAGATAAGTTTTTGCCTCCCTCTGTTAAGGAGAAGTTGAGGGAGCAGTTCTCACAGCTCAAGCAGTTGAACACACCGGTGGCCGAGTTTGAGGCAGCATTTACTAACCTCTCTAGATTTGCACTAGAGTTAGTGGTGACAGATGAGCATAGTTGTGTGGAGCTCGAGAAAAGGTTATGGACCGAGCTTCTTTTTAAAGTAGTCAGTTCAATGATTAGAGATTACAGATGACTTGTAGAGTCGCCAGCTCATCTTGAGACCATGATACAAATGGAGGAGAAGCGAATGAGGGGCTCCAAGAGAAGTCTGAAGGTTTAGGGGGATAGTAAGAGGCAGAGGGGTTCTAACCCACAATAGTCCTAGGGAGCTTAGTCGAGGTCCACTTTTCCAGTACTGAGTTCGGGTTCTGGGAGAGGTGGTCAGGGAAGTTTCACTTGTTTCAAGTGTGGCCAGTTGGGACACAAGTCTCCAACTTGCCCGCAGAAGGAAGGAGGGCAACGGTCTACATCGTCTTCAGCTCATTCTCAGAGCCAGAGTTAGGGGAGAGGGTAGCCACTCACTTGTCATCAGTGTGGGAAGGCGGGGCACATAAAGAGGTTTTTTCCCTCAGTTGGATGGCACACCCAGTGTGTCTGGTTCGAGGCAGACATAGAGCCACCAGCCCGCACAGTCAACTCACACCTCGAAGGCCAATCAGGGAGCCTCTTCGGCTTAGTCAATGTATCAGGCTTTTGCTCCGAGGGGTGAACAGGTAGAGCAAAGGCCTTCAAGGTGAGTGTATGTTGTTACCGCGCCAGACTTAGTACCAACGCCTTCGGTAGCGAGAGGTGCTTTCTTGTTATGCAATTCTATTGCTAATGTGTTAATTGATACAGGTACATCCCATTCATTTATGTCATCTGCATTTGCATCAGCATTGGGGTTAGAATTGGCTCGGTTAGCATCTCCTCTCAGTGTAGAGTCACCTATTGGTGGTGAGATTGTCTTATAATAGGGGTGTCAGAGTTGTGACATAGAGGTTACCGATCGTTGACTTTCTTTTGCATTTGTGTTGATTGACATATCGAGTTTTGATGTTATATTGGGTATGAACTGGTTATCATCGTATGGGGCTATCATAGATTGCTATCGTTAGAGGGTTATTGTATATATCTTGAGCAGTGATTGCCTTTATTTCTTGGGGGACCAGGTTGATAGAGTCTCATCACCGGTGTACAATCCATGTGGGCAAAGTGAGCTTAGTTGCCTTCTTGCCAATTTCTTAGATAGTGAGTGTGATGTAGTCCGTGTTGAGTTGCCAAGGGTAGTTTGTGAATATCCATGTTTTTCTTGAGGATCTCACTAGTTTACCACCTCATCGTGAGATTGAGTTCTCTATTGACTTAGTGCCTGGCACCGCATCGATTCCTATGGCACTGTATAGGTTTGTACCTGCTGAGTTGAGTGAGTTAAAGATTTAACTTCAAGAACTGTTAGATAAGGGTTTTATCTGCCCTAGTACTTCACCTTGGGGAGCACTAGCTCTCTTTGCCAAAAAAAAAAAAAAAGATGGTGCGTTACGACTTTGTATTGATTACCGAAAGTTGAACCGGGTAACTGTTAAGAATAAGTACCCAATACCTTATATAGATGATTTGTTTGATCAGTTAAAGGGGTCTTGTTGCTTTTCCAAGATAAACCTGAGATCAAGGTATCACCAATTGAGGGTAAAGGAGGAGGATATCCAGAAGACGGCATTTCGTTTGCGGTGTGGCCATTATGAGTTTCTAGTGATGCCTTTTGGACTAACCAATGCACCAGCCATGCTTATGGATCTGATGAACTGAATCTTCCATGAGTTCCTATACCATTTTGTAGTCGTCTTTATGGACGACATCCTAATTTACTCATCCTCTGAAGAGGAGCACGAGGTGCACATGCGAGTAGTACTTGTGTTGCTTAGAGCCCACAAACTTTATGTTAAGTTCAGAAAATGTAAATTCTGGTTAAAAGAAGTGAAGTTTCTAGGCCACGTGGTATCCAGGCAAGGAGTGACAGTGGATTCATCTAAGATAGAAGTTGTACAAGATTGGGAACAACTCAAGAATGCCTTTGAGATCTGTAGTTTCTTGGGGTTAGTCAGGTATTACTGTCGATTTGTGAAAGATTTCCCTAGATTAGCTTCACCGTTGACTAGAATGACGAGGAAAGGAACTAAGTTCGAGTGGAGTGAGACCTGTGAGAAGTCATTCCAAAAACTTAAGGTTACACTTACCACTGCTCTAGCATTGATTATTCCGGAGAGAGGTTTAGGCTACTCAGTGTATTGTGATGCTTCGCGGGAAGGTTTGGATTGTGTTTTGATGCAAGGAGAGAAGGTAGTAGCTTATGGCTCGCGTCAGTTGAAAACACATGAGATGAACTATCCTACTCATGACCTAGAGTTAGCGGTAGTGATCTTTACCTTAAAGATTTGGAGGCATTATCTGTATGGCGAGAAGTTTGAAGTGTTTTCTAATAACAAGAGTCTGAAATATCTATTTACACAGAAAAACTTGAATTTGAAGCAGAGGAGATGGATGGAGTTTATAGAAGATTATGACTTTGAGTTGCAATATCATCCGAGCTAGTATTATCATTCGAGAATGGGAGATGTTGGGTGCTATTGGTGAGTTTGACTTGCATTTTGGTGAGTCCGTGGAGTCTGCAGCCTTGTTTTCGATAGTTGCACAACTTACACTTATGAACCAAGTGATAGAAACACAAAGAGGTGACCTTGAGGTAGACTCCCTCCTGGAGAAGATCTCCAGTAGGAAGGTATAGAAAGGCTTGAATGTATATCTCGATTCGAGTGTTAGATATCGTGACCGTCTTTTCGTGCCAGGGTCTTGCCAAGAGGAAGTGCTTCGAGAGTTTCGCCATTCGCGCCTTGTAGTGCATCCAAGAGCACAAAGATGTATCATAACCTTAGTCTCCAGTTTTGGTGGAAGGGAATGAAAAAGGATGTGACCGTGTTTGTATCAAGGTGTCTTACTTGTTAACAAGTGAAGGCCAAACATCAGAGGCTAGCGGGTTTGTTACAACCCTTGCCTATAGTCGAGTGGAAGTGGGAGCATGTCACGATGGATTTTGTTGTGGGTCTTCCCAGGACGCAACGGGGTAGTGATGCGATTTGGGTGGTAGTTGACCGGTTAACCAAGTCGGTGCACTTTATACCAATGCACATGAGTGACTCGGTGGATTACCTTGGTGACCTTTATATTAGGGACATAGTGAGGTTGCCCGAGGTCCGTGTAATGATTGTTTCAGATAGAGATCCGCGTTTCATGACTCAGTTGTGGTAGAGCCTACTGTAGACGTCCCCGAACGTCCTGGGAGGGAATCCCCCGTTTTGTTCATTTGGGCTCACTACAGTTCAGGACTCAATGTCACGGTCCTGTATCTAATCTCGCAGAGTGCAATGCAAGACCGATGAATCATCAAAGAGTCCAAATCTGGCAGATCGTTTTTGAAAACATATTTTTTTGAAAGAAATGCCAAACGTGGACTGCTTTGCCAGATACAGAGTCGCCACCTAAATATTTTATTTTGGGAAATTTAGGAAATCCTGACTCGTTACCTAAGGCCACGTGTTCGTCATCACCAAAGTTGCCTCGGCTCAGGAACTTGGGTACGATTGGGGAAGGTCACTACGTGAGCACCCCCGCTCGCCCGGTCAAAGATCGGCCTCTACTAACCATGATATCGAGTTTTGAAAACATTATGTGTTCTTACCCCGGTTATTAGCCTAGATTTACTACGTGATGCACACAACATACAAATATAGATTGGATCGCCTGAATTGGAACAAAACACCTCATGTTTGTTTTTGAAAAACGGTTTGAAGGTACTACTCGCAAGTAGGCTAAGACGTGGATTTGCCACCCTCAGGTGGGCTTAAGGAAACATTATTTTGCCACTCTCAAGTGGACTAAAAACTCTAAATCGGTGAATTGTTCCAAATCAAATAACCCAACCTTCACCCACAGGCATTCAGGCAGATATATCACATAAGCAGTTAGCCTTTTGGTAAGCATGCTATCATGGCAGTCACTCACACGCATACAAGGATGCTAAAGCAAAACCACTTACCGAGTACTCCAAGCCAAAATAGAAGCTATGTTAGAAATCCATGCATGATCCTAACTATACAGAAATGCGTAATGCAACACATGCAAGAATGCAACTACAATAGGCTCGGCTATTCTAAAGATGGCATGTGAAATGCTACAACTAACAAGTATTCAACTCGGAATTGAAATACAATGCAGTTAGTATGATGCGCCAAGCCCGATGCATGCAAGACAGATGAATGGATGCAAACATGCGAGCATAAGTATGCTAATTGAAACATGCCCTAATCTAACCATCATAAGCTAGTAAATAAAAGGGAGAAAGAAGTGGCGATGGAAGACATACATCACACACACGCACACTTATTACAACATTGTGCCCTCGCTCGGAGGGTCCGAATAAATAGTACAGTCCGAATAAATAATACAGAACCCTAATTAATTAACAAATTAACTAAGAAATGAAATAAATTAGCATG
This sequence comes from Camellia granthamiana, assembly GCA_036172215.1. Taxonomy (NCBI): domain Eukaryota; kingdom Viridiplantae; phylum Streptophyta; class Magnoliopsida; order Ericales; family Theaceae; genus Camellia; species Camellia granthamiana. The sequence continues at coordinate 97,558,215 of CM069913.1, forward strand.
CAAATCCATGGACCGCCTCAGCTCTGTTCCGAATTATGAATGATTCATGCTTAAGTTGCTTGGCGTGGAAATCCATTGCGATGGCCCGATTCGCCTCTGTTTGCAATTAATGCCAGAATGTTGTGCAAAGCTCTAGAAAGCTGCTGATTTCTGATTTGTTGCAACAGAGAGCAAAAAAGGGACATGGCGAAGTATTTTCACATATGTATGCACGTCTCGATCCTCGTGCCACCAATCACCCATCTCGATGCATGATGGCCGGGGAGTCGAAATGCATGACTCGATGTGATATGAATGCACATGAAAACATGACAAGGCCTAGGCTCCATCATGGATAATCCAGAGTGTCGGCGACCGGGAATTGAGACACGTTTCATCACTTTGAGTACGAAACGTCCCTCATTTCCCGTGTTTGGACTAAACCCTACTCCAAACACAATGCAATATGCATGGCATACACAATGCGACTAACATGCAACCTAGCATACGCAATGCTATGGACTAAAATGGCATACACAATGCACGTGATGTAACATGGCATACACAATGCTCTAAAATACAACCTAGCATACGCAATGCTATGGACTAAGATAGCATATAAAATGCAAGATGGACTTACACCAATATGAGTGGACCTCAGCCACACTCAAATCAGTGGCCAATATGATGGAGATGAGACAACCGAAACACATGCAAACATGCACGATGCAAGGGACCGATCCTAAGGCACAAATGCCGCTTTACCAAAGCATGGCAAAGGATGTAATATGGCATACAAACAAGCAAGTTCCAGCTCTGAAACATGATACACAATGGTCCCGAAACATGCAAACATGGCACACAATGCAAGCTAGGGGGCCCCAGGTACCGAAACTAGTGAAGTGTGTTACTCTAGAGGTACCCAAAACAATGCAATGATGGCAAGACCAACCCCAAACAGACCCCAGGCAGGTTTGAAACAATGGGGAAATGGCCTAAAATGATGGCTCGGAATGCAACGAAATGGAGCTCATTCAATGGTCGGTAAATGAGGCATACAAGCCCGACTCTCAAACGCGTTTAAAGAGTATAAAAAATGACAATATGGCATTCAAACAAGCTCTGAAATATGATGTATAATGGCCCCAAAACAAAGAAATACCTCGGTATATGCATGTAATGGACCCCGAAACTCAAAGCTAAGCAAGTGTATTGAACCACAAGCATGCAAAACAAACACCATTCAACCATAAGACCCAAAAACAGAGCTAGGGCAGTCCAAAATAAGCACAATATCAGTTTAAGGCATGGCCAAAAAGTGTTAAAATCAAGGGTCAACAAAGCATGCAAAGAAAGCTAGTGAACCATGATTTACACTACACGTAAATGAAGCACATGAGGGCACACCAAACCAGCCAAAAACAGAAGCAAGGCATGTCAAATAAACCCCAAAAACCCACTGAAACAAAGTCCACACATGCTAGAATGGGGGGCTCCTTTGATAAGCTACACGAGGGGTTACTCTACACATGCAACAAGGACAATTAACATGACAAAACCAGCTCTGGAAATGACTTATGGCAGCCCGTAAACCCACCAAAAAGGCCCTGAAATCAGTCTAGGAAGCATGCAATGAAAGGTCCGTTTGAAAGGCCTTGAGGAGGATTGCTCTACACATGCATGAGGGACATAAAATATGGCCAAAGGGGCTCCGGACAGAGTCAAGGCAGACCTCAAAACTCACCAGATAGGGCCTGAAACATGACTTCAAAACATGCAAAATGGAGCTCCTTTGGAAGGCCAACAAAACTAGTAAAGAGAACAAGGGGTGAGAGGGTCACCTCTCTGATTTTAGGGCTCAAAAACACATCTAAGCCACTGAAAATCCACTGGATTTCAGTGGCTAAAAGGCCAAACCAAGGCCAATGCAAATGCTCAAATGCATGGCTCAAAGCATGAGGAAATGAAGCATGAAAGGGGGTAGATGACCCCAAACAGAAAAGAGTCCTCAAACAAACATGTTTAGAAGATCAAAAAAAGACTTTTTCCAGTTTAGGTCGAAGTCCAAAAATGCTTGCAAATAAGGCTAAGATATGAAGCAAAATAAGCCTTAAAAGAGGGATGGAGCATACAAGAGGGTAAATGACCTCTAACAGAAAAAAGTCCTCAAACAAGCTTCAAGAGGGGCTCAAAATAAGACACTTTTCAGTTTATAAAAAAACCCATAAATGCTTGCAAATAGGGCTAAGTTATGAAGCAAAAAAATGCAAAAAATGGGGAAATGAGGACTTACCCTTGTAGACAATGACTCCAGCAACTTCTGGACCAAGGAAGTGAGCTCTCAACCTCTGCAAATCAGCTCCAACATGCTTGGATGGATGGTTGAGGTGTTATGCTATGAGGTGTAGTGCAAATGGTGCAAGAATATTAGGGTTTGGGAGCTCAAGTGTAGAGATATGGAGGGTGAAGTGTATATGCCTTAACCAAAAGTGTTCAACCCTTGCAAATGGAGAGGTGGCCTCCCTTTATAGAGAAGAGAGGCCAAAGCTTCTCTTGGAAGCTTTAAACATCCTCCATACACGTGTATGGAGGATCACTTCTGAGGCTTCCAGCTGGCACAGCTGTATTGCACTCAGGGAGACAAAAAAGCAGGAAGGTGGCTAACCAGTTCAGGTGGTCGGCCTACCACCTTACCTGGTCAGCCGACTAGGAGTCAAAAATGTCAATGAGAAATACTGGTCGGCCTACCCATATTGGTGGCCTCCCAGATGAGTACAACACAATAGTGGTATGAAAAACCAGAAAATGTGACCTAGGAGAGAGAAAAACCAGCTTTTTAGCAAGGTTCAAAGGGGTCAAGAAGAAATACTGGTCGACCTACCCATATTGGTGGCCTCCCAGATGAGCACAACACAATGGTGGTATGAAAAACTAGAAATTGTGGCTCAAAAGTGAGAAAAACCAGCTTTCTGTCAGAAAAACCGGCTGGAGGAGAGAGAAAATGATTTTTGAAAGAATTGCTGGTCTCCCACCATCCTACCACCTTCCTAGCAATGAAAATAGGGTCCATACCAAAAATGAATCCTAACCGATGCAAAACGAGGGTTCGAGGGCCAAAACGCCCAGTCTGGGGCCCCGAAAACAGGCTGTTAGGCACCGGAGGTGGCGTACGACCACGAAGATGGTCTCCCGGGCCACAGTGTCTCTCTAAGGAGAGGAAATAAGGTGTGTACAAAAAACTGGAGCAAACAGAGGTAGTTAGGCGGTCCCGAACCGGGGCACACGGCCGACGGCTCCGAAAAATCGAAAACTGGTCTCCAAACGGGAAAAATGGCCTACGACCACGAAATGTAGCCTACGACCACTGAGAGATGGTCTTCGAGACCTCTCCCTCCCTTTGGGAAGAGAAAACAAAGAAAACAGGACCTGGCTCACAAACCGAGGCAAAGCACAAAAGAGCCCCGAAGTCCAGAGGCAAGGCTCGCAGCTGAGACTCTGAAACCTCAGAACGAGCACAATATGCAACATCACCGAGCGCTCAATCGGTGACGTCTGAGTCTTAAGGTCGGTCAAAAATGGGGTGTCTACAATTGCCCCTCTTTGACAGAACTCGAAAGTCATAAGTGACGGGAGTGAATGTCAAAGCCCAGAGACGACCCATTTTTGACAAGGCCGAAGACTTAGACAAACAGGCAAGATAAACGAAGAGATGTGCCTGCAGGCGTGCCCGCAGGCAGGGGCAAAATGCAAAACGATATGCACCAAGTCGAATGCAACTCATGATCATGCGAAGTAGCAAGCTGTAATGAGGCAGATACTCGCAATAAATGCAATAGTTAAGCAAGCGAATACGAACCAGACTACATCTCATGCAGAAAGGATGTAAGAAAATTATACAATCTTAGCACGCATGTGCAATAGATACACGAAGCAAGCGCGTGATAGATACACAAAGCGAGCGTGTGATAGATACACAAAGTGAGCATAGTGCGATAGATACACAAAGTGAGCGTAGTGTGATAGATACACATAGCGAGTGTGTGATAGATACACATAGTGTGCGTAGTGTGATAGATACACAAAAGGAGCGTGTGATAGATACACCAAGGGTGAACACAAAGTGTGATAGATGCACTTAGTGAACAAAGAGTGATGGATATACAAAAGGTGAACACAAAGTGTGATAGATGCACTAAGTGAACAAGTGTGATAGATACACAAAAGGTGAACACGAAGTGTGATAGATGCACTAAGTGAACAAATGTGATAGATACACTAAAAGCGAACACAAAGTGTGACAGATGCACTAAGTGAACAAGTGTGATAGATACACAAAAGGTGAACACGAAGTGTGATAGATGCACTAAGTGAACAAGTGTGATAGATACACTAAAATCGAACACAAAGTGTGATAGATGCACTAAGTGAACAAGTGTGATAGATACACAAAAGGTGAACACGAAGTGTGATAGATGCACTAAGTGAACAGAGTGTGATTGATACACTAAAAGCGAACACAAAGTGTGATAGATGTACCAAGTGAACAGATTGTGATTGATACACTAAAAGCGAACACAAAGTGTGATAGATGCACTAAGTGAACAGAGTGTGATTGATACACTAAAAGCGAACACAAAGTGTGATAGATGTACCAAGTGAACAGAGTGTGATTGATACACTAAAAGCGAACACAAAGTGTGATAGATGCACTAAGTGAACAGAGTGTGATTGATACACTAAAAGCGAACACAAAGTGTGATAGATGCACTAAGTGAACAAGTGTGATGGATACACAAAAGAGAATGAAGTGTGATGGATACACTAAAGTAAATGAAGTGAATATGTGCATGATAGATACACGAAACGAGGATGTGTGTGATAGATACAGAAAATGAGAATATGTGTGATAGATACAGAAAATGAAAGAAGTGTGATTGATACACTAAGTGAAGCGAGTGTGATTGATACACTAAATAAATGAAGAAAGTGTGATTGATACACTAAGGGTGAATGAGGTGTGATTGATACGCTAAATAAATGAAGTGTGATTGATACACTAAATAAATGAAGTGTGATTGATACACTAACTGAATGAAGTGTGATTGATACACTAAATAAATGATCACAAACGGAACTTCTTTGAATGAACCGTACAAACAATATCGTGCATGAATGAGAAAGAAACTTGATAGGTACAATGCCATACAATGCATGATGTTTAAGGAACGCAATAAACAAGCATAGCGGCGCTTTAGAAAGCACCTCATGGGGTGAGTGGCGATGGACCGCTCTACTCTGACGAGGATCTCCCCTCGTGCTCTTCGAACACTTACCTTCAACTCGCAATACAAAGGCTCTGAAATGCTGACAAGGGTTCTTCACGTAGAACACTTTGGATGCTGCCTTTCTTCCTGATCATATTTACAGCTTTCCCTATTCTCCAACGGGGTGACAGACTAGGTTGGTTCAGTATCCAGAATTGAGGTGCATACACGCTATCTCAACCTATGGGGCTTCCATACAGATTTCAAGCCGAGGACATGCCTCTGGGTATTTAAACCAGACTTTAGTCTCGGAAATCCTGAACCTTTGCGTTCTAGGCAACAGCCATTCGAACTCTAGTTTCCACCGTCGCAGTTGGTCTCCTAGGAACTCATTGCGAACACAGCCAAAATGCCTCTGGCAGGGAATGGTACTCAGGGAGAGCACTTCTGATCGCCATTCTGGCTTGAAGCAGACTTGAACTTGAGCTTGAGGTAGAGGCACACTCATACTTCGGAGCATTGGCAAGACCTGAAGAGGTACACACGGAATGTAATCTCGGAACTTACTGAAGTTGAAACAAACTCAGATACCCGACATTTTCCCTCTTTTCTTTTGCTTTGCAGTCTGGAACCTATATAGCTTCAGATAGGTCCTGGTTTTACTGTTCCCGTATGACCTGGGTTGAACCCTGCAGTTTTACGAAAGAACGAATCTTGTTTCGCACAGATGTGGAGAACGGCACGGCACTCGGAGCGCAAAATGATTTTATTTTTGAAATTGAGAGATGAGTTCTTGACTGGGGTATCGAGCCTACAACTGAACACAGCGCACTACGACTCAACAACGGAAAACAAAAGGTAAACAACCTAAACACATCGAGTAACACTCGAAATGACTCGAAACAAGAATCGAGATAAAACAAAAAGACACGACACTCAGACGTGCACAGGGAGCCTGTTTCTCTGGGTATTATTTCCCACCCTTTCTCATTTGTGATTCTCACATCACTCGGCCCGCAAGCTCGATTTTTCTCTCAAAACCCTTTCCTCGCTTTTCCTCTCAAGGCACATCTCTCTATTCCTTAATCTCTCATTTTTCATCCCTCCCCAGGGTGGTTGATGAATAAACAAGAAGTTACGGGCTCTTGCCCCTAGCATTCTGCTAGATTCTCTTTCTTCTGCTAACAACAATGAACTTCCCCCACAGAGGGGTTGTGATGTGGCTGGAAGTGCAGTAGATCTGCAATTGACATTAGTTGACGATGCTTTACTGGGGAGTTTAGACGTGATTAGATCTGTCCGGATGAGGGAATGGAATATCCTGCCACATTCCAGTTCGTGCTTCGCACTTGGCTTGATACCTTGTTGCTTGGAGGATATGAGAGCTTTCAGCCCTTTTCTGTTAGCTTCCGTTGTGCCCTTCTTGGCGAATAGGGTGCCCTTTCCGGCAAGTATGGTGCCCTTTCTAGCAAATGCATTGACAACTGGGGAAAGACAGGAAGCCTAACTCAACTGTGCCCCTAGTTCATTATTTTGACCATTTTTTGTTTTTGGTTTCTTCTTACAACAATTTTAACCAAAATGAGAGTTAGATTAACGCGTTTGTTCAATTTTCTGATTTGAAATCATGCGAGTTAGATTATGAGCACTGAAAATTTTCCTTTTTTGGGTCCAAGAAATGGCCCAGTTTTGGAAAAGTGGGGTAATTTTCAAGAGAATTAGTCAACCTCATTAAAAATTCTCAAAAACTATTTTTGCAAATGGCCACTGCTCGACCGACGCAAAATTTACTCTTGAGATGCACAATCTCAGATCCAAAACAAATGGAAAATTGCCCCTTGTCTGAACGGCACTGCACGGCAACGGAAAGTTGCCCCTAGTCTGAATAGCACCGCAGCACATTGTATGGCAACGGAAAGTTGGCCCTTCTTTGAATGGCACCGCCGCGCATTGTAATCAATCTTCAGAGTGACGATCACAACCAAACTCTCAGATACAGAGAAGACAAAGATGACCAAAACCATGACATGGACATAATCGAATTTGAAGTGTTTTATGGCTAGACTTCAGAATGAAGTTGCCTACGTATCCCAAAGATGGGAATCAAGCCTTACGTAGTTCGGGGTTAAGGTACACTCGGGTATTTAACCTCTCCTTTTATACTCTTACTTTTGCCAAGGCCGCCCTTCCGGGTTTTCAACCTTGCGAGCTCTGTTTTTCTTTTCTTTTCATCTCTTTTCTTTTCTCTTCTTCTTTTTTCTTCTTTTCTTTTTTTTTCATTCTTTTTTTCATTCTTTGCATTTTTCTTTTTTTTGTTCTTTTTGTTCTTTTTCTTGCTCTAACTTTTGCCTGGGTCGCCTTTCCGGGTTTTCGGCCCAGCGAGCCTCTCAAGTGTAAAAGTGTAGCTTTGTCTATGTTGAATGGTTTGAGATCTCGGAGCCATCTAAATCCAAGAGAATGGCTGTTGTTTGCTGATGATGTAGAAGTCCATCCAATGGAGGGTGAATTCGCCCCTAGTGTTATGGATAGGAATTTGGTTGTCCTTCAGCAATACTTTCTTCTTTCCTCCTTCTGGGATTTGGCATTCTTGCCAGCCTTCCCTGGTTTGCAGAAAAGACACATCTTTGACTCTTCGAGTGCATCTGACATTTTTTGCTCCTAGTTTGAGGGTTACTTTTGATCTAGCTTTGCAAGCTTCTTTTGACGACATCTGATCTTCTTGATCTGACTTCCCTGCCCCTAGTTCGAGGGCTGCTTCTAATCGGGCCACATAAGCCTCACGTTGTGGTTGACCGTTGAACATTCTGAATCCCAGTTCAAGGTTTGAAAGTGAGGGGTCGAGTCTCAAGGCTGAGAGCAATCCTAGGCCGCACAATCTCAAGAGCGATTCCACATAGGTCTTCACAGGACTGCACAAAACATTTTTTGAAATCTTTTAAGAAAGCGACTAGTCGTTCGCGCGAAAGACAATGTGAAACCAATCTAGATCAAGCCAGGATCCTTCTCAGTACTCACATTAACAAGCATGATCTCATTCATTAAGGGCTTAGCACGTCTCTCTTTCTCTCAGTTTGATCAAATTTTGCAAATCCCGAGGAATTCCTTCCTTTTTGTTTTCAACACAGTGTCCAAAAAGTTTTGAAAAACATAGGTCAATACAATGACTTCAAGGCACAGAAAAGCAGGTGAAAAGCACTGCCATTTCTTTCAAGTTTGTTGGCACAACAGGCTCAAAGCAGAAACAAGCACAAAAGCATGAAAACCACAGCTGTTTCAATTAAATCTTCTGGTGTAACTGGCTCCCCAGCAGAAACAAACTCAAAAGAAAGCGAAAAAATAAACACAAAACAAAATAGTGATATCTGAGGTAATGCCCCCGGGATCACCCGACTCTAACAAAACAAGACTGACTCGATACAACAAGACAGACCTAACTGACTCAGTATGAAAAGACTGACTCTATATAACGGGACAGACTCTAAACGACATAACAAAAGCTGACTCAATACCCGAATCAGAAAGCACAAAAACCAGCATTCACAAATGCTCAAAACAATGCGTGCTATACGCCATATCTGGAGTAAACTGAGTGCCGCCCGTAGGTGGTTCATCCCTCGATCACATAGTCACCTTATCCCTCGTAAGTTCACTGATCAAGTGCCGATAAACTTTGCAAGACTGGTGCGGCGATGACCCTGTTGTCAAACAGATCCTGTACATCATGGCGCAGATGAAAGCAACTATCAGTGTCATGATCGGTTTGCTGATGGTAGGCACAGTACTTAGTCTGGTCATGCTTTGGAGGGAGAGGATCGGGTAGAGGCCATTATTCCAACAGTTTCAAATATCCCTTCCGGAGTAAGGCCTCTAGAGCCTTTGACAAAGGCATATAAAGTGGGGTAAAAGTCCTCTTGACTCGAGGCGGAAATTTGGTTTTTTGCGAGCTACTTCCGGATGCACCGGTGAATGGGGTAACTGTTTTTGATGTGGTGGTGGTGACCATGCCCACTTTAGAAGATCTTGCAGCTGCATCACCACAGGTGGTCGCATTCGAACTGCAGAAAAATGCCCTCCTGGGCTGCTCCTTCTCCTGGTCAATGAGGCCCTTCCTCATAGCGTCCTCGATTTGCACCCCCATCTCGTGTAAATCTGAAAAGGTGGGGAAGGGGAGAACAATCATTTTCTACATAAGCTTGGGCTAGAGATTGCGCACAATCATCCGAATCTAATCTTTATCCGTCGGCCTTATGGTCATCATTGAGGCCTTGGCCCTCCACCAGGTTACGAAGTAAGAAAAACTCTCTTTAGGCTCCTGCCTAGTCGTCTCGAGATCACAGGTTGTGATCTCAATCTGTGTATTATAGGAGTACTGAGCGACAAAAGCCTCGGCCATCTCATCCCAATTCCTCTTAACATCGTCTTCCACTTTTGCGTACCAGATGGCTGCCACACCCGACAGGGTCCGGCCGAGTAAAGAAAGCTTCTGTAGTCTGGTGAGGCCCATTGGCATTAACATGTCTGAAAACAAACATAGATGCACCATGGGATCCCTGGATCCGTCAAAGCGGTCGATTTGTGGCATCTCGAACCGATCTGGCAGCGTCACAGCCGCGTCGGTATACCCGTCCTCAATGTTTGGGATGGACTTTACCCCTTGGGATTTCTGGAACTGCCTTTCAAGCTTGCTCACTTTTAATGTGGTGGGGTCCACCTCAAATTCGAAGGGAGAATCCGGTTGATTGATAGGAGTGGGTGCCTTGGACAGTTGAGGTAGAATCGGGGGCAGAGCCGGCCCTGTTGGGATGTCTGTATCCTCCTGGACATTCTGGACATTCGCCGTCTCCCCGGGTATTGGAACTCTTGGTGGGGGAGGAGCTTGGTGTGAAGCTGATGCTCCGGCTTGTTGCTGGAGTCTGGTGATTAACTCTGCCTGCTGGGCCAAGACCTTGGCCTGCTGTTTGGCAAATTCCGCTTGGCGGACAGCGTCCTGCTGCATGATCTTCATACTTTCTTGGAGTTGGCACACCATCTCCTTCATCCCTGCCATACTGCCCTGATCTCTCTGGACTACCGGTATGCATATCTCTGGAGTAAAAGCAGATATCTCAACCCAACTGCACATAGGTGAGATGGATAATGACTTCTGATCCGAAGACTGTTGAACTGATGATCTGTGCCTGACTGGCCTTTTTACCCTACCTCTGGCGAAGGAACACTGATTTGCCCTTGAACGGAATCTCTGACCTGACAAAATCTATTGACATGAGTCCAATGAACCTGGGAGATATCGGAGCCTTCTGAAGCTATGGTTCCAAGACTATCTAGCAAAAGGGAAAACAGAGAGCATCTCAGCCTGATTTCACGATAACCCATACGAGCAGAGCTGAATGACTATGCCCCCCCTACAGAATTCTGCCACAAGTTCTGCCTATAAACTGTTAACCTCAGGTAAAACTAATTCCCAAAACACTAATGCTGATGCCCGCAGGCCTGATGCCCAGACTTGCAAACTGATACATGCATTCCTGTAGAGACGCACTCTAAAAGCACATAGCAAGCAAGTGAGAGCGAAAACACCCCTATTAGGGGTAAGGTTTCCCTGTTCAATTTTGTCAGGAGTTAGGGTTTTACTACGCACGCAGCGGTTTCAAACAACCTACAATCGGGTAAGCAACATGTCCTAGTTTGGAATGGTCACTATGGATTTCGAATATGCACTAGGTCGAATGGTCAAAAGGGTGCCACGGTAAAACCAGGGTTTGTGTTCCCGTCGTGGCAGAGCCTGCAACCGGTCAGCCTTATGGCACGCTCCTCGAAGTGAGCCTCCGGCAAACCGTTCAGGAATAGCATACGGAAAACACGGTGTCCTAGGCGCACCAATGCAAATGCAATGCAAAGAAACACACAAGTGTAGTCAAAACCAGATATCATGAGTTTGAGTCAAGTTCTCTAAATTCCCCAGCAGAGTCGCCAGAAATTGTAGACGTCCCCGAACGTCCCAGGAGGGAATCCCCCGTTTTGTTCATTTGGGCTCAATACAGTTCAGGACTCAATGTCACGGTCCTGTATCTAATATCGCAGAGTGCAATGCAAGACCGATGAATCATCAAAGAGTCCAAATCTGGCAGATCGTTTTTGAAAACAGATTTTTTTGAAAGAAGTGCCAAACATGGACTGCTTTGCCAGATACAGAGTTGCCACCTAAATATTTTATTTTGGGAAATTTAGGAAACCCTGACTCGTTGCCTAAGGCCACGTGTCCGTCATCACCAAAGTTGCCTCGGCTCAGGAACTTGGGTACGATTGGGGAAGGTCACTTCGTGAGCACCCCCGCTCGCCCGATCAAAGATCGGCCTCTACTAACCATGTTATCGAGTTTTGAAAACATTATGTGTTCTTATCCCGGTTATTAGCCTAGATTTACTACGTGATGCACACAGCATACAAGTATAGATTGGATCGCCTGAATTGGAACAAAACACCTCATGTTTGCTTTTGAAAAACGGTTTGAAGGTGCTACTCGCAAGTAGGCTAAGACGTGGATTTGCCACCCTCAGGTGGGCTTAAGGAAACATGATTTTGTCACTCTCAAGTGGGCTTAAAACTCTCAATCGGCGAATTGTTCCAAATCAAATAACCCAACCTTCACCCACAGGCATTCAGGCAGATATATCACATAAGCAGTTAGCCTCATGGTAAGCATGCTATCATGGCAGTCACTCACAAGCATGCAAGGATGCTAAAGCATAACCACTTACCGAGTACTCCAAGCCAAAATAGAAGCTATGTTAGAAATCCATGCATGATCCTAACTATACAGAAATGCGTAATGCAACACATGCAAGAATGCAACTACAATAGGCTCGGCTATTCTAAAGATGGCATGTGAAATGCTACAACTAACAAGTATTCAACTCGGAATTGAAATACAATGCAGTTAGTATGATGCGCCAAGCCCGATGCATGCAAGACAGATGAATGGATGCAAACATGCGAGCATAAGTATGCTAATTGAAACATGCCCTAATGTAACCATCATAAGCTGGTAAATAAAAGGGAGAAATAAGTGACGATGGAAGACATACATCACACACACGCACACTTATTACAACATTGTGCCCTCGCTCGGAGGGTCCGAATAAATAGTACAGTCCGAATAAATAATACAGAACCGTAATTAATTAACAAATTAACTAAGAAATGAAATAAATTAGCATGCAAATCCATGGACCGCCTCAGCTCTGTTCCGAATGATGAATGATTCATGCTTGAGTTGCTTGGCGCGGAAATCCATTGCGATGCCCCGATTCGCCTCTGTTTGCAATTAATGCCGGAATGTTGTGCAAAGCTCTAGAAGGCTGCTGATTTCTGATTTGCTGCAACAGAGGGCAAAAAAGGGGCATGGCGAAGTATTTTCACATATGTATGCACGTCTCGATCCTCGTGCCACCAATCACGTATCTCGATGCATGATGGCCGAGGAGTCGAAATGCACGACTTGATGTGATATGAATGCACATGAAAACATGACAAGGCCTAGGCTCCATCATGGATAATCCGGAGTGTCGGCGACCGGGAATTAAGACACGTTTCGTCACTTTGAGTACAAAACGTCCCTCGTTTCCCGTGTTTGGACTAAACCCTACTCCAAACACAATGCAATATGCATGGCATACACAATGCGACTAACATGCAACCTAGCATATGCAATGCTATGGACTAAAATGGCATACACAATGCACATGATGTAACATGGCATACACAATGCTCTAAAATACAACCTAGCATACGCAATGCTATGGACTAAGATGGCATACACAATGCAAGATGGACTTACACCAATATGAGTGTACCTCAGCCACACTCAAATCAATGGCCAATATGATGGAGATAGGACAACCGAAACACATGCAAACATGCACGATGCAAGGGACCGATCCTAAGGCACAAATGCCGCTCTACCAAAGCATGGCAAAGGATGCAATATGGCATACAAACAAGCAAGTTCGAGCTCTGAAACATGATACACAATGGTCCCGAAACATGCAAACATGGCACACAATGCAAGCTAGGGGGCCCCGGGTACCGAAACTAGTGAAGTGCGTTACTCTAGAGGTACCTAAAACAATGCACTGATGGCAAGACCAACCCTAAACAGACCCTAGGCAGGTCTGAAATAGTGGGGAAATGCCCTAAAATGATGGCTCAGAATGCAACGAAATGGAGCTCATTCAATGGTCGGTAAATGAGGCATACAAGCCCGACTCTCAAACGCATTTAAAGAGTATAAAAATTGACAATATGGCATTCAAACAAGCTCTGAAATATGATGTATAATGGGCCCAAAACAAAGAAATACCTCGGTATATGCATGTAATGGACCCCGAAACTCAAAGCTAAGCAAGTGTGTTGAACCACAAGCATGCAAAACAAATACCATTCAACCATAATACCCAAAAACAAAGCTAGGGCAGTCCAAAATAAGCACAATATCAGTTTAAGGCATGGCCAAAAAGTGTTAAAATCAAGAGTCAACAAAGCATGCAAAGAAAGCTAGTGAGCCACGATTTACACTACACGTATATGAAGCACATGAGGGCTCACCAAACCAGCCAAAAATAGAAGCAAGGCATGTCAAATAAACCCCAAAAACCCACTGAAACAAAGTCCACACATGCTAGAATGGAGGGCTCCTTTGATAAGCTACAAGAGGGGTTACTCTACACATGCAACAAGGACAATTAACATGACAAAACCAGCTCTGGAAATGACTTATGGCAGCCCGTAAACCCACCAAAAAGGCCCTGAAATCAGTCTAGGAAGCATGCAATGAAAGGTCCCTTTGAAAGGCCTCAAGGAGGATTGCTCTACACATGCACGAGGGACATAAAATATGGCCAAAGGGGCTCTGGACAGAGTTAAGGCAGACCTCAAAACTCACCAGATAGGGCCTGAAACATGACTTCAAAACATGCAAAATGGAGCTCCTTTGGAAGGCCAACAAAACTAGTAAAGAGAATAAGGGGTGAGAGGGTCACCCGTCTCTGATTTTAGGGCTTAAAAACACATCTAAGCTACTGAAAATCCACTAGATTTCAGTGGCTAAAAGGCCAAACCAAGGCCAATGCAAATGCTCAAAGGCATGGCTCAAAGCAAGAGAAAATGAAGCATGAAAGGGGGTAGATGACCCCAAACAGAAAAGAGTCCTTAAATAAACATGTTTAGAAGATCAAAAAAAGACTTTTTCCAGTTTAGGTTGAAGTCCAAAAATGCTTGCAAATAAGGCTAAGATATGAAGCAAAATAAGCCTTAAAAGAGGGATGGAGCATACAAGGGGGTAAATGACCTCTAACAGAAAAAAGTCCTTAAACAAGCTTCAAGAGGGGCTCAAAATAAAACACTTTTCAGTTTATAACAAAACCCATAAATGCTTGCAAATAGGGCTAAGTTATGAAGCAAAAAAATACAAAAAAGGGGGAAATGAGGACTTACCCTTGTAGACAATGACTCCAGCAACTTCTGGACCAAGGAAGTGAGCTCTCAACCTCTGCAAATCAGCTCCAACATGCTTGGATGGATGGTGGAGGTGTTATGCTATGAGGTGTAGTGCAAATGGTGCAAGAATATTAGGGTTTGGGAGCTCAAGTGTAGAGATATGGAGGGTGGAGTTTATATGCCTTAACCAAAAGTGTTCAACCCTTGCAAATAGAGAGGAGGCCTCCCTTTATAGAGAAGAGAGGCCAAAGCTTCTCTTGGAAGCTTTAAACATCCTCCATACACGTGTATGGAGGATCACTTCTCAGGCTTCCAGCTGGCATAGTTGTATTGCACTCAGGGAGACAAAAAAGCAGGAAGGTGGCCGACCAGTTCAGGTGGTCGGCCTACCACCTTACCTGGTCGGCCGACCAGGGGTCAAAAGGGTCAATGAGAAATACTGGTCGGCCTACCCATATTGGTGGCCTCCCAGATGAGTACAACTTAATAGTGGTATGAAAAACCAGAAAATGTGACCTAGGAGAGAGAAAAACCAGCTTTTTAGCAAGGTTCAAAAGGGTCAAGAAGAAATACTGGTCGGCCTACCCATATTGGTGGCCTCCCAAATTAGCACAACACAATGGTGGTATGAAAAACCAGAGATTGTGGCTCAAAAGTGAGAAAAACCAGCTTTCTGTTAGAAAAACCAGCTGGAGGAGAGAGAAATTGATTTTTGAAAGAATTGCTGGTCTCCCACCATCCTACCACCTTCCTAGCAATGAAAATAGGGTCCATACCAAAAATGAACCCTAACCGATGCAAAATGAAGGTTCGGGGGCCAAAACGCGCAATCTGGGGCCCCGAAAACAGGCTGTCAGGCACCAGAGGTGGCGTATGACCACGAAGGTGGTCTCCCGGGCCACAGTGTCTCTCTAAGGAGAGGAAATAAGGTGTGTGCCAAAAACAGGAGTAAACAGAGGTAGTTAGGCGGTCCCGAACTGAGGCACACGGCCGACGGCTTCGAAAAATCGGAAACTGGTCTCCAAACGGAAAAAATGGCCTACGACCACGAAATGTAGCCTACGGCCACTGAGAGATGGTCTTCGAGAGCTCTCCCTCCCTTCGGGAAGAGAAAACAAAGAAAACAGGACCTGGCTCGCAAACCGAGGCAAAGGACAAAACAGCCCCGAAGTTTGGAAGCAAGGCTCGCAGCCGAGACTCTGTAACCTCAGAACGAGCACAATATGCAACATCACCGAGTGCTCAATCAGTGACGTCTGAGTCTTAAGGTCGGTCAAAAATGGGGTGTCTACAGTTGCCCCTCTTTGACAGAACTCGAAAGTCATAAGTGACGGGAGTGAATGTCAAAGCCCAGAGACGACCCATTTTTGACAAGGCCGAAGACTTAGACAAACAGGCAAGATAAACGAAAAGATGTGCCCGCAGGCAGGGGCAAAATGCAAACCGATATGCACCAAGTTGAACGTAACTCATGATCATGCGAAGCAGCAAGCTGTAATGAGGCAAATGCTCGCAATAAATGCAACAGTTAAGCAAGCGAATACAAACCAAACTACATCTCATGCAGAAAAGATGTAAGAAAATTATGCAATCTTAGCGCGCATGGGCGATAGATACACAAAGCAAGCGTGTGTTAGATACACAAAGCGAGCGTATGATAGATACACAAAGTGAGCATAGTGTGATAGATACACAAAGTGAGCGTAGTGTGATAAATACACAAAGCGAGCGTGTGATAGATACACATAGCGAGTGTGTGATAGATACACATAGTGTGTGTAGTGTGATAGATACACAAAAGGAGCGTGTGATAGATACACCAAGGGTGAACACAAAGTGTGATAGATGCACTTAGTGAACAAAGTGTGATGGATACACAAAAGGTGAACACAAAGTGTGATAGATGCACTAAGTGAACAAGTGTGATGGATACACAAAAGGTGAACACGAAGTGTGATAGATGCACTAAGTGAAGAAGTGTGATGGATACACTAAAAGCGAACACAAAGTGTGACAGATGCACTAAGTGAACAAGTGTGATAAATACACAAAAGGTGAACACGAAGTGTGATAGATGCACTAAGTGAACAAGTGTGATAGATACACTAAAAGCGAACACAAAGTGTGATAGATGCACTAAGTGAACAAGTGTGATAGATACACAAAAGGTGAACACGAAGTGTGATAGATGCACTAAGTGAACAGAGTGTGATTGATACACTAAAAGCGAACACAAAGTGTGATAGATGCACTAAGTTAACAGAGTGTGATTGATACACTAAAAGCGAACACAAAGTGTGATAGATGCACCAAGTGAACAGAGTGTGATTGATACACTAAAAGCGAACACAAAGTGTGATAGATGCACTAAGTGAACAGAGTGTGATTGATACACTAAAAGCGAACACAAAGTGTGATAGATGCACTAAGTGAACAAGTGTGATGGATACACAAAAGAGAATGAAGTGTGATGGATACACTAAAGTAAATGAAGTGAATATGTGCATGATAGATACACAAAACGAGGATGTGTGTGATAGATACAGAAAATGAGAATATGTGTGATAGATACAGAAAATGAAAGAAGTGTGATTGATACACTAAGTGAAGAGAGTGTGATTGATACAAGAAATAAATGAAGAAAGTGTGATAGATACACTAAGGGTGAATGAGGTGTGATTGATACGCTAAATAAATGAAGTGTGATTGATACACTAAATAAATGAAGTGTGATTGATACACTAACTGAATGAAGTGTGATTGATACACTAAATAAATGATCTCAAACGGAACTTCTTTGAATGAACCGTTCATACAATATCGTGCATGAATGAGAAAGAAACTTGATAGGTACAATGCCATACAATGCATGATGTTTAAGGAACGCAATAAACAAGCATAGCGGCACTTTAGAAAGCACCTCATGGGGTGAGTGGCGATGGACCGCTCTACTCTGACGGGGATCTCCCCTCGTGCTCTTCGAACACTTACCTTCAACTCGCAGTACAAAGGCTCTGAAACGCTGACAAGGGTTCTTCACGTAGAACACTTTGGATGCTACCTTTCTTCCTGATCATATTTACAGCTTTCCCTATTCTCCAACGGGGTGACAGACTAGGTTGGTTCAGTATCCAGAATTGAGGTGCATACACGCTATCTCAACCTATGGGGCTTCCATATAGATTTCAAGTCGAGGACATGCCTCTGGGTATTTAAACCAGACTTTAGTCTCGGAAATCCCGAACCTTTGCGTTCTAGGCAACAGCCATTCGAACTCTAGTTTCCACCGTCGCAGTTGGTCTCCTAGGAACTCATTGCGAACACAGCCAAAATGCCTCTGGCAGGGAATGGTACTCAGAGAGAGCACTTCTGATCGCCATTCTGGCTTGAAGCAGACTTGATCTTGAGCTTGAGGTAGAGGCACACTCATACTTCGGAGCATTGGCAAGACCTGAAGAGGTACACACAGAATGTAATCTCGGAACTTACTGAAGTTGAAACAAACTCAGATACCCGACATTTTCCCTCTTTTCTTTTGCTTTGCAGTCTGGAACCTATATAGCTTCAGATAGGTCTTGGTTTTACTATTCCCGTATGACCTGGGTTGAACCCTGCAGTTTTACGAAAGAACGAATCTCGTTTCGCACAGATGTGGAGAACGGCACGGCACTCGGAGCGCAAAACGATTTTATTTTTGAAATTGAGAGATGAGTTCTTGACTGGGGTATCGAGCCTACAACTGAACACAGCGCACTACGACTCAACAACGGAAAACAAAAGGTAAACAACCTAAACACATTGAGTAACACTCGAAATGACTCGAAACAAGAATCGAGATAAAACAAAAAGACACGACACTCAGACGTGCACAGGGAGCCTGTTTCTCTGGGTATTATTTCCCACCCTTTCTCATTTGTGATTCTCACATCACTCGGCCCGCAAGCTCGATTTTTCTCTCAAAACCCTTTCCTCGCTTTTCCTCTCAAGGCACATCTCTCTATTCTTTAATCTCTCATTTTTCATCCCTCTCCAGGGTGGTTGATGGATAAACAAGAAGTTGCGGGCTCTTGCCCCTAGCATTCTGCTAGATTCTCTTTCTTATGCTCACAACAATGAACTTCCCCCACAGAGGGGTTGTGATGCGGCTGGAAGTGCAATAGATCTGCAATTGACATTAGTTGATGATGCTCTACTGGGGAGTTTAGACGTGATTAGATCTGTCCAGATGAGGGAATGGAATATCCTGCCCATTCCAGTTCGTGCTTCGCACTTGGCTTGATACCTTGTTGCTTGGAGGATATGAGAGCTTTCAGCCCTTTTCTGTTAGCTTCCGTTGTGCCCTTCTTGGCGAATAGGGTGCCTTTTCCGGCAAGTATGGTGCCCTTTCTGGCAAATACATTGACAACGAGGGAAAGACAGAATGCCTGACTCAACTGTGCCCCTAGTTCATTATTTTGACCATTTTTTGTTTTTGGCTTCTGCTTACAACAATTTTAACCGAAATGAGAGTTAGATTAACGCGCTTGTTCGATTTTCTGATTTGAAATCATGCAAGTTAGATTATGAGCACTGAAAATTTTCCTTTTTTGGATCCAAGAAATGGTCCAGTTTTGGAAAAGTGGGATAATTTTCGAGAGAATTAGTCAACCTCATTAAAAATTCTCAAAAACTATTTTTGCAAATGGCCACTGCTCGACCGACGTAGAATTTACTCTTGAGATGCACAACCTCAGATCCAAAACAAATGGAAAATTGCCCCTTGTCTGAACGGCACTGCACGGCAACGGAAAGTTGCCCCTAGTCTAAATAACACCGCAGCACATTGTATGGCAACGGAAAGTTGCCCCTTGTTTGAATGGCACCGCAGGGCATTGTAATCAATCTTCAAAGTGACGATCACAACCGAACTCTCCAATACAGAGAAGACAAAGATGACCAAAACCATGACATGGACACAATCGAATTTGAAGTGTTTTATGGCTAGACTTCAGAATGAAGTTGCCCACATATCCCAAAGATGGGAATCAAGCCTTACGTAGTTCGGGGTTAAGGTACACTCGGGTATTTAACCTCTCCTTTTATACTCTTACTTTTGCCAAGGCCGCCCTTCCGGGTTTTCAACCTTGCAAGCTCTGTTTTTCCTTTCTTTTCATTTCATTTCTTTTCTTTTCTTCTTTTTTCTTCTTTTCTTTTTCATTCTTTTTTCATTCTTTGCATTTTTCTTTTTTTTGTTCTTTTTCTTCTTTTTCTTGCTCTAACTTTTGCCTGGGTCGCCTTTCCGGATTTTCGGCCCAGCGAGCCTCTCAAGGGTAAAAGTGTAGCTTTGTCCATGTTGAATGGTTTGAGATCTCGGAGCCATCTGAATCTAAGAGAATGGCTGCTGTTTGCTGATGATGTATAAGTCCATCCAATGGAGGGTGAATTCGCCCCTAGTGTTGTGGATAGGAACTCGGTTGTCCTTCAGCAATACTTTCTTCTTTCCTCCTTCTGGGATTTGGCATTCTTGCCAGTCTTCCCTAGTTTGCAGAAAAGACTCATCTTTGACTCTTCGAGCGCATCTGACATTTTTTACCCCTAGTTCGAGGGGTACTTTTGATCTAGCTTTGCAAGCTTCTTTTGACGACATTTGATCTTCTTGATCTGACTTCCCTGCCCCTAGTTCGAGGGCTGCTTCTGATCTAGCCACACAGGCCTCACGTTGTGGTTGACCGTTGAACATTCTGAATCCCAGTTCAATGTTTGAAAGTGAGGGGTCGAGTCTCAAGGCTGAGAGCGATCCTAGGCCGCACAGTCTCAAGAGCGATTCCACATAGGTCTTCGCAAGACGGCGCAAAACATTTTTTGAAATCTTTTAAGAAAGCGACCAGTCGCTCGCGCAGAAGACAACGTGAAACCAATCTAGGTCAAGCCAGGATCCTTCTCAGTACTCACATTAACAAGCATGATCTCATTCATTAAGGGCTTAGCACGCCTCTCTTTCTCTCAGTTTGATCAAATTTTGCAAATCCCGAGGAATTCCTTCCTTTTTGTTTTCAACACAGTGTCCAAAAAGTTTTGAAAAACATAAGTCAATACAATGACTTCAAGGCACAGAAAAGCAGGTGAAAAGCACTGCCATTTCTTTCAAGTTTGTTGGCACAACAGGCTCAAAGCAGAAACAAGCACAAAAGCATGAAAACCACAACTGTTTCAATTAGATCTTCTGGTGTAACTGGCTCCCCAATAGAAACAAACTCAAAAGAAAGCGAAAAAACAAACACAAAACAAAATAGTGATATCCGAGGTAATGCCCTCGGGATCACCCGACTCTAACAAAACAGGACTGACTCGATACAACAAGACAGACCTAACTGACTCAGTATGAAAAGACTGACTCTATATAACGGGACAAACTCTAAACGACATAACAAAAACTGACTCAATACCCGAATCAGAAAGCACAAAAACCAGCAATCACAAATGCTCAAAACAATGCGTGCCATACGCCATATCTGGAGTAAACTGAGTGCTGCCCGCAGGTGGTTCATCCCTCGATCACATAGTCACTTTATCCCCCGTAAGTTCACTGATCAAGTGCCGATAAACTTTGCAAGACTGGTACGGCGATGACCCTGTTGTCAAACAGATCCTGTACATCATGGCACAGACGAAAGCAACTATCAGTGTCATGACTGGTTTGCTGATGGTAGGCACAGTACTTAGTCTGGTCATGCTTTGGAGGGAGAGGATCAGGTAGAGGCCGTTGTTCCAACGGTTTCAAATATCCCTTCCGGAGTAAGGCCTCTAGAGCCTTTGACAAAGGCATATAAAGTGGGGTAAAAACCCTCTTGACTCGAGGTGGATATTTGGTTTTTTGCGAGCTACTTCCGGACGCACCGGTGAATGGGGTAGCTGTTTTTGATGTGGTGGTGGTGACCATGCCCACTTCAGAAGATCTTGCAGCTGCATCACCACTGGTGGTCGCATTCGAACTGCGAAAAAACGCCCTCCTGGGCTGCTCCTTCTCCTGGTCAATGAGGCCCTGCCTCATAGCGTCCTCGATTTGCACCCCCATCTTGTGTAAATCTGAAAAGGTGGGGAAGGGGAGAACAATCATTTTCTGCATAAGCTTGGGCTGGAGATTGCACACAATCATCCGAATCTGATCTTTATCCATCGACCTTATGGTCATCATTGAGGCCTTGGCCCTCCACCGGGTTATGAAGTAAGAAAAACTCTCTTTAGGCTCCTGCCTAGTCGTCTCGAGATCACGGGTTGTGATCTCAATCTGTGTATTATAGGAGTACTGAGTGACAAAAGCCTCGGCCATCTCATCCCAATTCCTTTTAACATCGTCTTCCAGTTTTGCGTACCAGATGGCTGCCACACCCGACAGGGTCCGGCCGAATAAAGAAAGCTTCTGTAGTCTGGTGAGGCCCATCGACCTTAATATGTCTGAAAACAAACGTAGATGCACCATGGGATCCCCGGATCCGTCAAAGCGGTCGATTTGTGGCATCTTGAACCGATCTGGCAGCGTCACAGCCGCGTCGGTATACCCGTCCTCAATGTTTGGGATGGACTTTACCCCTTGGGATTTCTTGAACAGCCTTTCAAGCTTGCTCACTTTTAATGCTGTGGGGTCCACCTCGAATTCGAAGGGGGAGAATCCAGTTGATTGATAGGAGTGGGTGCCATGGACAGTTGAGGTAGAATCAGGGGCGGAGCCGGCCCTGTTGGGATGTCTGTATCCTCCTGGACATTCTGGACATTCGTCGTCTCCCCGGGTATTGGAACTCTTGGTGGGGGAGGAGCTTGGTGTGAAGCTGATGCTCCGGCTTGTTGCTGGAGTCTGGTGATTAACTCTGCTTGCTGGGCCATGACCTCGGCCTGCTGTTTGGCAAATTCCGCTTGGCGGACAGCGTCCTGCTGCATGATTTTCATACTTTCTTGGAGTTGGCGCACCATCTCCTCCATCCTTGCCATACTGTCCTAATCTATCTGGACTACCGATATGTGTATCTCTGGAGTAAAAGCAGATATCTCAACCCAACTGCACACAAGTGAGATGGATAATGACTTCTGATCCGAAGACTGTTGAACTAATGATCTGTGCCTGACTGGCCTTTTTACCCTGCCTCTGGCGAAGGAACACTGATTTGCCCTTGAACGGAATCTCTGACCTGACAAAGTCTATTGACACGAGTCCAATGAACCTAGGAGATATCGGAGCCTTCTGAAGCTATGGTTCCAAGACTACCTAGCACAAGGGAAAACAAAGAGCATCTCAGCCTGATTTCACGATAACCCATACGAGCAGAGCTGAATGACTATGCCCCTCCTACAGAATTCTGCCACAAGTTCTGCCTATAAACTGATAACCTCAGGTAAAACTAATTCCCAAAACACTAATGCTGATGCCCGCAGGCCTGATGCCCAGACTTGCAAACTGATACATGCATTCCTGTAGAGACGCACTCTAAAAGCACATAGCAAGCAAGTGAGAGCGAAAACACCCCTATGGAGGGCTAAGGTTTTCCTGTCCTATTTTGTCAGAAGCTAGGGTTTCACTGCGCACGCAGCGGTTTCAAACAACTTACAATCTGGTAAGCAACATGTCCTAGTTTTGAATGGTCACTATGGATTCCGAATATGCACTAGGTCGAATGGTCAAAAGGGTGCCACGGTAAAACCGGGGTTTGTGTTCCCGTCGTGGCAGAGCCCGCAACCGGTCAGCCTTATGGCACGCTCCTCGAAGTGAGCCTCCCGCAAACCGTTCAGGAATAGCATACGGCAAACACGGTGTCCTAGGCGCACCAATGCAAATGCAATGCAAAGAAACACACAAGTGTAGTCAAAACCAGATATCATGAGTTTGAGTCAAGTTCTCTAAATTCCCCAACAGAGTCGCCAGAAACTGTAGACGTCCCCGAACGTCCCGGGAGGGAATCCCCCGTTTTGTTCATTTGGGCTCACTACAGTTCAGGACTCAATGTCACGGTCCTGTATCTAATCTCACAGAGTGCAATGCAAGACCGATGAATCATCAAAGAGTCCAAATCTGGCAGATCGTTTTTGAAAATAGATTTTTTTGAAAGAAGTGCCAAACGTGGACTGCTTTGCCAGATACAGAGTCGCCACCTAAATATTTTATTTTGGGAAATTTAGGAAACCCTAACTCGTTGCCTAAGGCCACGTGTCCGTCATCACCAAAGTTGCCTCGGCTCAAGAACTTGGGTATGATTGGGGAAGGTCACTTCGTGAGCACCCCCGCTCGCCCGATCAAAGATCGGCCTCTTCTAACCATGATATCGAGTTTTGAAAACATTATATGTTCTTATCCCGGTTATTAGCCTAGATTTACTACGTGATGCACATAGCATACAAGTATAGATTGGATCGCCTGAATTGGAACAAAACACCTCATGTTTGCTTTTGAAAAACGGTTTGATGGTGCTACTCGCAAGTAGGCTAAGACGTGGATTTGCCACCCTCAGGTGGGCTTAAGGAAACATGATTTTGTCACTCTCAAGTGGGCTTAAAACTCTCAATTGGCGAATTGTTCCAAATCAAATAACCCAACCTTCACCCACAGGCATTCAGGCAGATATATCACATAAGCAGTTAGCCTCATGGTAAGCATGCTATCATGGCAGTCACTCACATGCATGCAAGGATGCTAAAGCATAACCACTTACCGAGTACTCCAAGCCAAAATAGAAGCTATGTTAGAAATCCATGCGTGATCCTAACTATACAGAAATGCGTAATGCAACACATGCAAGAATGCAACTACAATAGGCTCGGCTATTCTAAAGATGGCATGTGAAATGCTACAACTAACAAGTATTCAACTCGGAATTGAAATACAATGCAGTTAGTATGATGCGCCAAGCCCGATGCATGCAAGACAGATGAATGGATGCAAACATGCGAGCATAAGTATGCTAATTGAAACATGCCCTAATCTAACCATCATAAGCTAGTAAATAAAAGGGAGAAAGAAGTGGCGATGGAAGACATACATCACACACACGCACACTTATTACAACATTGTGCCCTCGCTCGGAGGGTCCGAATAAATAGTACAGTCCGAATAAATAATACAGAACCCTAATTAATTAACAAATTAACTAAGAAATGAAATAAATTAGCATGCAAATCCATGGACCGCCTCAGCTCTGTTCCGAATGATGAATGATTCATGCTTGAGTTGCTTGGCGCGGAAATCCATTGCGATGCCCCGATTCGCCTCTGTTTGCAATTAATGCCGGAATGTTGTGCAAAGCTCTAGAAGGCTACCGATTTCTGATTTGCTGCAACAGAGAGCAAAAAAGGGGCATGGCGAAGTATTTTCACATATGTATGCACGTCTTGATCCTCGTGCCACCAGTCACGTATCTCGATGCATGATGGCCGAGGAGTCGAAATCCACGACTCGATGTGATATGAATGCACATGAAAACATGACAAGGCCTAGGCTCCATCATGGATAATCCGGAGTGTCGGCGACCGGGAATTGAGACACGTTTCGTCACTTTAAGTACGAAACGTCCCTCGTTTCCCGTGTTTGGACTAAACCCTACTCCAAACACAATGCAATATGCATGGCATACACAATGCGACTAACATGCAACCTAGCATATGCAATCCTATGGACTAAAATGGCATACACAATGCACGTGATGTAACATGGCATACACAATGCTCTAAAATACAACCTAGCATACGCAATGCTATGGACTAAGATGGCATACACAATGCAAGATGGACTTACACCAATATGAGTGGACCTCAGCCACACTCAAATCAATGGCCAATATGATGGAGATGAGACAACCGAAACACATGCAAACATGCACGATGCAAGGGACCGATCCTAAGGCACAAATGCCGCTCTACCAAAGCATGGCAAAGGATGCAATATGGCATACAAACAAGCAAGTTCCAGCTCTGAAACATGATACACAATGGTCCCGAAACATGCAAACATGGCACACAATGCAAGCTAGGGGGCCCCGGGTACCGAAACTAGTGAAGTGCGTTACTCTAGAGGTACCCAAAACAATGCACTGATGGCCAGACCAACCCCAAATAGACCCTAGGCTGGTCTGAAACAGTGGGGAAATGTCCTAAAATGATGGCTCGGAATGCAACGAAATGGAGCTCATTCAATGGTCGGTAAATGAGGCATACAAGCCCGACTCTCAAACGCATTTAAAGAGTATAAAAATTGACAATATGGCATTCAAACAAGCTCTGAAATATGATGTATAATGGCCCCAAAACAAAGAAATACCTCGGTATATGCATGTAATGGACCCCGAAACTCAAAGCTAAGCAAGTGTGTTGAACCACAAGCATGCAAAACAAATACCATTCAACCATAAGACCCAAAAACAAAGCTAGGGCAGTCCAAAATAAGCACAATATCAGTTTAAGGCATGGCCAAAAAGTGTTAAAATCAAGGGTCAACAAAGCATGCAAAGAAAGCTAGTGAGCTAGGATTTACACTACACGTATATGAAGCACATGAGGGCTCACCAAACCAGCCAAAAATAGAAGCAAGGCATGTCAAATAAACCCCAAAAACCCACTGAAACAAAGTCCACACATGCTAGAATGGAGGGCTCCTTTGATAAGCTACAAGAGGGGTTACTCTACACATGCAACAAGGACAATTAACATGACAAAACCAGCTCTGGAAATGACTTATGGCAGCCCATAAACCCACCAAAAAGGCCCTGAAATCAGTCTAGGAAGCATGCAATGAAAGGTCCCTTTGAAAGGCCTCAAGGAGGATTGCTCTACACATGCATGAGGGACACAAAATATGGCCAAAGGGGCTCCGGACAGAGTCAAGGCAGACCTCAAAACTCACCAGATAGGGCCTGAAACATGACTTCAAAACATGCAAAATGGAGCTCCTTTGGAAGGCCAACAAAACTAGTAAAGAGAACAAGGGGTGAGAGGGTCACCCGTCTCTGATTTTAGGGCTCAAAAACACATCTAAGCCACTAAAAATCTACTGGATTTCAGTGGCTAAAAGGCCAAACCAAGGCCAATGCAAATGCTCAAATGCATGGCTCAAAGCATGAGGAAATGAAGCATGAAAGGGGGTAGATGACCCCAAACAGAAAAGAGTCCTGAAACAAACATGTTTAGAAGATCAAAACAAGACTTTTTCCAGTTTAGGTCGAAGTCCAAAAATTCTTGCAAATAAGGCTAAGATATGAAGCAAAATAAGCCTTAAAAGAGGGATGGAGCATACAAGGGGGTAAATGACCTCTAACCGAAAAAAGTCCTTAAACAAGCTTCAAGAGGGGCTCAAAATAAGACACGTTTCAGTTTATAACAAAACCCATAAATGCTTGCAAATAGGGCTAAGTTATGAAGCAAAAAAATGCAAAAAAGGGGGAAATGAGGACTTACCCTTGTAGACAATGACTCCAGCAACTTCTGGACCAAGGAAGTGAACTCTCAACCACTGCAAATCAGCTCCAACATGCTTGGATGGATGGTGGAGGTGTTATGCTATGAGGTGTAGTGCAAATGGTGCAAGAATATTAGGGTTTAGGAGCTCAAGTGTAGAAATATGGAGGGTGGAGTGTATATGCCTTAACCAAAAGTGTTCAACCCTTGCAAATGGAGAGGAGGCCTCCCTTTATAGAGAAGAGAGGCCAAAGCTTCTCTTGGAAGCTTTAAACATCCTCCATACACGTGTATGGAGGATCACTTCTCAGGCTTCCAGCTGGCACAGCTGTATTGCACTCAGGGAGACAAAAAAGCAGGAATGTGGCTGACCAGTTCAGGTGGTCGGCCTACCACCTTACCTGGTCGGCCGACCAGGGGTCAAAAGGGTCAATGAGAAATACTGGTCGGCCTACCCATATTGGTGGCCTCCCAGATGAGTACAACACAATGGTGGTATGAAAAACCAGAAAACGTGACCCAAGAGAGAGAAAAACCAGCTTTTTAGCAAGGTTCAAAAGGGTCAAGAAGAAATACTGGTCGGCCTACCCATATTGGTGGCCTCCCAGATGAGCACAACACAATGGTGGTATGAAAAACCAGAAATTGTGGCTCAAAAGTGAGAAAAACCAGCTTTCTGTCAGAAAAATCGGCTGGAGGAGAGAGAAAATGATTTTTGAAAGAATTGCTGGTCTCCCACCATCCTACCACCTTCCTAGCAATGAAAATAGGGTCCATACCAAAAATGAACCCTAACCGATGCAAAACGAGGGTTCGGGGACCAAAACGCGCAGCCCGGGGCCCCGAAAACAGGCTGTTAGGCACCGGAGGTGGCGTACGACCACGAAGGTGGTCTCCCGGGCCACAGTGTCTCTCTAAGGAGAGGAAATAAGGTGTGTGACAAAAACTGGAGCAAACGGAGGTAGTTAGGCGGTCCCAAACTGAGGCACACGGCCGACGGCTCCGAAAAATCGGAAACTGGTCTCCAAACGGGCAAAATGGCCTACGACCATGAAGCGTAGCCTACGGCCACTGAGAGATGGTCTTCGAGACCTCTCCCTCCTTTCGGGAAGAGAAAACAAAGAAAACAAGACCTGGTTCGCAAACCGAGGCAAAGCACAAAAGAGCCTCGAAGCCCGGAGGCAAGGCTCGCAGCCGAGACTTTGAAACCTCAGAACGAGCACAATATGCAACATCACTGAGCGCTCAATCGATGACGTCTGAGTCTTAAGGTCGGTCAAAAATGGGGTGTCTACACCTACAGAATGCCTTTGGCATGAGATATACTTTTAACACTGTGTACCATCCTCAAACTGACGGGCAGTCCGAGCGTACTATTCAGATCCTTGAGGATATGTTTTGGGGTTATGTTCTTAACTTTAAGGGGTCATGGGAGAGGCACTTGCCCTTAGTGGAGTTTGCCTATAATAATAGTTTCCAGTCGAGTATTGGCATGGCACCATTTAAGGCCTTGTATGGTCGACCATGTAGATCCCCTGTGTGTTAGGCCAAGGTAGGTGATGCACCCTTGTTGGGTCTAGAGTTAGTTCGGGAAATGACGGAGAAGGTTTCACTTATCCGTAAAAGGTTGGTTACTACCCAGAGTCGCCAGAAAAGTTATGCCGACCATAGGAGGAGACCTTTGTCTTTTGAGGTAGAAGATCATGTCTTCTTGAAAATATCACCTAGGCGGGGTTTGATGAGATTTGGAAAGAGTGGGAAGTTATCTCCTAGATTTATTAGGCCTTTTGATATCCTTGAGCAGATTGGAGAGGTAGCTTATTGCTTGGCTTTACTGCCACAGCTTTCTGAGGTCCATGATGTGTTCCATATTAGTATGTGTAGACACCCCATTTTTGACCGCCCTTAAGACTTGGGCGCTACTGATGGTTTACTTGGTGGTGAAAGTTGTGCAGTGCCAAAGGCTCGATTCCTTCAGCAATGAGAGAGTCAAATCCCAACTTCATACCCCTTTTGGACTAAAATGATCTTGATCAAAAGATTTTAGACTTTGAAACCCTCTCTTTCAAAATATTTTTGAAATAAAGTTCCTACGATGTTCCGAGGCTCGCTTTTCGTTAAATGTTGCGTTTTTCGATAAACCGAGCGATGACAAAGTGGAAATGAATGAAAGAGAGATGAAATCATTGAAAAATCTTTCAAAACACCTTGTTTAGGGGTTTGGAGTTGAAGAAAAGAGGAGAGAAGAGAAGAAAACTAGTTGAGGAGAAGTTCGGCATAAATTCGGGTAGGATCGAAACTGAGCGGCTTCACCAAAACAAGCATAACTTTTTGCACAGTTAGAATTTTGATGCAAGGCTGCCACCATTGGAAAGCTTACTTCTAGGGCTTCAATTTGGACACTTGCCAGCCACTTTTTGGCCTTGCCAGCCACTTTTCTTCCCGACCAGCCACTTTTTTTGGTCTGCTAGCCACATTTTCTAGTCTGCAGACCAAAAAAGTGGTTTGCAGCCATGCCACCACCTTCCTCTCTCTGTGAAGACCACCTTTCCCCCCTTGACGACCACTTTTTCTCCCTGCAGACCACCTTTTATGGTTGGCCGACCAGTGCAAGTAGTTGGCCAACCACTTCACCTGGTTGGCAGTTTTCCTGCATTTTCTGCAAATATTTTCCATGCCAGCTGTTGGGCACAGAAAGCATCCTCCATACACGTGTATGGAGGGATTGGTTCAAGCTCTTAGCTTGTCCAACAAGCTTGATGCTTGATTTTCTATAAAAGGAGCCTCCTTTCTCCTTCTCCAGGTTCAGAAAATTTCTTAGGGCATATACATATCATCTATCTCTATACTTCATCTTTCTCTACATATTTGTGCTTGAAAGTGCCATTTCTTCACACTTTTGCACACAAACACCTAGTGAAACACCTTCATTCTTGAGCTAAGGTTCTTGGAGGTTTGTTTAAAGCTCAAGGCTTGGTTTTTGCCTTAGAAGTTGCTGTCTTGCTTTGATTCTTCAAGGGTGAGTCTCTAATCCTTTTAAAGCCTTGTTGTAGTTGCTTACTAGGCCACCTTTGCATGCTGATTTAGGCCTAACTTTAAACTGCAAAAAGCTCTGATTTTAAGTGTTTAAGATGTTTGTTTGAGGCTTCCTTGGTGTTGGGGGTGATCTACTCCCTTGCATGCCCTATTTGCTAGGCTTTTGAGCCATCACTTTAGGCTTTTGTTTTAGCCTTTATTTGGCCTTTCTACCACTAAATTCCAGAGGAATTGCAGTGGTGGAAACTTGGTTTTGAGGCCCCAAATGGGTGGGGGTTGTAACCCCTCCTCTTCTCTTGTTTGCTCATGTTGATGGCCCTCCAAAAGAGCATGTGTTTCTACTTCTTGGAGGCTTTGTTTAGGCTCATTTTTGTGACTTTCCAGACCTTCCATGACTCTGTTTTGGGCTGTCTTGGTCACCTCTTGCATGCTTCTCATACTTGTAGTGTAAACCTACTTGTAGCCTTGCAAAGTAGCATGTCTTTCTAGCATGTATTGGCTTCATTTCAACAGGTTTTTGGCCATTATTTGACATGTCATAACTCTGATTTGGGTTGGTTTGGTAGCCTCTTGCATGCTCCTTGCACTTGTAGTGCAATTCCACTCACTAGCCTAACATGCATCATGCTTTGGACCATCATTCTAGCATGTTTTTGGCTCCACTCCAGCAAGCTTTTCTTCATTTTTTTTCCATGCTTAAGCTCTGTTTTAAGTTGTTTTGGTCATGCATGCCTTGCTTTGTATAGCCATAGTGCATTCTAGCTCACTAGCTTTGAGTTTCCAAGTCACTAGCATGCATTGCTTGGGCTATTTGTGTGATTTAGCATCATTTGATATGTGATTTCAGTGTATGTAGTGTGGTCATATACTCACATGTGTCACTCTTTCAATGCTTTGGAGGGTTGGTACTTTATGCTTTAAAAATGAGCCATTGTGTATGCCATCTTGCCTAAGCTTTCGGGCTGCCATATCAGTGTGTTTTTTATGTCATTTTTCCATAATATAACTCTGATTTTTGTCGGTGAAGTCATCTCATTCTTGGTTTTGGTAGGTGTAGTGTAATCCTCCTTATTGGCCTTGCATACTTCATGCTTCATGCCCTTCATGCTAGCAGGTGTTAGCTCTAGTCCATACATGTTTAGCATCATTTTGACATGCTCTAGGACTGTTTTGAGTTGTCTTGGCCATTTGGTTCATGTATTGCATAGTTGTAGTGCAATTGGCCTTGCTAGCCTTGAGTTTTGAGCACCATAGCATGCTTCATTTGTGACATGTACATGATTTGGCATCATTTAACATGATATTTCAGAGCATATAGCATTGTCATATTCTCACTTCTTTCACTCTTTGAGTGCCTTTAAGGGTTGTGCATTATTGTCTTGTTTGTGGACCAATGCGTATGCATGCATGCCTAGACTTTTGAGCTCCCATTTCAGCATGTTTTGGTCTTTGTTTTGACTTATTTGAGCTCTATCTATGGCTGGTTCAGTCATTTATGCCATGTATTGCATGCCTCTTGTGTAGGCCCTCTTGGTGGCCTTGTGCCTTCGGCCCTCTGGCATGCTATACTTGTGTTGTTTGAATGGTTTAGCATCATTTCATACCTGATTTCAGAACATATAGTGTTGTCACACTTCCATGTTTGTCACTTCTTAATCATGTTTGAGAGTTGTGCTATTATGCTTAGTTGATGGGCCAATGCATGAGCATGCATTATCTTGCATTTCATGCCATCATTTCATAGCATTTTGGCCACTGTTTTGGGCATGATTGAGGTCTGTCCACATTCGGTTTAAGTCCATTGAGCATGTTGTTTGAATGTTGTTGTTTGCATTATGTTTGCATGCATTGCATTGAGTTTGCATGCCATTAGCTTTGATAAGTTGATCATGCTGCGTAGCATTGTGTTTGGATAGGGTGTTAATCCAAACACAAGAAACGAGGGACGTTTCATATTTGAAGTGATGAAACGTGCATCATTTCTCGGTTGCCGACCCTCTTGATCATGCGTGATTGAGGTTAAGGCTCTTATGTGTTGTTTGTGCATTCATTGACATTGAATTGTGCAAACTTGGCTTCTCGGCCATCGTGCATTGCGATGCATGGTTGGTGGCCCGAGAGTCGAGAACCGCACTCCCTTGAGCTTAAGAAATGATAGGGAGGATGGTTGTGCACACATACCTTGCAAATACACTGCCGTGCCCCTTCTTGTTCTCTGTTGCAGCAAAATGGAGTTGTGCAGAATTTTCTAGTCGTCAGACCAATAAAAGTGGCTGGCCGACCACTTTTTCTAGTATGCAGCAAGTGTAAGTGGTCTACAGGTGGTCTACACCACCATTAAGTGGTCGGCAGCCTTCCTGGAGGTCTCCATGATGGAGTAAAAGCTACTTGGAGGTTTGTGCAATGTTCTGAGATCAAATGCAAACAGAGGCAAGTTGGGGCATAGTGATGGATTTCCGAACGAGGCGATCGAGCATGCATGCACTTCTCGCCTCGAGGCTCCTGTTTTATTGCTTTTCTTAGCTAGTTAGCTATTTGGTTCTGTACTTACGTAGTAAATGCACTTAGCTATTCATTTGTGTTTGTAATTAGTTAACTTGTTAGTTAATTAGTTTCGTTTTGTAATAATTAGTTTAATTAGCTTAGATTAGCTAGTTAGCTTATTATTCGGACCCTCCGTCGAGAGGGCACAACTATTGTAATAAGCGTACGTGTGTGTGATGCATGTCTTCCAACCTCCATTTCTTTCTCCTTTTTACTTATTAGCTTTCGATGGTTAGTTTTAGGGCATATTTCAATTAGCATACTTATGCTTTGCATGCGTGCATCATTCATCTGTTTTACATGCACCGGGCTCGGTGCATCATACAAACTGTATAGTATTTCAATTCCAATTTGAATACATGTATCAAGTGTTGCATTCATATGCCATTCTAGATAGCCGAGCCTATTGTACCTGTATTTTTGCATGTGTTACATTAGGCATTGTTAACATAGTTAGGATCATACATGATTACTAACTAGCTTCTTTTTTTGCTCGGAGTACTAGGTAAGTTTTTACGCGTTAGCATACTGCATGAGATGTGTATGTTGCCATGTCAGTATGCTTGCCATGACGCTATTTGCTTAACTGCTATAACTGCATGAATGCCTGTGGATGAAAGCTTCATTACTTGAATTGGAACAATTCATCAAAACGCGAGTTTTAAGCCCACTTTGCGGAGTGGCAAAATCATGTTTTCTAAGCCCACTTGAGTGGCAAATCTGCGTCTTAGCCTACTTGTGAGTAGCAACTTCAAACCATTTTCAAACAAACAAACATGAGATGTTTTGTTCCAATTTGAGTGATTTAGTCTATACTTGTATGTTGTGCGCATCACATAGTAATGTTAGCTAATAAACCGGAATAAGAACGCATGTGTTTTCAAAAACAACATATCCTGTTAGTAGAGGTCGATCATTTGATCGGGCGAGCGGGGGTGCTCATTTCAGGACCTTCCCCTCTCGTACCTAAGTTCCCGAGCCGAGGCAACTTTGGTGATGACGGACACGTGACCTTAGGCACAAGTCAGGGTTTCCTAAATTTCTCAAAACAAAATATTTAGGTGGCGAGTCTGAAATCTGGCAAAGCAGTCCATGTTTGGCAATTCTTGATTAAAATCGATTTTCCAAAATGATTTGCCGGATTTGGACTCTTTGGTGATTTATCAGTCTTACATTGCACTTTGTGAGATTAGATTCAGAACCGTGACAGAAGTCCGAACTATAGTAGCTAGAACCACAATTCGCGCCCTCGTGTGCGGAGCGAAGTTCGGGCGGTCTACAGTTTCTGGCGACTCTGTTGGGGAATTAAAGAACTTAACTCGAACTCATGATATGTTGTTTTATCTACACTTATGTGTTTCTTTGCATTGCATTTGCATTGGTGCGCCTAGGACACCGTGTTTGTCGTCTGCTATTCCTGAACGGTTTGTCGAAGGCTTGCTTGGAAAAGCGCGCCATAAGGCTGACCGGTTGCGGGCTCTGCCACAACGGGAACACAAACCTCGGTTTTCACCGAGGCACCCTTTTTGACCATTCGACCTAGTGCATATCGGAATTCATAGTGACCATTCCAAACTAGGACAGGTTGCTTACCCGATTGTAGCTTGTTTGAAACCGCTGTGTGCGTAGTGAAACCCTAGCTCCTGACAAAATAGGACAGGGAAACCCTACCCCACCATAGGGGTGTTTTGGCTCTTACTTGCGTGGTATGTGCTGTCAAAGTGCGCTTCTACAGGTTGTATGTATCAGTTGCAAGTCTGAGTATTGGCCTGAGGGTATCAGTTTACAAGCAGAATTTTGGGCTGAATTCTGTAGGGGGCACAGTCATTCAGCTATGCTCATATTCGTTTTGGAGAAATCAGACTGAGATGCTCTTTGTTTTCTTCTTTTGCAAGGTAGTCTTGGAACCATAGCTTCAGAAGGCTCCAATATCCCCCGGGTACACTGGACTTGTATTGATAGACTTTGTTAGGTTAGAGATTCAGTGCAACAGAGCAACCAGTGTTTCCTTCGCCAGTGGTAAGGCAAAGAAGGGCCAGTCAGGCACAGATCACCAGTTCAACAGTCTCCAGTTCAGCGGTCATTATCTACCTCACTTGTGCGCAGTTGGGCTAAGATATCTGCTTCCATCTCAGAAAGGGGATACACACTTGTTCAGTTAGATCAGCAATTTGCAATTAATATGGAGGATATGATGCGTCAA
This sequence comes from Camellia granthamiana, assembly GCA_036172215.1. Lineage (NCBI taxonomy): Eukaryota > Viridiplantae > Streptophyta > Magnoliopsida > Ericales > Theaceae > Camellia > Camellia granthamiana. Next base: position 97,593,147 of record CM069913.1, read on the forward strand.
CTCCAAGAGATCATGCAAGCCATGCAACGGAATGCTGCCCGCCAGGCAGAGGCTGCCACAGGTCAAGCAGAGATTGTGGCTTAACAGGTAGAACTGATTGCCAAGCTCCAGCAACAAGCCGGAGCGTCTGCTTCGCATCCACCCCCACCCCCACCTAGAATTCCAACACTCAGGGATACTGCAAATGTTCAGGAAGATACGAACGCTACAACAGGGCCAGTCCCGCTACCAGTTCTACCGCAGATTTCACAGACACTGGCCTTCTCAACAGATACACCATTTGAATCTGAGATGGACCCAACCACCCTGAAGGTTAGTAAGCTAGAAAAGCTATTCAAGAGGGGTCAAGGTGTGAATTCCATTCCGGACATAGAGGATGGATACACCGATTCGGCGGTGACTTTGCCGGACCGGTTTAAGATGCCGCATATAGACCGTTTTGACGGTTCTGGGGATCCCATGGTACACTTACGGTTGTTCTCAGATATCCTAAGGCCAATGGGCCTCTCCAGATTGCAAAAGCTTTCTCTCTTCGGCCGGACTCTGTCGGGTGTTGCGGCTATTTGGTACGCAAAGCTGGAGGACTCTGTCAAGAGAAGCTGGGAAGAGATGGCTGAGGCCTTTGTAGCTCAATACTCCTACAACACGCAGATCGAGATCACAACTCGTGATCTCGAGACAGCAAGGCAAAAGCCAAAAGAGGGCTTCTTCGACTTTGTAACCCGTTGGAGCGCCAAAGCTTCTATGATGACCACCAGGCCGGTCGATAAAGATCAGATACAGATGATTGTGCGCAACCTCCAACCCATGGTCACCACTGGTGCATTCGAAAGTATGAGTTGAATCCATCGCACGTGTTGGATTGGATCGACTTATAGGTAAATGAGGATGCCTCGTATGAGGAGAGACTGGTGAGAGTCTTGGATACTTGAGACCAAGTCTTGCGAGGCAAGACAATTCCTTTGGTAAAAGTATTGTGGCGACATCATAGAGTTGAAAAAGTAACTTGGGAATGTGAGTTGGAAGTCCATAAAAAGCATCTGGACCTATTTGTTAATGTTTAACCATGTATTGAAACTTTTATGATATTGATGTAATATAAACATTGTATATGTTTTGGATATGTGAATTATATATTCAGTATTGAAAACTTGGTTTTAATGAGAATGAATGACCGGTGGATAGGTCATGATGTTAGGGTTAATTGATGGTCATTGTTATAATTGGTTTAAACATGACTTTAACGTTTGATTTAAAGTTTTGGGCATGAAATTCCTTAAGGGAGGGAGGTTATAGCATTCCTGGTTTAGACCCGACCCGTTGATGTTTTGAATTCGAGTTTCATTTGTCTTGTTTAGATATTCATACCATGTTTCTCCTTATTTCTCATTAAGTTTGAATATTGGAGGATTTTGGCTGTGTTTAGAGCAAGTTGGTTGCTAGTTGGTTCAAATTATTGTTGTCCAGGATTTGGCCTCTTTGCTCGGGCGAAGCTTCTTGCGCTCAAGCGAGCTTTGTGTGCTCCAAATACTTTTGCAGGCTTGTAGAGACACTGGAGAGGTAGTGTTCTTCACTCGAGCGAGACTTCTTGCGCGCGAGTGATGGTCTTTTGTCTGTAAAACTTCTAGGAGTGTATTCTGCGCTCGAGCGAAACTTCTTGCGCTCAAGTAGAATAACTTATTGTGTTTGGTCGCTCGAGCGACAACTCTTGCGCTCGAGCGAGCTGTGCGTATATCAGTTCGTAAAAAGGTTATTTTACATTACTTTTTCGTATATCTCTCTAAAACATTTCAAAACCCTAAGTTGAGACACTCTCTCTTTCTCTCTCTCTAAAATTCACTCTCTCCCTCTACAAATACACCAAGATCTACCCATTTCTCCACCCTACTCCCTTTGTTAAAAGGGTATAGCTCACTTGGGGCTTCATTTTCATCCTAACAGAGTTGGGTTTCGGCTTCATTCGGGTTTCGGCTTCATTCGAGTTTCATCCGTGCTTTTCTTGTCTTCTAGCTTTGAGGTAGGGATTCCCTACACTCTTTTGTAATTTTTAACTTAGTTATTTGTTTTTATAAAATAATCTTGCAATTTTGGAGGATTTTGAACAAACCTAGGATTTTGGTTTAAAATCAAAAAATGGGTTTTCAAATGATTGTATGGAAAATGGTTGTGGGAGTGGAAATGAGGTTGAGTGGTGGTAAAATTGTTGATTTTGATACTTGGATTGGATTTTGGAAAAAAAAAAGGGTTTTGACATAAATGTTTCAAATATTTATTTTGTATGGAATTAATGTTGGGAATGTGAAATTGGATAGATATTGATATAGATGGTGCATTTTGATATGTATTATCACTCATCCTGAAATTCGAAAAGCTTATCTGTATTGGAGATTTTATATAAATCTGCTTAGAAATATCTGTTTTGGGCTATCGGTGGAGGATAGCTATGATTATTGTAGAAATTGCATGAGGATTAGGTGAATTGAAACTAATTTTTCATCTTTGTGCTTTGAATATTGTTACTCATTTAATAATTGCATATGTAAATGAAATTGAGAAAAATCGATGAATGTTGGAAAAAGGTATGTATCACCAAACTAAGTTGGCCTGTGTGTCCAGGGTGAAAGTCCCGAAAAACACGTGTATACATGGATGTCGATTCCCACGAACGAAATATCCATAAAATAGCAATAGTAGTGCTTGTATAGACTACGTTTACATGGGTGCCGTTTGATGGTTTCCCGCGGATGAAATATCCATGAAAGGTTGTACCGTTTTGAGGATTCCCCCTTGTTTTCTATTGTAAAGAGCATGACTTTCAGAATTTTGATATAGATTGAACATGGCATTGTTTTTTGAAAGAAAATGTAAAACATTTCGATCATGAGCATTGTAGATGCATTTCACCCTTATATCTTTGTTAAGATTCATACATTGTGTTAAATTATTTCTACTGGACTTTTGCTCACCCTATTTGGGGAAAACCATTTTCAGATACTTGTAATATGCCTTTCAAGGCAGTAGCTGGGGAGAAATTGGAAAAAGAGCTTCTTTTGTTGTATTCATTTTTGTACAGCCAAGGGCTTTAAATGTATTGGACCTAAAGTCCACTTTTGTGTAACCAAGACCTATCTGGGAAAGCTATAAGCCTTTAGGGCATTTCTTATCTGTTTAACTTCCATGCTTTTCTGTCATTTGTAACATATGCTATATAGTTAGGGCTAGGCATTATGAATGTATACTGCATGTGTTTCCCTTTTGTAATCCCAATTAAGATAATTACTTTATTGTTATTATTATCGTTTATGAATACCAATTAAGATAATTACTTTATTATTATTATTATTATTGTTTATGAATATTTTGGAGGGATTTTGGTAATAAATTTTAGGGCGTTACAAACTTGATGAAGAATCTATGAAAAAATGGTAAGTTTTGGCTTATAAGATTGTTGTCTTTTGTTCCTTGTTCACATTAATGTAACGGAATTAGGTAATAGTAACGGATTGGTAATCTATAAAATAGTATAGAAATATTGGGGCGTTACAGGTTTGAACCAATCAGTTCTTTGAGAATTAATTAGAACCGAAAAGGATACTGTGGAAATACACTGAGAAATTAATTGAATCCACCGAGGACTAAAACCCATATCTTCGAATACCTTAATGAGTGTAAGAGGAGCTAATTTGAGCCCACTAAATTAATTAGGCCCAATAGTCCAAGGTTAGTGGACCTGAATTTATCGCAAGTCCAAGATTGGTGAGCCCGGATTTATCGCCATCAAACGGACTGAATGGCTCTAAGCCTCGAAAAGGTTCGGATCCACGAACTTAGAAACTTACTCGGGTCCGGACTCGAAAAGGTATTGAGAAAGCCTAGAGATCCGAGGCACTCGGACTCGAAAGGGTTCGGATCCACGAACTTAGAGACTTACTCGGGCTCAGACTCGAAAAGATATTGAGCAAGCCTAGAGATCCGAGGCACTCAGACTCGAAAGGGTTCGGATCCACGAACCTAGAGGTCCGAAGCACTTGGCTTCGAACGGATTCAGACGCAATCTAGAAGTCGCTCCGTTAATGAGTCCCAGAACACTTGCGGGCTCGGAGCTTTCCGGGATCTACGCACCAGAACCATGGGCGTAATGGAGTCCGAACAAAGGACCCGATCCCGAGAACGGTGAGTGGAGATAAATTCACTCTTTGGTTAAACTAGCCTATACCCGGGTCAAGGTGGCACGATCTAGGGGGGTCCTTGAGACTCGACAATATTTGCGGCAGGGCGTTCTCTTGAACTACCCCTGACCTTTATGCGGCAGGACGTCCTCTGGGACTACCCCTGACCCTTTGAGATGATTGGGGATCATTGGTTAGGTGTCGCTAAGAAGAAGGGTTCGCCAAGAGGTTGATCTCCTCTTCGGGGTTTTCCTCATCCTCGGAGAGGTCACCTCCTCGGACAAAGTGGTTAGAGAGAATATTCCCCATGTGCCTTGCACATGGGCTCCATCCTACATCATGAGGTGCCTATAAATAGCACCCACCCATAGCTTTACAAGGGATGGATTTTTGGAGAGATAACTCTTGGGAAAGAACTAATTTCCCTTCTCCATTATCAACCTTGAGAGTGAAAGTGGGAGATCCATGGGTGAGCCTTGCCATTATTCTCTCTCTAGCTATTTTGCCTTCTTCGTCACCCAATCTCTTATCTCCATCATCTCCTTTACTCCTTTGTTCTTAAGTTGAGACTATTGAAGAATCTAAGCCTCTCATCATCTTCTAGAGAATTCGAAGTTGTTCTTCAAGGATCTTCGAAGATCTTCGAATTTTCCAACGACGTTCTTGAACCCTCTCATACATTTGGCGACTCTGCTGGGGAGGCAGATTGGTTAATGGTCTCAACGAGATCTGGAACTCATACAACACCGGCAAAAATGGCAGATAATGAGACTCATCAACAAGGCTCTTCCAATGGTGGTGATGAAAGGACTCAAGTTCAAGACTCACCTCTCATCCTTGAAGCCATTCAAGGACTCCAACACACTCAGCAAGAGATTCTTACGATCCTTCAAAATCTCACCCACACCATGTTGGTGATGGGTTCACATTTCGCATCACTGGCAACAAATGGAGGTCAAATCGGCGCCGACAAGCATCAACAACTTCATGGTAATCTTGGAAATGGTCAAAACCATCAAGATCTACCCCAAATTCTCCTTAAAGTTGTACAAAATGGTGTGCAAAATCAAGTGCTAGGAGGAACAAGTCATGGCCAACTTGTGGCCCATGGAGCGCAAAATCACGCACCCGGAGGATCGAGCCAAGGTCCAGCGCTGGTTGGAGGAATTTCCAGCGCGACGAATGGTGTTCCAGCTATTGTGGAAGTTCAAGGAAAGCCTACAGAACTTTCTCTACAAAATGGTGCTCTATCCATGCCTAATTTTGTTCCACCGATTGTAAATTCTACTCATGTACCGAGTGGGTCTCCTTTGGCTCCGATGCCGAGTTTGCAAGCCCAACCTGATATAGCCGTGGCGTACAATGGACTTTATGGGACCCAATGCAACGTCCCATCACCAAACGGCGTGTCCATAGGTGCCGATGGCCAATATCATCATATGTCTTCAACGATGGTGAATTCTCAACACCCGAATGGCCAAGTTGCTCCAAGCTTAGTCTTCGGGTCTACAAGTCAGGTTCCGGGAATACCACCATCAAGTTCTCTCCCTCAACAATTTCTCACTCTCTCCGATGTGCAAGCCATGTTCGATCTCGAATGGGGCAAGAGGACTTTACTCTCTTTGCCTAATCCAGATGTCAAGCCACCATACCCTATCGAGATGTTGAGTTATCCATATCCGGAGGGGTACACGGTGCCGAAGTTCATCAAATTCGATGGCAAGCAAGGAAATGCTCGAGAACATGTTGTTCGATTCATTGAGACTTTAGGGATTCATGGTTCAAATCATGTCCTCTGACTGAAAGAGTTTTCAAAGTCCCTCACCGACCGAGCATATAGTTGGCATGTTAACTTGGCCCCAAACTCTATCCGAAGTTGGGAGGACATGGTCAACAAATTCCACGGCAAATTCTTTCAGGTGGCCAAGAAAGTGACCACACTTACCCTATGTAAGGAAAAGTAGCAGGAAGGTGAAGACATTCTCGAATATGTGAAGAGGTTCCAAGACAAAGCTGTAGACTGTCATGAGGCTGTAGAGGAAAGCTACTTGGTCCAAATCTGTGTTGAAGGGGCATTGAACGGATACAAGATGCTTCTTGTTAATCACAAGCTACCCACCTTCTCGACACTAATTGAAGCATCTCGGAACATCAGCATACCTCAATCTCAAGAGATGGAGATCGAAACTAGTTATAAAACCAGCTTCAAGTCATCCCGAGGACCTTCTGTCACTGCGGCTTCCGCGTCTTCTACCCGAAAGTCGCAGGGGCAGGAATTCAGAGGTCAGAAGAGGAAATACTGCGAAGATGACACTCATTTTCCATGTAGTGTCAAGGAGGTGAAGGCCTTAGTTAAAGAATGGGTGGCAGACGGGGAACTGAAGTTGCCTCATGTCGAAGAACTTTTGCCGAAGAAGGACCGTGAGAGCCCTAATTATTGTGTTTTCCACCAATCACTAGGGCATCCTACAGAAAAGTGCCGGACACTTAAGAAGGTCTTTAGAAAGAAAGTCGAAGCAGATGAGCTAGAGTTCAAAGAATAAGGGCCCCAGGATATCTTAGAAGATGTGGCTATGATGGTGTATGACGGCCACAGCCTGAGCAGCTGGTGAAAGCTTTCCAAATGACCTTGCAACTCTAGGGGAAAATGTCAACATTCCACAGAAGAAGTCTATCTATGACATTTACAATTTGCATTTACTGCATTGTCCATGAAGTTCTATCTTTCTTATGTTATGAAGAAATTTATTTCCTCCATATTATGTATCTCCATTAAAAGTTATTTCCTCTACATTGTATATCTTCATTGTGTTATGTTGCTTGAAACAATTTTCAATTTTTATTGCCCCTCAAAGAAGAAAAAGGAATAGTAGACTCAGTTACCAACCTGAAGGGAGTTTTCTTGACACAGCAAAAGTGTACTTCCACTCGCACCTCCGAAAAGCAGCCATGGCTTCCATCAATGCAAGCTTTGAGGGTCTTTCTTGCTGAAGTAGAGTGTGTGCTCCCACTCGGACTTCCGAAGAATAGCCCTTACTTATATCAATGCAAGCTTCGAGGGTCTTTCTTGTTAAAGCAGAATGTGTGTTCCCACTCGGACTTCCGAAGAATAGCCCTTACTTCTGTCAGTTCAAGCTTCAAGGATCTTTCTTGTTGAAGTAGAGTATACTCCTACTCGGACTTTCGAGGGACGACCTTTGCTTCCATTGATTACCGAAGAAGAGAGTATACATACATTTAAACTTCCGAGAGACATCTCTTGCTTCTATTCAAACTTCCGAAGAACAGCACTTACTTCTATCAGTGCAAGCTTCGAGGGTCTTTCTTGTTGAAGCAGAGTGTGTGTTCCCACTCGGCAAGCTTCGAGGATCTCTTTTGTTGAAGTAGAGTGTGTGCTCCCGCTCAGATTTTTGAAGAGCAGATCTTATTTCTATCAGTGCGAGCTTCAAGGATCTGTCTTGTTGAAGTAGAGTGTGTACTCCCACTCAGACTTTCGAAGGACAGACCTCGCTTCTATCAGTGCGAGCCTTAAGGATCTTTCTTGCTGAAGTAGAGTGTGTTCTCCGCCTCAGACTTTCGTAGAACAGATCTCGCTTCAGTCAGTGCGAGCTTCGAGGGATAGCCTTTGCTTCCATTAGCTGCCGAAGTAGAAGTGCGCATCCACTCAGACTTCCGAGAGACAGCCTTGTTTACGCTCGGACTTCTGAGGAAGAGCCTTCCGAGGGACAACTCTTGCTCTCATTAGTGCGGGTCCGAAGAACAGCCCTTGATTTCATCAATACAAGCTCCGAGGATCTTTCTTTTCAAAGTAGAGTGGACTCTTACTCAAACTCCCGAGAGATAGCCTTTGCTTCCATTAGCTGCCGAAGTAGAAGTGCGCATCCACTCGGACTTCCGAGGGACAGCCTTGTTTCTGCTCGGACTTCTGAGGGAGAGCCTTGTTTCCGCTCAAACTTCTGAGGGACAGTCTTGTTTCTGCTCGGACTTCTGAGGGACAGCCTTGTTTCCACTCGAACTTCTGAGGGACAGCCTTGCTTCTGCTCGGACTTCTGAGAGACAATCTTTACTTCTGTTGGTGCAAGCTTGGTAGACTCGGTTATCTTATAGAGGAATCTTTCTTGCCAAAGTAGGGTGTGTGCTACTTTCGGACTCCCGAGGGACAGTCTTGCTTCTGTTCGGACTTCCGAGGAATAACCCTTGCTCTCATTAGCGCGGGTTCTGAGGGCACCGAGGTCGTGGATTTCGCACAAAAAATTATTTGCCTGAAACAGCAAAACCGACAAATGAGATGAGCAATATCAATTTCAGATCATGATTCAAGCATTATCAGAATGGGCAACATCAACAAATAATAATAATCTATTTAAGCTACAACAATTTTACTCCTTCGAGCAAGTTCGTGAAAATGCAACAATCAAGGTGTTGTCTCCTCGGGCCAGTTCCTCTCAAGCCGACATAAAGCAACAATGTTCAAACAAAATTTCGGCATCAACATTTTATTTCCTCTGAGTGTCCACAAAATCAGCACACATCAATATATGGTCTTATTCTCTGTTACATTAGTTTATTCTTCCAAGCGAAACATTCACCGAATATGGATATCGGGAATTCATTCATCAAGTATATAAAGCTCAATATCGGGTTTCACTATTCTTGGAGCCACAACAATCAATTATCCGACAACAAGATTTATATACAATTTAAGGGACTTATTTCCTTGGATTTCTTTTGTAACAACATTTATTTACTCTACAAATTTCAAGACGAGCAAGTCTAACAAAATTTTCAGTAGCAACACCAATCCTTCATTTGCCACATTAATACTCTATGTATGTCAAGATTCTCGACAAAAGTTCAAGATTCAACAAATTACCATCAGAGTTCTAGTTCAAGACTGAAATCAAAATTACCATCAAAGTTCACAAATTTAGAGTGTATCAGGGCATGTTCAACAGTGTATTACCCATCTCAGGCCAAAATTGCAAAATTCAATATCAGGGCATTTTATTTCCCTTAATGACCAAGCACTAGCTATTCAGAAGTCAAGAGCACAAATCCCAAATTTATTCTTCGCAAGCCCTAGTTCATGAGCAACAATATATATATATATTTATGTATCAGAAAAATCAAAAAAATCAAGAATGGGGTTTCGGCGAACACTTACTCACAAATTCGAAGGAGTAGGAGGAGAATGAAGACCAAAAGCAGTGTGGGTCAAGTCTGACAGCACGGACAGTGGGCGAGAAAGGAGATTGGCAAACCGACGCCGCGTTGAGTCGGCGACGTGGTCGCGTTGATTAATCATGGCTGAAACCAGTGAGTATGCAAAAAAACCGAGATCTGTATGATTCGAACTCGGAAAAATAGTGTCGGGCTGTGAGAATGACAAGCTGGACGGTGTTAGGTAAAACCACACATATCGCGTTGAGTGGGCGACGTGTGGTTCGCACTGAACAGCCGAAGACGAAGCCCAAGATGAAATACCGACAACAGTGGCGTGGGTCTTCGGTGATGGTGATGGTGATGGCGTCCGGAGTTATAGCAGCGGCAATGATCTTCAATGGGATGCAAAAGCAAGATGCAGCTTTGGTTCTTTGAAGAAGATGGTGAACTGTTCATTTTTCAAAGAAACAAACAAATGGGTTTCAAATTTCAGAGAGAGAAAAGGCACCCAGAAAAAAAATAAATAAATGAAATAATAGAAGGGTTTTGTTCGTAATCAAATTCCAACACTAAACAATGAAGATTTCTAAGCATAAGGCAAAGTCGGGGCGAAGAGGAGCCAACGGTGGTCGGCGCTGGGCAGTTGAGGCCGAAAGTCGCAGTGATGTTGCTGGAGAAGTTGCAGAGTTGTGACTGTGCAGAGAGGTTGGCGTCGGTGCTGGCCGTCGGAGCTGAGACAAGGCAGTGGCTGGGCCGCGACGTCTGCTGCAGTCAGAGAGAGTAGGCTGAGGTCGGCGGCATTTGCTTAAAGCTGTGATGAAGATTAGTGTGCAAATGGCAGAGCCTTCTTGAAGAAGAAGAACAGCTGGGTTGGCCTCTGTGTTGTTGAAGAAGGAGAGCACCACAGTTTCCTCTAGTATTGTAGAAGCAAAGCTTTCTTGAGGATGAAGAAGCTGGGTCTCTCGATATAGAGAGAGAAAGTGTATGCCACTGGTTTCAAAGAAAGAAAAAAAAAGAAAGAAAGAGGAAGATTAGATGGTGTTGGCGGCTGTAGGCAAAAAGAAAGGAAATGTATTGATTAGGGTTCTTTGTCTTTTTCTTTAAATAGGCAAAAGGATAAGCAGATTCCCTTGAATATACCCTCATATATTCCATATATATATATATAAGAGGCCTGTCGTATTTTCCGAACCCATAAAAGTGTTTGAGTCTTACCATTTTAATAATATTAAAAAAATGGGTGCTATGGGTGCTTTATTTCATTTGTTTATTTATTTATTTTTTGGAGATAAGAAAAGGGATCTTTAGATGTTTTGGAAGAATTTGGAATATGCATGCTGTTCAAAAGAATTGAAGACTCAAGTTTGACTTACCCAAAAAAAAAAAAAAAAAAAAAAAATTAATTCAAAAAAAAAAAGAGGTTAAAAAAAAATATATATATATTTATTTATTTTTTTTTTTTTTAATGTTACTTGTCGATTTTATCTGTAAATTACGATGAGCCCTCAGCTTTATTCATGGACTCTGTAAAGACCAAATCTTCCCGAAGACGTAATGCGAAGCATGGCTGAAATTATGCATGTCCGAGAAAACTACAATTTCTCACACACGCAAGGGGCAAATGTAAGAGGAGCTAATTTGAGCCCACTAAATTAATTAGGCCCAATAGTCCAAGGTTAGTGGGCCTGAATTTATCGCAAGTCCAAGATTGGTGAGCCCGAATTTATCGCCATCAAACGGACTGAATGGCTCTAAGCCTCGAAAAGGTTCGGATCCAAGAACTTATAAACTTACTGGGGTCCGGACTTGAAAAGGTATTGAGCAAGCCTAGAGATCCGAGGCACTGAAACTCGAAAGGGTTCGGATCCACGAACTTAGAGACTTACTCGGACTCAGACTCAAAAAGATATTGACCAAGCCTAGAGATCTGAGGCACTCGGACTCGAAAGGGTTCGGATCCACGAACCTAGAGGTCCGAAGCACTTGGCTTCGAACTGATTCAGACGCAATCTAGAAGTCGCTCCGTTAATGAGTCCCAGAACACTTGCAGGCTCGGAGCTTTCCGGGATCTACGCACCAGAACCATGGGCATAATGGAGTCCGAACAAAGGACTCGATCCCGAGGACGGTGAGTGGAAATAAATTCACTCTTCGGTTAAACTAGCCTATACCCGGGTCGAGGTGGCACGATCTAGGGAGGTCCTTGAGACTCGACAATATTTGCGGCAGGGCGTTCTCTTGAACTACCCCTGACCCTTATGCGGCAGGACGTCCTCTGGGACTACCCCTGACCCTTTGAGATGATTGGGGATCATTGGTTAGGTGTGGCTAAGAAGAAGGGTTCGCCGAGAGGTTGATCTTCTCTTCGGGGTTTTCTTCATCTTCGGAGAGGTCACCTCCTCGGACAAAGTGGTTAGAGAGAATATTCCCCATGTGCCTTGCACATGGGCTCCATCCTATATCATGAGGTGCCTATAAATAGCACCCACCCATAGCTTTACAAGGGATGGATTTTTGGAGAGATAACTCTTGGGAAAGAACTAATTTCCTTTATCCATTATCAACCTTGAGAGTGAAAGTGGAAGATCCATGGGAGAGCCTTGCCATTATTCTCTCTCTAGCTATTTTGCCTTCTTCTTCACCCAATCTCTTATCTCCATCATCTCCTTTACTCTTGTGTTCTTAAGTTGAGACTATTGAAGAATCTAATCCTCTCATCATCTTCTAGAGAATCGAAGTTGTTCTTCAAGGATCTTCGAAGATCTTCGAATTATCCAACGACGTTCTTGAACCCTCTCATACAATGAGAAACCCCAAACTAACTCTATCATAAGCCTTGTTCATATATAATTTAAGAGCAAAAACAGAAGTCTTACCCTATTTCTTTTTATGAATAATTTCTAACAGCTCATGAGCCAACATGACATTATCGGAAATCAACCTTCCTGGCGCAAAAGCATTCTGAAATGATGAAACTGAAGAAGAGAGGACACTACGAAGTCTATTAGCAAAGACCTTCGCTACAACCTTGTATAAGACATTACAAAGACTAATTGATCTATAATTGATAGTTTGCGGTGCTTTAGATTTGGGTATGAGAGCCAAAAAAAGTTTGATTTAATTCCTTATGTATCACACTCAAATTTAGAATAGACAAAACCACCTCATTGACGAAATTTCTTACTATACCCCAATGCATATGGCAAAAAGCCGCAATGAGGCCATCCAGACTAGGCACGTTCAATCCCCCCATTGAGAACACCGCCTTATCAAATTCTTTTTCCGTAAACCGGGCATTCAACAAAGCCTTTTGGTCACTGTTTAATTCACAGTTAATAGCATTCAATAATTCAAAATAGGACGGAAAATTAACATCAGAAGACGTACCTGACTGCTCAGATTGAAACAACTTTCTGTAATGCTCCACGAAAATCTGTTGAATCTCATTGTGATCCGTAGTGAAGGACCCATCTTCTTCTTTCAAGAATGCAACCCTCTTCTTACTTGCACAGATGGAAGCCATCATATGAAAATACTTCGTCTTTCTATCTCCAAGCTTTAGCCATTTTTGCTCAGCTCTTTGCACCCAATACACCTCTTGTTTTTCTAACTAAAATCTAATTTCCTTCTCAAGACAATATCCTCACATTCATGTGTACTCGGATTTTGATCCTTCTACACCTCTGCCAACTGCAGCCTTATCACTTCTATTTGAGAAGCCAAACTATGGTTAGGTAAGTTATGCCAATGCTTTAGATGCCTCAAAGCCATCTTCTTATGCTGAATCAACCCGGAGATACTTGAACCTGTAACTGGATAAGCCCACAACTTCTTCACAATCTGCTCTGCTGTTGGGTCCATCAATCATGTGGCTTCAAAACAGCTTCATTTCCATCTTCGATATTCACAAGGATTTGTATCAAGAATAATTGGGCTATGTTCAGATCTTTGGAGCGGAAGGGCTGACAATGACATTTTCCTGAACATTTGCATCCAATCCGAAGAACCCATTACACGATCCAATTGTTCATACATGGACGCCAACCCAGATTTATTTTTTGTCCAAGCAAACTTAACCCCCGAGTAAGGAACATCTATCAATCTATGTCGATCCACAAACTCGAACAACCAATCCATACGCAGAACTTGCGATCTTGCTGAACTTTTTCTTTCGCACGGATGTAAAACCTGAAAAAATTCCCCCAAAATCACATACGATTTATCCAATTTATTTAGAAACCGTGATACATTATCCCACACCCCCACCATAGTGCCAACCTCGAATGACAAAAGCACCCACTCTTGCTTTATATCTTTCTTAACCGTCAAAGCCAAAAACCGTGCTCATTGATACAACACCTTCACCTCCAGAGCATCATCCCAAGCAGCCCTATCACGACCCCATCCTGCCCCAAGCAGGATAGTAGTCATGACCGGCCAGTAGTGCTCGACTACCAAAGGCCTAACAAGAAAAAACAAGGTTGGACCAAAAATAATGGGGCTTCAGTAAAAGATTGTGTAACAACCCCACCACGTACAATAATTAACACTTAATTGACTAAGGAGATTTGAATTTTTAATTGTCAATTATTTTAATTTAATCGGGGATTTATGAAAATTATGGAGACTGAGTCGTATATGACTCTATTGAAGATTTATTTTGGAATTAGAAATTGAAAGCCTAAATGGCTTAAGAGAATACAAATGGTGAATTGAATTATTTTAATTTCGAGTATCGAATCATATGGGAGTTTAATTAAATATTCGATTTAGATTTATAAAATTGAGATTTGATTAATTGGGTCCAAATTGGAGTTAATTAAGTTATGAGGATTGAGAATTAAGATTATTATGAATTAAATTTATTTATGAGGTGTTCAATTGAATATGTAATTTATTGACGGAAATCTTGAGTTAATATGAAATTGAAGGCCTTAATAATGTGATAAGTCAAAATTGATGATGAAAATAAGTTTAATTTGATATTTGGAGCCTTTTGGAAGTTTGATTAAAAATATGATTCGGAATGATAAATTAAATAAAATTAATTGGGCCTTAATGAAAGTCAAATTAGACTGATTAAATTATGTGGGATTTATGATTAGTTATAATTAATTTAATGATGTGTTGCTTAATTAAATAAATCCTAAACATAAAATGAATTGTGGAAGAATCTAGAATTGAGAGTGTATATAGGTGTGGGTGTGCAGAGAAATTTATGTGGGTGTATTGAGAAATCTGGTTGCATTCTGTGTGTTGACAAGTGTGTGTGTGTGTGTGTGTACAAAGAGTTGAAAGTGGGTGTATGTATGTTATGCTAACTTCATAAAGAACAGAGGTGAACTCAATTTTGAGAGAATACTTTTGCTAGAGAAGCTTTAGGGAGAGGGAGAGAGAGAGGAGAAGTTGTGTTGGAAACTTAGAAAGAAGGGAGATCAAAAATTGAAGACAAATAGAAGAATCTCAAGCTTTGTCAAGAGACTCAACAAATTGAAGACTTTTGGTAAGAAACTTTAAGCTTAAATTCTTGTAGATTAAGCATGTAGCAACTAAAATTAAGTAGTAATTGGGTTTAATTTCATGAAATTAGAGGGAAATTAAAGAGGTAAAGAAGGAAAATTGGGTTAAGATTGATAATTAAGAAAATGATAATGTAATGTGTTATTGGGTTAGATTTTATTGTCATCCTTCATAATTTGAAGTCTAACCTTACATGCATTGTGGATTTTCAAAATTTTACACTTTAATTCATGTTTTAAAGGTTTATGAGTTTAAATTAGGTTTGATATGAAGAAAATTAATAAAAATCTAAATTAGAGAAATTTAAGAAGTAAATTATGATTTGAAAATATAAAATTAGTTAGTTAGTTTTGATCTTAATTTCATACATGCAAATGATTTTCTAAGAAATTTATAATTTTAATTTCATTTTTTGAAAGAAGATAGAGAAGAGTTTGAAGTCTATTTTATATAAACAAAAAGAAATTGGCAAGAAAATGAAGAATTAGAGCTAATTTCAAGTTTATGAAAGTTCATTTAGAAATTAATTATTTTAAGTTTAATTTTGAAAGTTATAGTTAAATTAAGCTTCATAAATTACATGCAATGTCATTGTACATTTGATTTTGAAAAAGAATTTTAGAAATCACGAATTCATGGGTTTTGATTTTGAAATTAAGCAAGATTTTGATTTAAGTAAATTAATTAATATATATGTTTCATGATGTTGAGTTTCAATTTTAAAGAGTTGTTGTATGGAGCTTTTTGTATTGAATTTTATTTCAGAAATTCATGAGTCTCATGTTTAATTTCATGATTATTCTTGAAAAGGAAAAGAAGTTTGAAAATATTTGAATGCATGGAGTTTGATTTAAGTCTTGACAACTTGATGAGATTTTGAGCAAATGATTTATAAATAAATAAGTGTTTATGTTTTGTAGAGTGTTTTTAAGGTTTTGATCAAGATGGGTTTAAAGATTGAAAAATGCATTTGGAAACCATTGTTGAGAAATTCGGAATTCTGGAATTATACAGACCACTCGAGCAGACTAATTACCGCTCGAGCGCACATTAAAAGCTTCTAGTACTTTTGTAGTCTTTTATAGATCAGTCGAGCAACTAAAGGTTCGCTTAAGCGAATAGCTATTTTCAGCATATTTGAAAAATGGCATTTAGTGTATAGCGATTATGGTTTTAGACCCGACCCATTTGATATTTTGGACTCGGATTTCAGGGCTCTATATTGTTGTTCATGTCATATTTCCGTTATACTTCCTTGAGTTTGGCTATTGGATTGTAGTGGTTGTGTTTAGAGCAGGTTGGTTGCATGGTTTTCTAACTGTTGTTGCCCAGAATTTTACTCCTATGCTCGAGCGTCACTTCTTGCGCTCGAGCGGGCTTTGTGAACTCTCAGTACTTTTGCAGATCTGCAAAACTACTAGGAGAGTGTATACTACGCTTGAGCGGTGCTTTCTAAGCGAGCTCAGCTCGAGCGGCCTTTTTTGAGCTCGAGCATTGGCCTGTTGTTTGCAAAACAACTGGGAGTGTGAATTCTGTGCTTGAGCGTCATTTATTGCACCCGAGCGGAACAACTTATTGTGTCTGATACTCGAGCGTCACTTCTTGTGCTTGAGCGGACTGTGCGTATATTAGTTCATGAAAGTGACCTTTTACATCACTTTTTCACTTTCATTCTCTCTCTAAACTTTCTAAAAACCCTAGATCTAGAGTTTCTCTCTCTAAACTCTATATATATTTATATATATATATATATATATTTTCACCTAGATTTAATGGTTTCTCTACCCGTGTCCCTTTGTTAAAAAGATAGAGCATCTTAAGGGCTACATTTCCATCCTAGTAGAGTTGAGTTTTGGCATTCTTGACGTCTCTCCTTTTGTTCCTTTGGTCTTCTAGATTTGAGGTAGGGATTTTCTATACTCCTATATGACTTTTAACTTAGTTATTTGTTTTGTATAAACATTATTGTGATTTTGGAGAATTTTGAACAAATCTAGGGTTTTGGTTTAAAATCAAAATAGGGGTTTACAATAGATGTATTGAAAATGGTTATGGGAGTGAATATGAGGCTGTGGTGTAATAAAATTGTTGATTTTGATACTTGGGTTGTATTTCGAAAGAAAAGGGAGTTTGCCCTAAAATGTCTCAAATATGTATTTTGTATAAATAAAGGGAATTGGTATTGAAAATGTGAAATTGGATGGATGTTTTTATAAATGGAGTTATATGTGTATTATCACTCACCTATGGAAATATGGATAGTTTATCTGTCTTGGAGATTATATATTTGTTTAGAAATATCTATTTTGAGCTATCGATGGAGGATAGCTATGATTGTTGTAGAAATTGCATGAGGATTAGGTAAATTAAAACTAATTTCTCATCCGTTGTCATTGAATATGATTATGTCTTTGAAAACATTGTATATGTATGATGTTTGGGAGGAGAAAGGGGATGTACTCCATATTTGGGAGAAGATAGGGGATATACTCCATTAAATTAAGTTGGCATGTGTGTCCAGGGTGAAAGTCTTGAAAACCACACGTATATATATATATATATGGGTGCCGACTCCTGCGGACGAAAAATCTGTAAAATGGCAAATAGAAGTGATTGTATGATGGTAGTACTGATTAGAGACCTATTGAGCTGTATTCTCAATTTGGTTGTTTGAATGAAATGGAATTAATGTCATGAATTGAAATAATGCAGTTGGTACTGCATGGTTTGCAAAAGAATTATGAAACAGTTTATCAATGGCATTGTAATTGCATATTACCCTTATATTTTTGTTAAGTTTCATATGTTGTACTTGATTATTTCTACTAGCCTTTGGCTCACCCTATATGAGAAAACCATTTTCAAGTGTTAGTGATATGCCTCCGCTAAGGGCTTAGCTAAGGAGGACTGTGGAGCTGAAGGCTCATATTGTTTATTTTGCTTGTATTTTGTATTCCATATTTGCACAAGCCAAGGGCTTTATTTGTATTGAGCTTATGACTTACCTTTGTTGTACCCAAGTAGTGGCTTGGAAAGATGTAAGTAAGCCATTCAGGCATATGACTATCTGTGTAACTTCCATTTTGTTATGAATGTATATTAAACTCTAATTAATGAAAGTATGTCGTTTCACTTATACCGCCATTTATGAGATGGGTTTATTGTATTTATTTTGGGGCGTTACATAGTTCATATTTTTATTCTCATCTCTTCCCAAGCATTCTACACATGATTTATGGCACATTGAAGATTAATAAGCTAACAATCAACATAAATTAGTTAATTAAAAAATAAGTCATTGATTTAGTAATAATTGATTAAGAAGCCAAGTAAGAAATCGTTCTACTTGAAAAAGAAGAATTTAGTAATGAAAGAATATATGAATGAGAACTTGATTCATTTGAATAAGCATGGTAGAATTTCGGATTACTTAAACAGAAAAATATCAAAAAAGTCAAGTTTGATTAAGGAAGTGATGTTTTGTTTCAATGTGTATATGTTATGTGTTTATGTAGGTCACATGCTAACGTCTGCCTAATCCATCTGATCTGTCTAATCTATCTAATCTATTTCTAAAGCTATCTATGAGTAACAACTCTGTAAAGCTGTGTTTGATTATAAGTATTTTCAGAATGTTAAGATATGATCTGTTTTATGAAATGCTATTTTATGAATAATGAGTGAGTGTCCAATTTTGTGAAATGTATTTGTGGCATCCTTAGTTCACATGGCCCTTGCCCGGGAAAACAATATCGCGGCTTATGATCATATAGCCCTTACCTGAAGAAAACAATACCATGGTTTATACATAGCCCTTGCCTAGGGAAAACAATACCATGGCTACTTGTGTACAAGATATGGACCTTTGGGGTCGTCAGTATCGACTATGCATATGGGTCCCAATACTAAGACGATATGATGGCTACTTGTGTACAAGATATGGACCTTTGGGGTCGTCAGTATCGACTATGCATATGGGTCCCAATACTAAGACGATATGATAGCTAATGGATGTACCACATATAACTATTTATGACTTCTGGTTAAATATGTGAATCTAAATCTGTTTCTAATATGAACTCTAATTTCTGAAACTGTTTGGACATCATTCTTAAACCCTTTACCTTCTTGTTATTCACTAGACTCTAGCTCACTGTTTATATATATGTATGTAGGTGATCAGACGCGTGACCAAGCCTAGAGCTTTTACCTGGAATCTGTCTTTGTTAGCCAACCTATGTACCTCCCATGGAGGTTTCGGATACGTCAAGTGGTCAAGGCTATGTGATTAAAGTTTAAATTTTTGTTTATTCTGTAATTAGGGCTAAGTCCCTTTTTGTCTAATCTGTATATATATATATATGATGACGTAAGGATGATGTGTGTATATGTATGTATATAAAGTTTAAATTTTTTTTGTCTCATATATGTCAGCACAGCTCAATGGACATTATATATTTATTATTTGCTTCCACTAACCCCTAATAATTTGGTTTCTAATTAAGAGGCCTTCAGTAATATACAGATTACTGGCCGGTTACAATGCTAAACCTAGATGGGCTGGTTTGGGTCGTGACAGATTGACTTAGTCCATTAATTACCAAAAATCCAACCAAAGCCTGTGCATGAATTATATGATACAAGCAAGCAACTTTATTTATTTATCTTAGTCTACTTAGTACAACAACATCCAAAGATAAGTACATGATTCACAATATATACAACCAAAACTAAACTCTAACATAAAGTTCTTGAACCAAAACTCTTACTCTCAAAAGAAGAAAAACAAAAGAAAAGACTTCTAGCTTGCTCTCTTATCCATAACAGGATCCACAGCATCACCTACATACATATAGGGAAAAAAGGTAAGACAAAACTTAGTGAATAGTAATATAGTAAAGTGGTTAATGAATGAACACCTGCAAGTTTTAGCAAAACCAAGCATGCAAACCATTGAACATAATATGTTTTTTTTTTCCCAAGCAAAACAAGATTGTCACATATACATAACGATGACTATTATCAAGGCATTTTAATTCACAAGACAAGAGGCCACAATAGGTGGTAGAGAAGAGGTTATTGGCATGATTCCTGTGGGGATATATTTTCTGAGTACCAACACGTGGCCAAGGCGACGCCGACGTGTCAGCCGAGGTGCCACGTGTCCTGGTCATGACGCCGAGGTGATCTCAGCAAGGTCGAGGTTATCTCCGAAGATATCGGAATCCGAGATAAACGGATAAGACACAGGAGTCCTAGAATGATGAGGGGACTCAGCCTGGATAAGGATAAAGCTCTAAGGGAGCTTATCTCTATCTATTGAAGAGTCCAGGATAAGCACTGAGCTAAAGTCCATTGAAGCTAGGCTTCTGTTGGGACAAGGATTGAGTTAACTATAAAAGAAAGGCACCCCTAATGGGTCTAAGGTACACAATTTATATTCTGAACAATGAGTTTAGCACTATTGATTATCTTTGAGAGATATACTAACTTGATCGTCGGAGTGCCCCCGGGTGGACGAACCCCTGCCGGAATCTTCTCTTTCTGTTGCAGGTCAGCCAGGTGTCATCTATTCTGCCAGTACTCTCCAACTGATTACTGAGTTGGCAGTGCGGTTAGAAAATCACTCACACAATTTGGCGCCGTCTGTGGGAAAGAAAGAAGAATAGATGGCCAACGACGGACAGAAGGAGAAGGTTGGGGATGACACTCCTAACAGGAGTGGGAGACCTGTTGACGTTGACGTCGAGAAAGACAATTGCAACGAAGACTAGAATTACAGAGTGAAAGACATCGGCCAGGAAGGCAACATACCAAAGCAAACAGACCAAAGCGGGTACTATAACGAAGATAACCTCCAGGTATGGAAGGACAGATGCCTACGGAGGGACGAAGAGGTTAAAGAGATGGCGAACAAGTTGGCGGACCTGTAATCGGCCGTCAACTTTATGATGAAGAACAACGTAATGTAGCCACCATTCCCGCTGCAGAACACGTTGATTCCAGCGACTAATGCCCAGAAGGGAGGACAGAAAACTATCCCTATAGCCCCCCAGCACCCCAGAAACGAAAGACATTCTCACCGGCCTTCAAGGGAGGTCAGGCATGGAGAGCTAGGAAGGGAAGAATCACGAAGGACACAACGCACCAAGGAGGGAGACCCTAGAGAACATCGGCATGTTCAGAGGCAAGAATTGTGCTTCGATGCGACCTTGGAGAAAGGTCAAAAAGGGCTCACAACAAGGCTGAAAGCAATGCACCTAAAAGACTGAAATCAGGAGATAGCCGAGCTCCTGGGCGGACCAAAGAGGACTTAAGAGATTACCTCAAGAGGAGGCAAGATCATGCCGAGGTAACTTCAAAAGTTAAACCGAGAACACCATTCTCGGTAGAGTTGGACAAATTTGAGGCCCCAAAGAGATTCAGTATGCCGAGGTTCCAAATATACGACGGTAAGTCAGACCCCAACTTTCACGTTGGATTATACCTGAACTCAATGGCACTATATAGTGGGAACGAGCCGTTGCTCTGCAAAGTGTTCTCCTCATCCTTCGAGGAGATTGCATCAGACTAGTTTCACAAACTGCCAAAAGGAAGTGTAAAGACCTGGGAAGGCCTGGCCGAGGTGTTTGTGGCCAGGTTCATGACAAACAAGCTACAGCTATTGAGGGTGGACGCATTGATGGCTCTAAGAATCAGTAAGGATGAAGGCCTTAGGACCTACGCAAAAAAGTACTAGGAGGTGTTCAATCGAATACCCGAATGCAACCAATAGGTGGCGGTCGTGTCTTTCAAGAATGGCCTAAAAGACGACTGTCCAATACGGAAATCTTTGGCAAAGACATTGCCAAAAAGCATGGAGGAGCTCATGGCCAGAATTGAGAAATATGCCAGAGCCGAGGAAGATATATCAGGGGCTAAGGAGACAAAGCAAGAGAAGGAAAACGGCCTGCCGAAGCGAGACCGAGGTAATAACGGATCCAACAAGCAGGAGGTCGGACTAAGGGCTGCACAGGCAGTCACAACTATGTTTCGAATCCTAATTCACAAAGTTCTGGATAAAATCCGAACCCAACCCTATTTCAGAGCACCAGCAAGGGTACCTAGAGAATTTATGGGAAGGAGCCTGGTAAGCATTGTGCTTACCATAACGAAGATGGGCATCTGACTCAGGGTTGCAGAGCCCTAAAGTCACACTTAGAAGACTTGGTAAGGCAGGGCCATTTGAGGGACCTTGTAGACAAGGCCAGGACCAGAGAAGAGCAGGCAAGACTGCCTCAAGCACCAGCAGCTCCACCTCCCCCAGCATAGCAACCTCAGGCAGGAGGACCTCGGGTAATTAATGTCATTCACTCGAAGGTCAATGAAAATGAAATTCGGGGGGGGGGGGGACCCAAAAGGTAAAACACCTACAGCATGTCTACCAAGTCGGGGAGAAGAGACATCGGGCAGAGGAGTGCCAGGGACCGGTAGTGTCCTTTACTGAAACCGACCTTGAGATGGTACAACATCTGCACAACGATGCCTTGGTAGTATCCCTCCAGGTTGGGGAGTGCCAAGTGAAACGCATCTTAATTGACCAAGGCAGCTCTTGTGACATCACGTATGTTAGATGTTACAAGGAGCTGGGCCTTCACCCTGATGATATGGAGCAATCCAACGGCCCGATGGTCGAGTTCAATGGAACGCCGACATGGCCACTGGGTGCAACTAGCTTGGAGGTGTAGGCTGGCACCAAGAAGATAAAGACAGAATTCACCGTGATCGACACGCCCTCCCCTTACAATATTATCTTGGGAAGGCCATGGTTGCATGCAATGGGGGCTGTTCCCTCAACATTGCATCAGCTACTGCGGTTCCCAACAGAGCATGGGATCAGCTGCAGACAAAGAACTGTTCCATGGCAGCAATGAAATCCACCTGCAGCATACGAGAACCAGAGAAGGCCAAGATCGAAGACGAGGATGTGGAGGTCCTAGAGGATGTCGACAAAGAGCCAGCTGAGAAGAGTGAAGAAGCACTGAAGAAAATCCTCGTCCAGGAGGGGGATAAAGAACGCTTCTTTCTTCTCGGCTCGGGCTTAGCCGAAAAAGAGAAAAAAGAGTTGGAGGCGTTCTTGAGAGCAAATATTGAGGTGTTTGCTTGGACACCTTACGAAATGTCTGGCATTGACCCTAAGGTCACTTGCCATAAACTGAACGTTGACAGGTCGGCCAAACCTGTAATTCAACGAGCAAGAAGACCGACGTTGATACATGTCGAAGCAGTGGAAGAGGAAGTAGACAGACTTCTGGAGGCCAGGGCCATTCGAGAGGTAAATTACCCGACATGGCTATCAAATACAGTGGTGGTGAAGAAAAAGAATGGTAAATGGAGAGTCTGCGTGGACTTTACTAGCCTAAACAAGGCCTGTCCCAAAGACAGTTTTCCTCTACCCAAGATTGACCAACTGGTAGACGCCACTTCAGGGCATGGAAGGATGAGCTTCCTGGATGCCTACAAGGGATACCATCAGATAGCCATGCATCCCCCAAATGAGGAGAAGACTGCGTTTATCACCCCAAAAGGGCTATATTGCTACAGAGTGATGCCTTTTGGGTTGAAAAACGCAGGAGCAACTTACCAAAGATTGGTAACCAAGATGTTCAAACACCTGATTGGCGGAACGGTGGAAGTTTACATCGATGACATGGTCGTGAAGACCAAGGAACCGGAAGGCCATTTGGCCGACCTGAAAGCAGTCTTTGACATCCTTAAAACATATCGGCTCCGACTCAATGCATCGAAGTGTGCATTTGGAGTTGGATCTGATAAGTTTTTGGGATACTTGGTGACCAGAAGGGGAATTGAGGCCAGCCCAGATCAGATTAAGGCCATCCTTGAGTTGAAGAGCCCGACGTCGGCAAAACAGGTGCAGATGCTAACTGGAAAGGTTGCAGCCCTGAATAGGTTCATAAGCAGAAGCTCAGACAAATGCAAAAATTTCTTTAACTTACTAAAGAAAGCCACAAACTTCTTATGGACCGAGGAGTGCGAAGTCGCCTTGGCCGACTTGAAGAAGTACTTAACCACGGTTCCAGTTCTCTCAAATCCAGAACCTGGAGAGGAGTTGTTTTTGTACTTAGCAGTTTCAGAACACGCAGTAAGCGCAATGGTAATCCGAGAAGAAAAATGGGAACAAAGGGCTGTTTACTATGTAAGCAAAACCCTGGCCGATGCAGAAACAAGGTATCTACCCTTAGAGAAATTGGCACTGGCTTTAGTAATGGCTTCAAAGAAGCTGAACCATTTCTTCCAGGCCCATAAAATTGTGGTGCTAACTGAACACCCCTTGAAGTCCTTGCTACAATAAGGAGACCTGACAGGAAGAATAGCCAGATGGGCAGTCGCCTTGGGCTAGTATGACCTAGAGTACAGACCCAGAACAACAATCAAAAGCCAAGTTTTGGCCAACTTCGTGGCGGAGTTCACGCCAGAATCCATCAAACATCGGGCTCCATTGAGCCAAGGTGAACGATGTCCAAACAAGCAAGGAGGAGCCCAGCCAAAGGCGAAAGAACAAAGGAAAGAGGAAAAACTCAAACCCTGCAGCATTTACATCGGCGACTCCTTTCGACTGTTTGTTGATAGGAGTTCAAACCGACAGCGAGCAAGGGCAGGAGTAGTACTGGTATCTCCAGATGGGCAGATACTAGAACAATCGATTCGTTTGGGGTTCAAGGCCTCAAACAACGAAGCATAGTATGAAGCACTCGTTACAGGACTAAAACTAGTAGTAGCAGTACAAGCAGATGAGGTAATAGTCTTTTGCAACTCACAACTTATAGTTAACCAGACAACGGCCGAGTTTGTAACCCAAGATGAAAGGATGTCGGCCTACGCAAAGGAGGTCATCAGGTTGGCAGCCTTGTTTCAGAACTGCCGACTACTTCAGGTTAACCGAGATGATAACAGTCACGCCGATGCATTGGCCAACCTAGCTAGCGCAATACAACCTGGAAAAGCAAGGACAATAATGGTGGACTATTTGTCAGGCCTGAGCATCGAACCACTGACCACAGAACGTGAAGCAATGTGTGTGGACATGGGACCAAGCTGGATGGATGCAATAGCAACATTCCTAAAGGAAGGAAAATTTCCAGATGATCACAAAGAGGCACACAAGATCAGATTGAAGTCGGCAAGATTCAGTTTGACAGCAGAGGGACATCTCTACAGAAGATCCTTCACTGGACCCCTTTTGAGGTGTGTACATCCTTTACAAGTTGAAGATTTTTTATATGAAATTCATGAAGGAATTTGTGGAAGCCACGCTGGGGGCAGATCACTTGCCCATAGGGCTATCACCCAGGGGTATTGGTGGCCTTATATGCAAAAGGATGCAGAGGCCTATGTGAAGAAGTGTGAAAAATGCCAAAGGTTTGCACCCCTGATACACCAACCAGCAGCAAACCTAAACCCAGTATCCAGTCCTTGGCCGTTTGCCCAGTGGAGCATGGATCTTGTTAGACAACTCCCCCAAGCAACTGGACAAAGAAAGTATCTACTGGTGGCAACAGATTACTTCACCAAGTGGATAGAAGCTAAGCCCCTTACCAAGATTCGAGATGTGGATGTAAAGAGCTTCATATGGAAGAACATCATCACCCATTTTGGGATTCCAAGAGCAATAGTTGCAGACAATGGAACACAATTTGACAGTAAGCTAATCAAGAGCTTCTGTGCAAAGTTCAAAATCAAGAACTACTTCTCAACCTCAAGCTTTCCCCAAAGCAATGGACAAGCAGAGGCATCCAACAAAGTTATCTTGGATGGGATAAAGAAGAGGCTACAGGCAGCCAAAGGAAAGTGGGTGGATGAGTTGCCCAGTGTACCTAGGGAGTAAAAAACGGTAGTAATGATGTACTCTTAGTCCGAGATCTAGATCTTTTAGAAGAAAGAAGGGAGAGAGCTGCAATACAGCTCGCAGCATACCAGCAGCAGCTTGCCAGAGCTTATAATAAGAAGGTCAACCCAAGGGAGTTTCAAATCGATGACCTCGTCTTGAGAAAAGTCGTTGGCAATAAAAAAGATCCCAGAGAGGGAAAGCTTGGCCCAAATTGGGAAGGACCCTACAGAATCATCTCGGTACTGGGTAATGGGGCATATCGACTTGAAGATAATGAGGGCAAAGAGTTGCCAAGGCCTTGGAACACTTGCAATTTGAAATTTTTCTATCATTAGAATTTTTTGTTCTTTTGTCATTTGCCGAAGTAAATAAATAAAGTTTCAGCTTGATTTATTTGTTTATACATAATGTTGTTTTTGGAATACATGTATAATAAGAACCCAAGTGGAACTTAGGTTCACTTTAGGGGGCAGAGAGAAGAAAAATGGTTTTAACACTTGTGGAAACTTGAGAAAAGTTTACAAGTTGAAGTTAAATCGAAATTATGTTTAACACTTGTTGAAACTTGAGAAAAGTTTACAAGTTGAAGTTAAACCGAGATTATGTTTAACACTTGTTGAAACTTGAGAAAAGTTTACAAGTTGAAGTTAAACTGAGATTATGTTTAACACTTGTTGAAACTTGAAGAAAAGTTTACAAGTTGAAGTTAAACCGAGATTATGTTTAACACTTGTTGAAACTTGAGAAAAGTTTACAAGTTGAACACTTTTTGAAACTTGAGAAAAGTTTACAAGTTGAAGTTAAACCGAGATCATGTTTAACACTTATTGAAACTTGAGAAAAGTTTACAAGTTGAAGTTAAACTGATATCATGTTTAACACTTGTTGAAACTTGAGGAAAGTTTACAAGTTGAAGTTAAACTGAGATCATGTTTAACACTTGTTGAAACTTGAGAAAAGTTTACAAGTCGAAGTTAGACTAAGGTTAAACACTTGTTGAAATTTTATGAAAAAACTTACAAGCTGAAACCAAAGTTATGCCAAGAAAGATACTTGGGTACTTGCCGAGGTAAATCATCAGTTTGTATAAACTGAGGTGTGTCACCCCGAGAAGGTTCCATAAAGATTGAAGTATATATTAAAGATATGCAAAATATTCTAAGTATGGAATCATACAAGAGTAGTAAAGAGAAGGCAAACATACAAACGCTCAAAACAAAGAAGTTGTATTTATAAGAAGACACTTCGGCAATATGAAGAACTTACACTGTTTCAAAAGAAAAACAAAAGTACAGAGCACAGAAGAAAGAGAACAACATGAAATTAAGATTCTTCAGCATCATTAGCAGGTTGGGTTTGGACCTCGGACAACTGCTGGGAAGACATCTCGGCAGCCTTCTCAGCCGCAAGCTCAGCATCGATTTCTTGAAGGGTTACATCAAGGCTCTTGTCGGCGAGAGGCACGTCGGATGATGCTTTCTCAGGAGTAGCATCTTTGGGAACCTCCTTACCCTCCTCATCTTGAGTCAAGTCCAGGACTTGCTCATTCTGAGTAGGGGACTTGGCCCCAGCAGGTTCCTTGGACTTCCTCACCAGAGCCTCCTCCTCAGACTCAAAATCATCATCGGATTGGCTTGGGGTTGGAGGGAATGGAAGAGGAAGGACGTCGGCGTTCCTAAGGGGGGAGTCCTCAGGGACCTCAAGCTTTTTAAGAAAGGTCATCTAACCGAGGGCGAAACCCTTGTTGCATGCTTGCTTCACTTGCTTTTCATAGTCAGCCGTGACATCGACCACCCCCTCACTGTAGCCCTTCTCATCAGCTGCCTTGAGCTCGGCGTCCTTCGTGGCCAAGGCTTCTTGCAATTCTTTTTGGGTCTGGGCCGTCTTTTCCTCGGCCTCTCTCTTTTCGGCCTCAAGAACCTTCTTGATGGCCTCGGCAGATTCCGTCTTTTCTTCGGCGTCATCCTGAGCTTTGATAACAACCTCGGCCTGATCCTCCATGGTCTTCATCTTTGATTGTAAGTTTTTATTAGTCTTTTGCAGACTGGAGACCTCCCTCTTCTTGTCGGCCAGCTCCTTCCGGTTCTCAAAAGATTGTACTGAGAAGGAATGGGCATGCTGGATTGCCTAAGAACAAATAAAATAGAGCAGAAGTTATTACAAAATTTTCTAAAGTATAAAAAAGAGAAAGAAAGAAAAATTGCCAAATAATGACACTTACTTGAACGGAGCGCTGGAGCATCAGAGCACAGTTTTCATATTCGCTCAACTCGGCGTTTTGGTCGAGATAGCCGGGAAGAAGCAGAGCAGTACTAAGGGCAACGCCGACATTAATGTCATCAGAGCTATCGCCAGCCCTAACTTGCTTGTTCTCCAGTACGATTTTGGGGGCCCAAGGGGCATCATACTTTAGGGACCCCGAGGTAGTTGCAGATGATGACCTCGGCCTTTTTGATCTGGTGGATTCAGATGGTTGGTCCTCGGCAGGCCTCTTCTCGGCGGTAGAATGGGATTTATCGCTCTCAGCCAATTTAGAGATTGGCAAGGTGTCCTCAGTGTCAACCTGAGTCACCTTTGCCTTTGGCTGGGCCTTCTTGATTCTTTTTGCTTTTGCTTTGGCTGAGGCTGGGTTTATGCTGGCTAAGCGTCAACGTCGATAGGGATGCTGGCTAAGAGGTCTTTGGCAACTGCTTTTTGGCGGCCCATTTCAGCAGCAAAAACTGTTCGGTGTCGTCGACGGCGTTGGGATATTAGGATCAGATATGGAGCCGAGGTAAACGGCTGCTCAGCTGGATCAGAGGTCGATCCTTGATCTGGCCGAGATGAGGAGGCAGCTTGAGGAGTTATGGCAGAAGGAGGTGACTGGCTTTTCTTCTTCTTCTTTGGGACGTCGGGCAACACCGATTTATAGGTTGGGATGAAATTGAGTACCAGAGGGGCTCTCCGTTTGTGGACTGGCAGATCCAAAAGTTTCCTCAAGTCTTTGCTGGGAAAGAAAGACTGACGGAAGCCCTTTGGTGGCTGAAGAAGAGCTGCAAGAAAAATAGACATTAGAAACAAACAAATTATTGAAGACTTTAAAAACAAGTTAGTATGAACACAGGGCTCTTACCATTGCCTTCTACAAAAACTGATCGAGGAAGAGGGTAGAGATGGAGGTCCTCGTCTGGAGCGAACTCCCAGTTCCCCGAGGTAATGAAATAGTCATCCCCAGCTCCCTTGTTGGAGTCAGGGAGGTCGGCAACAATTTTGTACTCCGTGGACCTCGGCTTAAGGTAGTAAACGTAGCCCGTATCTTTTTTGAGGCCACACATGGTGTAGTAGTACTGGATATCGGCTAAGGTAATCCTAGCGTTTTCTTGTCTAGCTAAGGCTATGATACCATTGATGACTCGATAGGAATTGATGGCGAGTTGCATCGGGTTCAACTTATAATAGTGAAGTATCTCACGAAAAAGGGTGTTGAGTGGGAGCCGAAGTCCGCACTCAATGAAGGCTGCCACAGGGAAGGGCACAGAATCAGTTGTAGGCATGATGGAGTCATCATCCCCAGCCAACCTCAGATGGACGTCGGCCGGGATGTCAAACTCTCGCCTAAAGTACTCTAACTTGGATGGGGTGTCTACCCTATGCTTCCACATACCCATGATATCGGCTTAACTGAAGGGGTTGGATTTCATAAGGGTGTATTTCTAAAGGGTTTTATGGACCTCGGCTAAAGCTTAAAAATATACGGAATCTGTGGGGAATCGTTTTAATTTTCCCTAGCAATTGTTTTGAGTTCTACAAGCAAATCCCAAACCTAGATCTATGGAAACGAAGATTGAAGGCACGAATCTGGAAAACAGAAAAGCAGGAATGCGCTTCAGAATCAAGAACAAAGATGGACTATCAAGAACATTGTAAGTACAAAGGGTATAAGGTCAAGAATAGTGGCAAAAGTGCAGAAAAGTTGTAAGAAGTATTCAAAACATGGGCAAAAAGCAAAGTTATGAAATAAACACACTCAGATACATGATTCATAAATCAAATACTTGAGTAAAACAGCAATGGCGATTAATAATGAAGCAAAACTTCTTGAGGAGCAACAAGAAATAAAACCAGGAGGAACAGTGGCTTACCAGAAAAAGGGAAGCCGGAATGGGGATTGCCGAAGTCTAACGACGGTTGCAAAGGCGGAAGATCGGTGAAAATCACGCCGGAAGGGGTAAATAGAGCAAGTTGCAGAGCTATGAAAGCTTGAACAATGGAGGATTTGAGAAAGCTAGAGAGAGAGAGAGCTTCAGAAACGATGTAAAGTGAAGAGACGGAAGGAGAAAGAGGCTTTTTGTTAAAACTTGAAACGGCGGCAAAAAGAAAGCAATTAATGCGCCTAAAATGACGTATGTGTCAGGCGGCGCAAGCAGGCACGAGATGACTTACAAGCTCGTACGGGGTACGATCCAATAAGGGGAAAACGCGTGGTTAAGACGGTTGATGTATTATGCTTGACAACTCATACGCATGAGGGAGCTCTTGAAATTTTTTGATCTTTAAAGAGACATGTCGGCTGGGAATCTCTAAGCCGATGTACTGGCAGGAAGTACAGATATAGGTCCCATCACCTCAGAATGCCGAAGTAATAGAACCTAGGGGGCAGTTGTGGAGATATATTTTCTGAGTACCAACACGTGGCCAAGGTGACGCCGACGTGTCAGCCGAGGTGCCACGTGTCCTGGTCATGACGCCGAGATGATCTCGGCAAGGCCGAGGTTATCTCCGAAGATATCGGAATCCGAGATAAGCAGATAAGGCACAGGAGTCCTAGAATGATAAGAGGACTTAGCCTGGATAAGGATAAAGCTCTTAGGGAGTTTATCTCTATCTATTGAAGAGTCCAGGATAAGCACTGAACTAAAGTCCATTGCAGTTAGGCTTCTGTTGGGACAAGGATTGAGTTAACTATAAAAGAAAGGCACCCCCAATGAGTCTAAGGTATGCAATTTATATTCTGAACAGTGAGTTTAGCACTATTGATTATCTTTGAGAGATATACTGACTTGATCATCGGAGTGCCCCCGGGTGGACGAACCACCGCCGGAATCTTCTCTTTCTATTGCAAGTCAGCCAGGTGTCATCTATTCTGCCAGTACTCTCCAGCTGATTACTGAGTTGGCAGTGTAGTCAGAAAATCACTCACACAATTCCCAATAACAAATAAGTCCAAGATGTCATCGTATTATATGATATAAAAGTATATGATGTTCATTTATAACAAAATAACAATATAACTTTCTAAATATATCATATATTTTCATTTCAAAATATAACTTTAAGAACATAACTTTACTACACTACTACTCACAGTTGGCTCCTTGTTCAGAGCTAAACTCTTCGAAGTTTGACCTACAAAACAAGAATAAGACATTGAACTTCCTAAGCACAAACAAGATTAATCAGTTTTTACTTAACTTTTTTCTATTCTTCTAACTTGTTTTAGGTTGGTTTCTAAATGCATTCGATCTTTATTAAGGTTCAAAACATGTATATGAGTATCTGGAGGCCGGAAGAAACAAAAAGAAAATGAAACAAGTGACTGCCGCCAAACGTGCGGTGGAACCCTGGCTACACGTGTGGGGGCACGTGCAATTAAAGCAGATTCAATGTTGTTGCTAGAAAAAGTGTGTCGCACATGCGAGAAGCCTCACAGCACGTGCGATGCTGAGTAAACTGCTGCTATCCGAAAAATCTGCTGGCTCTAAGTCGATTTCTTTCATTTCTCAAGCTAGGGTTCAAGCTAAAATACCCAAATACACTCAAAATCAATGGAAAGCATGAAGTTATTATTGTTTTCCAAATCAAAACATCAAAGTCTTGATGAAATTGCAAGCTTGAAAGATCAAAACTCTAGACTTAGCTCTTTTTCAAACCTTTTCCAAAACTTCTCTTTTCTTTTATTTCAAAACATGGATTAAATCATAAAAGCTCTTGAAAATCATGAGAGTATGTGAGGATGAAGATCCATACGTACTAAACCTAAATTAATTGAAATTTCCTTATTATTTTCCTAATTTCTTTATATTTTCATGGCATTGAAACCAATTACTTCTTAATTTCAACTACCTCATAAATTTCTTGCAAGAATTAGGCTTGGATTTCTTAATTAAAACTTTAATTTGTTGAATCTCTTGAGTTCTTATTTCAAATTTTCAGCACCAAACTTGAAGTCTTTCTCTTCTCTTCTCTTCTCTTCTCTGTTCTTCTTCAGCACCATGAGTTCTCTCTCTCTCTCTCTCTCTCTCTGGGTTCTCTCTTTCTTTCCCTCAAGTTTTCCCAACAAAAGAGTTAATTGAATACACACACTAGGGATGTAATAATGGCTGGGCCTAGCCCGGCCCAAACGGGCCTTGAGGGCTCCCATTTTTTTAACGGGCAGGGCCTGGCCGGCCCATGGGCCAAAAAGTGGACCCCAAGCCCAATCCCACTAATAATAAGCCTGGGCCTAGGGCCAGGGCTAGTCGGACTTTTTTTTTTTGAAAAATAAACAATAAATACATTATCTATGTAGATTATTTATTAGAAATAAAAATAAAAGAAAATTTATACTAGAGTATTTTAGTTAAAATTAATGAGATGTTTTGTTTGGTTATGTTTTATGGTACTAGTTAAATTCAATTATGTATAACTTATGTTTTCTTAATTATGAACTTATAACTAAAAAAGTATGCAATTATGTAATTTTTTTCTTTCGAAATGAATAATTTTATATATATGAAAATGAAACTTTCAATATTAGAATGTTAAATTAATTAGATAACATTTATTGAATGAATAATTTTTATTTCAAAATGAAATAAAATATTATAAAAATTTATATTATTAAATAAAATAGGTGTAGATTATTGATGATAGTAGATCAATTGCATCACTATAGGTCAAGTGCATCTCAACTAAGTTGATACCTACTAGCCTACCAATCATTTGCATTATACTCCACCTCAAATATTTTAGTCGCGTTACCAGATGATATATCATCCAAATCATTTTGAATTCACTCATTTTCACTATAATTTTGTCTTCTTGTAAGCGCATGCATATGATCTCTAGATATCATCAGTGCCTCAACCACTTAGGGTGAAAGCCTACTCTAGTAATCGCTTAGCACCTGTCCACCTGCACTAAAAGCTGCTTCCGAGCAATTGTACAAAATGGAATGGTTAGTATATCACGGGTCATCTGTGAAACCACATGCCACATAGTTTCATTTTATTTCCACCATTTCAAAATGTCAAAATTATCGGAATCATCCATTGACGGACTTTCCAAATAACATTGTAGTTCAAAACTACTTACACTTGTATGTTGAGATATTCTTCTACTTTTTATTGCTGAAAAAAACACTTAATCTCCCACCTCAAAATGAGACTACTAGTATAGTGTGTGTAGGTGTATTTACAGATACAGATGCAACTGCCCTATATTTTTCAAATAATCTGTTGCATGTTTGCATAATAGGGGCAAACTATATTTGATCAATGAAAATACGTTCCAAAAATTTTAGTAAACCAATTTATTTACACCTATGATCAATTATTATGGCTAAACCTAAAGGATGAGGCAAAGGATCAAAATATTTATTAAATTTTTCTTTCATTAAAGTAATAATGGTTACATAATATCCATTACTCATATATTTTACGAAAACTTGAATTATTTCTGCTAGCATATGCAAAATAAATGGTGAAGTAGGAATATATATATATATATAATAATTTTGTTGAAGTATCAAAAAATTTTAAAAAAATCTTTATAAAATACTACTTGGCGCCAATTAAGTTCTGTGTGACTCCTCCTATTGATGTTGTTGCAAAAAATAAATCTATTGCTCTTCTTTATTTACAAGCTATTTTTAACATATTATACGCTGAATTCCACCTACTCTCTACATCTAAAATTAATTTTTTAAATGGCATATTTTCTCGTTGACAAATTTTTCTATATTCCGAAATTTGATTAGCAGAAGACATAATAATAACAACTGTATTTTTTATTACAAGTACAGGAGTCTCATATACATGCATAGCTTCTTTAACAATCAAATTTAAAATATGGGCACAACAACGAACATAAAATAAATCACCATCAACAAGTAATTGTAAAATTGATTTTAAATAGGCTACAGTTTGATTATAATATGCTGCATTATCTAAACTAATCGTAAATATTTTATTTTGTAAAACTCACTCATATAATACATTTCTTATTTCTACACCAAGCGAATGACCAGTGTATGGAAGTTCAACTAATTTAAATGAAATAATTTTTTTATTTAATTTTCAATCATTATAAATAAAATGTACAGTGATACATTAATATTCAAAACCATTATTTGACCACAGATCAGATGTTAAATAAAATTTTCCATTCAAATTTTTAAAGATGTCAAATAATTCACTTTTAATATCCTCAAATTTCTTTAAAATTCTGTTTCTAGTAGTATTTCTTGAAAAACTTTGAAATTGTGGTGCAAAATTTTCGTAAATCATTTCGGTAAAATCAGGACATTCACCAATAGTAAAAGGTTATTCTTTTTTAATAATATAATTAACTACAGAATTTTGTGCACGTATATGATCATGTGAAAATGTTTGCAAATTACCAGTTGATGAAATCCCTAATTGTTTTTAACTTCTGATATCAGGTTGTTGACTTTGTAAATATTTGTTAGCATACCTTTTTAGATGACTAGTACCCCATACAGATGCAACACTAAGTAAATGTGTACAATATTTATATTTTTCTTTAAATGTAATTGTACCATCAAGATTATTTATAGATATTTTTTTTCAATGTTCTCACACAGTACTAGTTGTGCCCCTGGATGATGATCCAACTGTTGAAAGAGGGATATTAGAAGGAGAATCAACAGATTCATGTTGTATAGTATATGTATCAGTATCGACATAAACATTATGAATAGTAAGATCCATAGTAATATAAGTAAAACAATATACAAGAATTAACAATTAATTTAAATAATGTGTAAATACATTGAGTAAAAAGTAATAATTAATATATATGTACAAATAATTAATAATAAAAAAATGAATAGCTAATAAATTTAATCAAACTAATTAATGATACCGACTGGCGAATGCGATACATAAATTAGCTTCTTCTGATAAAAGTTTCTTGTTGCACAATTACAATTGTCACTTAGGGATGACACTTCAAAATTAATTGAGAGTTGAGAGAGATTGAGAGTTTGAGAGAGATTCAGAGTTTAAGAGAGATCGAGAGAGTTTGAGAGAGAGAGAGAGAGAGAGAAAAAATTATTTGTGAGATTTATTTTGAAAAGTGGAGAATATTTATAGTAGTTTGAAAGATTGAAGTAAATTTAATATATATATATATATTACCGTTATAGTAAACGGTAATATGACCGTTTGAATTTTTTTTTTTTTTTTTCATTCAATGAATGAAGAGTTTGTTGAGTGATGCAAGCATATAGCACATGAGTAGGCTAGTAGGAGGCGGCAGTGGCAGCTGCAGGCTGCAGGTAGCAAGTGATGAGCCGTTTGAATTTTTTTTTTTTTTTTTTTATTCATATTTATTGTTCATTGCAAAGTGAAAGGGTGATGATGTGATGCAAAGGGTAGGGCAGTAGGTTGGGCGGGGGCAAATGGGTAGTAGGTTGAAATATATATTCTTTTTTTTTTTTTTTTATTCATTCATTGTAAGGAAATGACATTGGCTGTTGTGTTATTGTGTTTTGTTTTTATTTTTTTTATTTTTGCAACATCAATATTTTTTTTTTTTTTTAATTATTTAACTGTTGCAAGTTGCTTTTTATTTTTATTTTTTAAAATTTGACTATTGGTAGAGAGAGAGCCCAGTGGGTTGGGTCGGGCCGCTTGTAGGGCCCGAAATTTTTGGATCGAGCCAACGGGTCGGGGTAACAACTTTAAATGGAAGGCCCAGGCCCAAGGTGTTGGGTTGGGCTCGGGCTCGGGCTCGGGCCCGAGTCGAAACACGCAAGGCCAACCTCAGGCCTCGGGCGGGATTCAGGCCATAGGCCTCAGGCCATTTTTACACTCCTAACACACGCCTTCTCTTCTCAAATTCTCTAGAACGCACCCAACCCAAATATACACATATTTTCCAATTAGTTTGAGTGGGATTAAGTTAGTTGCTAATTACATATTAATTTAATTAAACACTACGTAATCTCAATTAATTATAGTTAACACTTGATTGAATTAATTCCATTAAACTTAATTAAGTCTTGATTTAATTATTCCAAATTTATACATATCTCACCTAGTCCTAGTTAATTATGATTACCATATAACTTAATTAATATAATTAATCTCAATTAAGGCTTAATTTAATCATTCTTAACTTTATTAATCTGAATGAAATTTTTCATTAGACTCCGATAAGGTTCTACGTATTAAACTGATTCAATTAAGCTCGTCACTTATGGTTTCTTAAATCATCTCAGTTTTCAATTTCTGATTTAAAATAATAACTCTACTCATAAAATTGACTTTATTAAATTTATTTATCTTTCGTTTAATTGGCTCACGTTAGATTAACATACTAATTATTCCTTAGCTTAATTAATCACTTATTAATCTTAATTAAAAAAAATTCTCATGTTAATTAATCTATTGAATCTCAATTAAGTCTTAATTTATTTTAATTCTAATTACATTTAATTAAGTTTTCACGAGTTTTACACATTAGACCAAACTTATTAAATTCATCATTATGGTTTCTAAATCAAATAATCACTCAATTTTTTGATTTGAGCAAAATCTCTTTTAATTTGATTACTTTCATTAATGCATTAACCTTGATTCAGTTTAATTAATCAGATTCAATTTTAAATCTTCATTACCTATTTGATTCCAATCAAATTAAATTAGACTCGTCTAATTTCCATTAACCTGATTGATTTTTCAACAAATTTTCTAAAATATTCTAAATATCAAATTAAGCTATTAAGCTCTTCAATTAGAGTTTCTAAGATGCATAAATATTTCAGTTCCAAATGTGAAGTTATACCCTAGCTCAATTTTATACATTAAAATTTAATATAAATGCTTTCCTTAAAATTGATCCAATTCGTTTAGTGTCACAATTTTAATCACATATGCTTCTTTTAAATTCTTTACCATCATATTTATATTCAAACATTCCATCTTAATAATTCATATTTCCATTTCTAAAATATTATATAATTATTAAATTATAGTACATATATATTTATTTATATCATGTAATACTATATTTGGTGTGATATATATTCACTTTGACAACTTAGGAGGTGATCACTTTTTAGGAAAATTTAGCTATAAATCCCCTTTACCTTCCTTTCATTGTTAAAAGGACTAAGAAAAAAATTATACTTTCTAAACCCCCTCATAATTATAAAGTCTTGCATAAATGACAAAATTTATTATTTAAATATTTTATATGACTATTATACCCTCAACTAATTCTTCCCACTCTCTTCCTCGCTCTCTTCATTTCTAAATCCACAAACAGCTTCTGCATATATAATCAGGGAGTGTCAGATTTTTGATCAATTTGCAATCAATTTTTTGTTGGTAAAGGATAAGAGATTCGGGTTAGAGAGATGATCAGAACTAGTGCTGTTTCGCGGCGGAAGAGATCGTCAGAGATGATCGGAGAAAGCTTCGACGACGACGACGACGTATCACCTTCCGAGTCTCCGGTGCTGTTTCGCAGTGGAAGAGATCGTCGGAGATGATCGGAGAAAGCTTCGACGACGACGACGACGTATCGCCTTCCAATTCTCATGAAGTTCATGTTCTTGCCGTTGATGATAGCCCCGTCGATCGAAAAGTCATTGAATGATTGCTCAAAATCACCTCCTGCAAAGTTACAAATCAATTCTCTCTCTCTCTCTCTCTCTCTCTCTCCCTTCTAGGAGGCGACAAAGGCATGTTTGGTGGAGTTGTTTAGTTATACATATTTTTTTAAACACAGATTTGAGTTTTGAATATATGTATGTATATATATATATTTGTGTGTATGAGTGTTGTTGAACACATGTATTCTTTTCATTGAGATTTGTGATTGTTGATCGAGTTTTAAAAGTTTTTCTTCTCAATTAGATATGTTGATTTGTTGATTAATTTGTTTTGTTTTTGTTTATTTATTTATTTATTTATTTATTGATTTATTTTTGTTGTTTTTGATCTAATTTCATTTGACAGAACCAGAGTAAAATTTTACTCTGGTTCTATTGCTCTATTTTTTGTTTCAGATAATGAGAGTAAAATTTTACTCTGGTTCTATTGCTCTGTTTTTTTTGTTTGAGAGAATTAGAGTAAAATTT
Source organism: Camellia granthamiana (assembly GCA_036172215.1). Classification (NCBI taxonomy): domain Eukaryota; kingdom Viridiplantae; phylum Streptophyta; class Magnoliopsida; order Ericales; family Theaceae; genus Camellia; species Camellia granthamiana. Next base: position 97,631,236 of record CM069913.1, read on the forward strand.
TACTCTGGTGTTAGAATGACAGTAAAATTTTACTATCAAGAGGTGGTCATTGCCTAACACTTCAGCCGCCACAGACACTGCCTTCGCTTTTTTACTTTTGTGTAGAGTAACATTTTACTTTTAGCTTCAGTCTCACAGTTTACTTGTTTTTCAGAGTAAAATTTTATTTTTGTATAGAGTCTAACATTTTACTAGTTTTTGAATTGATCTGTTCATACTCAGCTTGTTCAATGAATGATCTATTCAATTTCTCTCTCTTTCTCTCTCTCTAATAAGAATCTCTCTAATAAGAATTTCACACAGAAATTTTACTCTGAATCAGAGTAAAATTTTACTGTGGTTAAAAATATGTTGATTTGCTTAAAAATATAAAATTTTACTTTGAATCATAGTAAACTTTACTCTGATTCTGAAATTTTACTTTGGTTAAAAACATGTTAATTTGCTTAACAATATAAAATTTTACTCTGAATCAGAGTAAAGTTTACTATGATTCAAAGTAAAACTTTACTCTGAAATTTTACTTTGGTTAAAAATATGTTGATTTACTTAACAATATAAAATTTTACTTTAAATCATAGTAAACTTGATTTACTCTGAATCAAAGTAAAGTTTACTGTGATTTAAAATAAAATTTTACTCTGAAATACACAGTGAATATGGCTTAATAGGAGAGCTAATAGATATGAGGGTAATATAGTAAAAGAAACAAGTTTTAAAATATTAGGGGGTTTTCAAAGTACTTATATAATTCTTGTCCTTTTGAAAGACAAATTAGATAGTGAGGGGTCTATCACCAAATCCCCCCACTTTTTAACTTTCACTAGTTGACGAGGGAACTGATATAGATTGTAATATGTTTTCTCTAAGTGGTATTATTCAGGTTGTTATACTCTCATCTACTTTAAAAATTTCGTCCTCAAAATTTATGCTTAGAAAAGTGGTCTATTTTTGTTATGCACTTAAATAAAATTATTATTACTATTATTATTAAACTTATATCTCCTAGCCTATGGTGGCATTTATTTTTTTTTTAAATTTTTTTTGCTTTCAATTTCAAATCTTTTATGCTATCTTGATTCTCTTATCCTAACTTCAAGTAGTATGTTTTCTGTAAATGGAATTATTCGGGTCGTTATAAGCCCATAAGCCCCCACTTTGCCCTTCACTATCTACACCTGTCCAGAACTTGAAACCCAATGACAATCACCAAAAACTTCGACTTCTCAGCTTTTATCTTAGTCTCAATAATAAATAATAAGTTGGACTTCTGAGACTGGGTCAATAAACGAGCTGTTCAAACTACGAAAGGGTGACCCATCCCTTGACAGTTCCAGCTAAGAACCTTCATGGCGATGGAGGAGGTTGTTGTGAGACAACCTCCTCGAAAACCTCTTTCAGATTTGGTCTACCTGGTGCCAACATAAGCTCCAGCATATAAGTCGTATTATATTCAATAAGAAACTCTTCTTCACCATTGGCGGAGGCAAAGAAGGACGCGGGGGATTACCCTCAGTTTTGAGATTTTTTTTATTTTTTTTTGTCTTTTGTCATATATAAAATGTATTCTTTTTAAACATGTTTTTGTTTAAGGATTTATTGTATTGTTCATAACAAATAATTATTTGATACTTTAAGAGCATTGTATAATATTATTTATATAATAGTTTAAACCAATAGTATAGTGAAAAATCTTATAAATTAGATATAATGAACTCATTATTTTCAAGCAGTTGACAGATTGCTTAGTGTGATTTGTGATTTCTCATACTTTGAGCATCACGTAGGCAATGTTATATGGTATTCTAAAACTGTTTAATAATTTTCATTCAAAACATATCATTTATAAGCAATGTCATCTCTTTAATGTTTTTCTATCAAATAAAAATCAAATAGATTTTATAATAATTTGTACTATAAACGATGTGTTTTTATTTTCTAAAATTAAGAATTTTGATCCATAATTTTTTTACTAAAATTACAAACTTACATTATCATCCCGCACCGAGCTATTCTACATTATTATAGAATTTTAATTTGTTCCTATTAATAATGAATATGTAATTTTTTATACTTAAATTTAGCTCATAAAATTATTATTACCTAAGTGTTCATCATATTTTTTTTAAAATAAAAAATTATAATTAATAGTGTCTTCTCTAACTCAATTTCCTGTATCGGCCACTCTTCTTCACGAACTTCACTCCGGATGACTCTTTCCACAGTTTTATCAGTTGCTCCATCTTTGTTCTCCAGCCCCAGCGAATATTTCGATAGAGCTCACAATGGCGTCTGAGGACATGAATCTAGCTTCCACCCATAACCCATCTTCTCCGACGGGGGGGCATCTGAACAGGAAGATTGATTACCTTGAGTTGACATGATCTAGGTCGTTGGGCTCCTGACACCCATGGAGGAACACACTTCTAAATGTCTACCAAATGGGCTTTGAAAATCAAAAGAAAAAATAGGGCCCTCACTCTCAGAGCAGCTATCGCCTCCATCTCCATCCATGTGGCCTTTACCTTTACCTTTATCTTTACCATTTCCTTTTCTTTTCCTTTTTCCTTTATATTGTGTTTAGTTGAAAGATTTAAAAAGAGATTTGGAAAGAAAAATATAAAAAGTAAATAAAATATGAGTAAATCATACCTATATTTCACCTAATTTCACACACATTTTCTCTTTCCTTTTCCAAATTCCTCCCCAAATTCTTCAACTAAACACAGCGTTAAACTCTTGATCACTCATCTGGGCCATAATCGATGATATCCACTGGGCCATTGGCTCACTAGTAATAATTAGGCCTGTTCGCCTATCAAGGCTCGAGTCCAAATCCATATCATGCGGGCCCAAATCTTTACTTACCATATGTTCCACCCTCTTCTTTTACTACCTCAGTTTGGGCCACAATCCAAACCACCCTCCCCTTCCACATCAAAAATTGAGTCCCTGATACTTAAATGAATATTGAAGTCCATCTGTCCATCACTACCGCCTATCACTAAATCATCTGCATGATGGGAATATTCTGAAGACATCTAACAACCGCATCAATTCCCTTTGCCTGAAGTATTGATGACCACTCAGACCAACATTCATCAGCTTGTTCCAACGTCACTAACTTGCTTTATCCAATGAACCAAAGGATGGGCCACCTGCAGACTACCTAGAGACCAATCCAAAGCAACAAAGACCAAAAAAGGAAATTGATACTTTACCACAAGAGCAGCACGATACTACCCGAAAAGTAGAAACGAACCTATCAAAAGAAAGCCGAAATAATGTCACTAAAGATCAAAACCCCCTCGCTAATTAACACTCCACGCAACCCTTTGTCAGCATCTGAGATCAAACTCTAAAACAAAGATCAAGCTCTCTTCCAAACACCGACCATGGTTTTAGAGAGAGAATCCATTCTCCTCTGCCTTTGTATGAAGACTTTTCTTTGTGTTGCTTGTTTTTATTTTTGTTTGGAGCTTGATTGTATATTACTATTAAGTTCTTTTACTTGTTAAAAAAAAAACATTTATTTTGTGCATTTTTAGAGATAATTACTCGATAAGTTTTATTGAATGGACTTATTTACTCATAAATGCTGAGTTAAGGCCCAAGTGGTTGGAATATAAATGGACCAGCTTGTAAGTATTTTCAAAATTTGCTTGATTTTGGTTTTTCAAAAATACTTTTTAGAAAATTCTATTTTTCAAAAACACTTTTCAAAATTATTTCCAAAAATTTTACTTTTGTTTTTATTGAATTTTTTTACTATTTTAAGCAATTTTTTTAATTTCTAGACACACCTAACATGAATACATATAAAAAGTATAATTTTTGTGAAAAAAATCTTTGAAAAATTCACTAAATATCAAAAATATAAAAATACAAAAAAAAAAAAAATTGAGAATTCAGTGTATTTTTCATGTTTTTATGTATTTATTAATTTTGTAAAATATTTGTTTACAATTTTTTTTTTACTTTTTAGATACATCCAAGTAAGACACATCTAAAAAAAATTTAAAAATACTTAAAATTTTAAAAATATTCACTTAAAAAAAAAAAACATAAAAAACAAAAAACTCAATTTTCAAAAAACTTAATCCAAAAAACTCAATTCAAACACACATTGTTATTTTTTTAAATGGAATCTCCTCCCAAAATTGGTCCTAATAACTCATATGTATGCCCTTAATCCGCAATTACGGGCTCTTTTGGCAAGTTGGTAATAATCTGATTTTCAGATTATTACCAACTTCCTCTCTCACAAAAAAGCTGATTATAATCTGCTTATAATCAACTTTTCACCAAAAAGCTGATCATAACCATCTTCCCAAAATTATAACCTGCTTATAACCATCTTCCCAAAAAGCTGATCATAATCAGCTTTTCTAGTTTGGGTTTCAAGATATAAACATGATTAATCTCATAAAGTACAAGAAACAGAAGTCAAATATGTTATCCGTCAATATTTATGTTTGGGCTTTTAACACTTCAGCCCAGAAAAATTATGGGTCCGATTAGAGCTGGGGAAACATCTAATCAACTCGCTCAACCCATCCAAACTGATGGTGGGGCAGGTTGTCCCAATGGTTAGGGCGTTGTTTGGGATGTGTGGGTTAGGCGCACGTCTCAGGTTCAATTCCCTACTGGGTGAGTGCCTACAGCAGTTTGTGCAAGGGTGTCCGGCTTCCCACCGGCTAAATATCCCTCAGGAGTAGTCCTGGCTTTCCTAAAAATCGGAGGGTTGGGGATACCTGAGTTATCAAAAAAAAAAAAAAACCCATCCAAACTGATTTCAAATGGGCAGTTTTGATACAATGGGTAATTTCGATACGGCTAACAAACAGATGCTGCTCTAATAATTTCAAAAAAGTCGAGTTCTGGTCAAGTATCGATCCAACCAGATCGCATGAAATTAAGAATTCTTAATGAACACTGATATAGGTACATATTATCTATATATGTTTATATTATATATTGTTCAATAAATAAAGTATTGAAACTTCAAAATCGCACTTTCCACATTTCAGAAAAGCAAAACCCTCTATCCTCATTGTTTAGTTAAAAAAATTATATATATATATATTGTAAAATTAAGATTTGTTCAATCTACCAACCCAATTAGCATCCATCAATCAATTTGCCAATTTAACTCGATCAATTTTGAAACCATGGATATTTGAATACGGATCGAATTTTCTCAACCTGAACCCCATTCAATCAAATGGTGGATGACATCCCTGCTCAAACTTGACCTGTAAGCACACTTAGGCAAAATATACTGACCTCCCTAAGGTTTGAGGAAAATACATCAAATTTCACAATTTTAACACAATTACACCAATCCATCACTCAGTAAGATTAAAGAGATTGAAACTAATCCAATGATATGAAAACACAAAGATAAATAAGGAAAAATATACATTTTAATGTAAATGAGATGATAATATTATTTTTTACCCATATGACTAACAAATTACTATTAGAGTTAAGTGTTATGAGAATGCAAATTTTACGAAAACCTACTTTGGGATGTCAATGGGTCGCGTTTGGGCCAAGTTTATACTCCCCTGCCTTGTATCATATTGGGAGCAAAGCAAATCGAGTTGGTGGTGGTGGAAGCAAGGCTGGGGATGGATTAATTTTATAATTTAAAAAATATAAATACTAATAATTTTTTTATGGATAGTGATTTATAATTAATGAAAATTAAAAAATATAAGATGAGAAATAAATTAGTGAAAATGAATATTACGTGTAATATTTTGGATTTTAATTTTAGCATGTTAAAAAAATTAAATGATATATGTATAAATATATTTAATAAATATAAATGGGTTAGGTGAAGCAAAACCCTTTCCCACCCCCACTTCTTCTTCAAGGCTGGAAAAATTCGTGCAGTTCAAGGCAGGGGATGCAAGGATAGAGCGGAGTAAGAAAAAATTGTCATTCCTAAACCCAGTATAAATATATTAAATTTATGAGGTTTACTGTATTTTATTTTTAAATATTAATGAAAATGAATATAATTTAGGGATATTTACCAATAAATCCTATCTCACAAACAGTTTTACCGATTGGTCCTAAGGTTATTTCTATTGTTCTGATTAGTCCTATTAGTGGGGAAATATCTTACCAGTTGATCATATTTCCTTTGTTTAGTAACATTGAGTGGTCAATTATACCCTTCCGTGTGTGTGTCGCGTGACATACATCACGTGACATACATCATTCCAAGGCAAAAAGCATAAAGAGCCTTAGTGTACTTTGTTGATGTATGACACCCATTGTGTGTGTCGTGTGACACTCCAAGGCAAAAAGCATAAAGAGCCTTAGTGTACTTTGTTGATGTATGACACCCATTGTGTGTGTCACGTGACATACATCATTCCAAGGCAAAAAGCATAAAGAGCCTTAGTGTACTTTGTTGATGTGTGGCACCCATTGTGTGTGTCACGTGACATACATCATTCCAAGGCAAAAAGCATAAAGAGCCTTAGTGTACTTTGTTGATGTGTGGCACCAATTGTGTGTGTCACGTGACATACACCATTCCAAGGCAAAAAGCATAAAGAGCCTTAGTGTACTTTGTTGATGTGTGACACCCATTGTGTGTGTTGCGTGACACTCCAAGGCAAAAAGCATAAAGAGCCTTAGTGTACTTTGTTGATGTGTGACACCCATTGTGTGTGTCACGTGACACACATCATTCCAAGGCAAAAAGCATAAAGAGCCTTAGTGTACTTTGTTGATGTGTGGCACCCATTGTGTGTGTCACGTGACATACATCATTCCAAGGCAAAAAGCATAAAGAGTCTTAGTGTACTTTGTTGATGTGTGGCACCCATTGTGTGTGTCACGTGACACACATCATTCCAAGGCAAAAAGCATAAAGAGCCTTAGTGTACTTTGTTGATGTGTGACACCCATTGTGTGTGTCACGTGACATACATCATTCCAAGGCAAAAAGCATAAAGAGTCTTAGTGTACTTTGTTGATGTGTGGCACCCATTGTGTGTGTCACGTGACACACATCATTCCAAGGCAAAAAGCATAAAGAGTCTTAGTGTACTTTGTTGATGTGTGGCACCCATTGTGTGTGTTGCGTGACACTCCAAGGAAAAAAGCATAAAGAGCCTTAGTGTACTTTGTTGATGTGTGACACCCATTGTGTGTGTTGCGTGACACTCCAAGGAAAAAAGCATAAAGAGCCTTAGTGTACTTTGTTGATGTGTGACACCCATTGTGCGTGTCACGTGACATATTGTGTGTCACGTGACACACCCTCATAAAGAGTCTTGGTGTACTTTGTTGATGTGTGGCACCCATTGTGTGTGTCACGTGATACATTGTGTGCGGCACGTGACACACCCTCATAAAGAGCATGCATCTAATAATATCTAAATGAGGGCATTAAGGTCCCTCAAAATATCCAAGGACTAAACGGTTTATTAGAAAAAAATTGGGACCAATTGGTTCATAAGTTTAACATTTGAGATTTATTGGTAAATCTCCCAATAATTTAATCAAACTTATAAAAGAGCAATGTACGTAATTTTATTTCTCGCCCCATTTCCTCCCAACTAGAAACGAGACAATGTGACTGCATTAATAAATGCATATTGGACCACTCAGTTATGTGTAAAAAAAAGAAAATACAATAATAATTTACCCTCTAAAAGATCCACTAAAGGGACAAGGGGTGCGCAAGGTGTTCTATGGCCTTATCGAGACCGTTTTGATTTTATTTTGACAATTTAAATTATTCATATTATAAGATTTGTCAAGCATATTATTTATAAAAAAGAAAAAAAAAAGTTAACTGGACATGCATAACCCTATGATCAAGTCCTAATTATTTTAAAATAAATTATTAAATTTTTTTTAAGTAAATATGATCTTATTTTGAGATTATAAATATTTAATTAATCTAAATTTTTTATGAATAAACTACTTGATAAATCTTATAATATAAATGATTTAAATCAACAACATCTGTTCGAGAGAAGTCACATGGACCTTACAACACCGTATTGTGCCAGGACCGGTCCTGCCCTAATGCCAGTAAGACCTGTGTCTTAGGTCTCAAAATTTTGGCCCAAAATAGAGCTCCCAAATTAAGTAAATTGTCATAGCCTTTTTTATTTATTTATTTATTTATTTATTTTATAACCAATTTAAAGGGCCCCAAAATATTTTATTGGGCCCATATTTATTTATAAGTATGGTTTAGTCTATATTTATTTATAAGTGTGGTTTGACCCATATTATTAAAATGAAAATATATACAAAAAAAAATGTTTGGGCTCAAGAAAAACAATACATACATTACATTGCTCAGTGCTCTCTCTCTCTCTCTCTCTCTCTCACATGAAGTGATGAAGAAAGAAACATATACAAAGGAAGCATAAAGTAGGGCAGACGCAGAGAGCAGCACTGAGCGAGTCAATGACTCACTCTCTCTCTCTCTCACATATGACTCACTCTCTCTCTCATAGTAAGTCCTCTCTCTCACTATCAAATTTTATTAATCAGTAGATTGCCCTATTTTTTTTTGCATTCTTTCTTTATCAGTTAGTGGAATACTAAATTTGCCCTAATTTTTTTTTGACCTTCTTTATCTATTAGATTTTAGTGAAATAAATAATTTTATCCTAATTTTTTTGCCTAGGTCTTTATTAGTTTTAATTGAATAATTTTTTTCTAATTTGGCCCTAATTTTTTCCTAGTGGAATAATAATTTTTTTTATCTAGGACCTAATTTGTTGATACTTATCATTTTATGTATAAATTTTTTATTAAAAAATATATATATATATATATTAGAGGGCCTCATTTTCATAGTTCACCTTAGACCTCACAAATCTCAAGCCGACCTGTGTTGTGCCTTGGGCACCCTCTTTCCTAACTAAAGCAATTTACCTTTGATTTGAATTAAATTATAGCAATGTGAAAGGAGTCAGCCTGCTACAATTTAATTCAATTTAGGGGCACATTGCTTCAAGTGATCTTTCTTTTTTTTTTTACCCTGCTAAAGAAAGAGGAGTAACTTTATTCATTAATCAGAGAAGAAGAGCCTAACGGCCAATATCAAATTGATGAGAACATGGATGAAAATAGGTTTCCCAAACTCAGATCTCATCAATCAAAAGATCATGTCGCGCAATATCATGCGCCACTCCATTACAATTTCGTGGAATAAAACGAAAACAAGCTGAATGAAAAGAAAGACTCAATGCCTTGCAGTCTTGCACAATCATAACAATGTCCTGAGAAGGTTGGTGGACAAGGTTGGATTCACCATTAAGACTTCGATAAACCATCTTGGCATTCGGTCCAGACCTTGCAACTGCCATAACTTCAAGCACTCGAGGAGAGGGACAAGAAAATAGAGGAACAGATTTGACAAAATATCACCCATATGAGTTCGCCCCACAATACCAATCCCAACACGAAAATCTTCCGCATACTGGCATCAGACATTTAGTTTGATGAACCCAAGAGGAGGGCACACCCATCGATCTATAGGTGCAAGAGTTTAAGGAGCAACAAAAACAGTATCACTAGGCGAGGATGGCCGTGGTTGCACATTCATGGCTTTAGCTTCGGAAAATTCCATCCACTTTGCAACTGTCAAACCAGAAATAAAAAGGGGTGTTTGGCGAAGATGGGGAAAAAAAATCCAAGCATTTCGAGACTTCCAAATGGCCCAACAAATGTAGCAAGCTAAGTCAATCACTATACCACCTTGACCTGCAGTACCAAGAAGAAGCTCAAGATATTGCCACCACTCACAAAAGTGACCTAAAGTAATCTGTGGAGGTGATTCCATTCGATGCGGAGAACATTGCCAAACAACTTGAGAATCAAGACAACGGAGGAGAAGATGATCAACTGTTTCCACCTCACTACCACAACAAGGGCATCGCGGATCATCTAGAACTTTATGTTGGTCATATAGGCTAATTAAACGAAACAAATAGATTAAAAATTAATCATTTAACTTACATAACATGAACCATGATTAACCGAAATACAAATGGAATTGAAATATTGAAAACAAGGGAGCAAACCAAATTCTGTGTGATACTACAGTACCCTTAAAACAGATTAGCCGCCTCACCGTGGGTACTGGAGGAACATCGACTTCTGTCTCCCAAGATAAGATGGCTTAAACCGGCTAACTCAGAAGCACCTTCTGTTAGCTTTGGCGAACCGACAATGGCAGTACTCTCTCACACAGAAGAAAATTGTAGACACAAGCAAACTGACTATATAATTCTGGAAGGGAAAAGTTGTATCTAAACCAAGGGAGATGGGTCTCCTTTTATACACCATGGGGGAGAGAGGAGAAGCCTCTAGCCATGAAGGCTATCATCTAATGCCCATGAACGCTAGCCACTAATGGCCATTACTCTTGCAAAATTGCTGGAGTAATGGACCAAAATTGATGGGAGAAAATATCTAATATATATATTTTCTATATACACAAGTGTGTATTTCTACCACAATCAATGTGAGATTGGTAGTTATACACAATTCCCAAAACCTCATTCATGAGACCATCTTTATGAGATAATTTCTCATTCAATTCTCAATGATTTTTGGTCATTCTTTATGTGGTGTAAAGACCTTGTTGCAAAGAATCTAAACCCATTTAATCCCACCTCAACCAATAGTTGGGACCTACTTTAATTTCACATTAAAGTTTACCAAAAATCCATTTTTTTCCAACAATCTCCCACATGAATAAAAATTGACCAAATAAGAAAAACAGACAACGTTTACAACAAAGACTCGGAGAAAGAGCACACAAACTAACCCTGCATCAGAAAAGGTAGCTATTGGCCTTGAACCTTTCGTAGTGATCGGATTTACTGGATAACCAGTGAATGTGATGTCTTGAACTGTTCTGCCGTTTGTGCAAACCGAGACAATAGACCTCACACAGGAGTTAGTCCAACCATTGTTCTTGTTCTCACTTATGTGTCCGGTATGGCCCTGGAACACTAGCCTGGTTCAGTGAGTGGTTTTAAAGAATTTGACCTTACCAATTCTTAAAGAAGCAGCCCCACTTCGCACTCACATAGGTGACCTATATAAGGTATCTCATTATACCACAGTTGACTATCATATCACTTAGGTCATTAAAAGCATTAGCTTAACCTTTTACCCCCATCGAGTATCACTGTACAAAGGAATGGGCAAGAGGATTTACTTCTTCAGTAACTCATCCATTACACAAAATTAGGTTGTTCCTTTGAACCTAGATCTTGGGATCTCCAGTCAACTAGGTTGGGTTTTCCATTCCGGTAACATTACTAAAGGCCTTAACTCCATTCCTCTTGACGACATTTCTACTAACCCTCGAGTTAACCCTTTGGTTAGCGGATCCGCAATGTTGTCCTTAGACTTTACATAGTCTAGAGAGGCAATTCCATTAGAGAGTAGTTGTCATATGGAATTATGTCTATGACAGATAAGTCTAGACTTTCCATTATACATATGACTCTATGCCCGTCCAATCACCGATTGACAATCGCAATGAATACAGATAGCAAGCACAGGTTTCGGCCAACGTGGAATATCCTCAACGAACTGGTGAAGCCATTCAGCCTCTTCAGTTGCTTTATCCAACGCAATAAACTCAGATTCCATCTTTGATCTCGATATATACGTTTTCTTGGAGGATTTCCAAGACACGGCTGTCCTTCCGAAGGTAAACACATAACCACTAGTGGATTTTGAGTCTTTTATATCAGATATCCAGTTAGAGTCATTATACCCTTCTAATACCGGTGGGCATTTGGTATAATGCAGCCCATAATCCCGGGTGTAGCGTAGATAACCTAACACCCCGCATAATGCCTCTCCAATGAGTAACATTAGGATTACTCGTGTATCTACTAAGCCTACTAACAAAGTAGGCTATATCCGGCCTTGTACAACTCATCAGATACATCAAACTTCCAATGACCTGAGAATATTCTAGCTAAGAGACACTCTCACCATTATTCTTGGTCAAATGTAGACTCGTGTCTACCGATGTCCTAGACACACTTGTATCTTATTTACTAAATTTTTCAAGTATCTTCTCAACATAGTGAGACTGAGAAAGTACAATACCACTAGATGTTCTGGTAATCTTAATACCTAGAATGACATCTGCAAGGCCCATATCTTTTATGTCAAACTTTGAGTTTAACAATCTCTTGGTAGTTCGAACCATTTCATCATTACTACCAACAATGAGTATGTCGTCTACGTATAGACACAAAATGACATAACCTCTGTCAGTGTCTTTAACATATATGTACTTGTCACACTCATTGATTCTAAACCTATTTGACAACATAGCGTTGTCAAACTTCTCATGCCATTGCTTAGGCGCTTGTTTCAAACCATATAATGACTTGACAAGCTTATAGACTTTCTTATTTTTCCCTGGAGTTGAAATCCCTCGGGTTGTTCTATATAGATTTCTTCATCCTAATCTCCATTTAAGAAAGCTATCTTTACATCCATCTGATGTATCTCTAGACCATGTAAAGCGGCTATCGCAATCACCATGCGAATGGATGTAATTCTTGTCACAGGTAAATACGTATCAAAGTAATCCAAGCCTTCTCACTACATGTATCCTCTAATAACTAGTCTAGCTTTATATTTATCAATTGACCCATTAGCCTTTATGTTTCTTCTAAAGATCCACTTCCTCCCCAAGGCCTTACTACCTAGGGGTAGATCAACCAACTCCTAAGTATGGTTCGGTAAGATGGAGTCAATTTCACTTTTAATAGCTTCTTTCCATAAGGGACTTTCTGGTGAAGTCACCGCTTCATGGAAAGTTCGAGGTTCTCCCTCTAACATATAAGTCAAGAAGTCCGGGCCAAAGGACTTGGTAGTCCTAGCCTTCTTACTCCTTCTCGGCTCATCTACTTCCTCATCTTGATCATCATCTTCAAGTTCTTTCTCAGAACTTTGATCATCTCCTCGGGTTCGGCAAGGAAATGTGTCTTCAAAGAAAGATGCATTCCTTGACTTCATTATGGTATTCTTGTGGATATCTGAAATATTAGACTTGTGCACAAGAAACCTATATGCACTACTATTCTGTACATAACCAATGAATATACAATCCACGGTTTTCGGACCTATCCTAACCCGCTTGGGTATAGGTACCGCCACTTTTGCAAGACACCCCTATATTCGTAGGAAATTATAAGAAGGCTTCCGGCCTTTCCATAACTCATACAGAGTCTTGCCTACTTTCTTTCGAGGGATTCTATTTAGAATGTAATTCACAGAGAGAATTGCTTCCCCCCACAAGTTCTGTGGCAATCCAGAACTTAGCAACATTGCATTCATCATCTCCTTTAGCGTCCTATTCTTCTGTTCAGCAATCCCATTTGACTGAGGAGAATAAGGCGTCGTGATTTGGTGGATAATCTCGGATTGAGTACAAATCTCAATAAACGGTGATTCATACTCACCATCACAATCACTTCTTAAAGCCTTAATCTTGCGGCCTAATTGATTCTCAACTTCATTTTTATAAAGAACAAATTTGTCAATAGCCTCGTCTTTGCTTTTTGAGCAAATAGACATAACAATACTTAGTGCAATCATCAACAAAAGTGATGAAGTATTTATTGCCACCACGTGATTGTATAAATTTTAAGTCACACACATCACTATGCACTAAGTCCAACAGTTCTAAACTTCTTTCAATAGAATGAAATGAAGATCTTGTCAACTTCGCTTCAACGCAAGTCTCACACTTGTGTTTTGGATTAATCTTAAAAGATGGTGTGTGATCTCACTTGATTAATCTACGTAAAGATTCAAAGTTCACATGTCCTAGTCTACCATGCCACAAATTGGAAGACTCAAGCATGTAAGTAGAAGAAGATGCATCTTTATTCATCTTTAGGATAACAATCATTACATTGAGTTTAAACATACCCCTAACATATAACCCTTACCCACATACACTCCGCTCTTGGTCAAAACAACCTTGTCAGACTCAAAAACCATGTGAAAACCATGTTTGCTGAGAAGAGACCCTCAGACAAGATTCTTACGAATGTCCGGAACATATAGGACTTCGTTCAAGGTCAACTCCTTCCCTGAAGTCAACTTCAGGACCACCTTTCCTTTCCCCTCAACAATCGAGGTAGCAGAGTTTCCCATAAACAATTTCTCACCGTTTGTAACCGGCTTGAAAGTTGTAAACAGTTTCTTTTCGGAGCAGATGTGGCGTATAGCCCCAGTATCAATCCACCATTCTCTTGGGTTTGAACCCACCAAATTCACCTCAGAGACAACGGCAGACAAGTGCATATCATCCTCCTCATGGGAGTGCTCTTATATATTTTCCATATGAGCACGAGGTTTGGTCTTGTATGGTTTCTTCTGCTTGCGGTAGTCATTAGCCCGATGCCCCTCGCTACCTGTAACAACCCCAACCTATGATTAACACTAATTCATGTTTAAGTATGCCAAATAAGTAATTAAGAAGAAATCCTGAGTCGATTATATGTGCATTGCATCATTTTGTGTTTATTTTTGTTTGACGTAGAAAGATCTGTTCACGTCTTGGTTTTGATTTGCGAATTGAAGGCCTTATCGGCATCCGACTCAGAAATTGACTTGATTTATATGTTAATTAGGATTTATGGAATTTTATGGTAAGTTTAATTAAAAGTCGATTTGGAACGATTAAATTAGATTAAATTAATGTCATTTTATTTGGCTTTAAATTAATTACACTTTTGTCCAAATCTAATTAAGGCATTAGTGGACTTCTTTGAGCACCAAACACTTCCAATTCATTCCTTTGATGATACAAACGGGAGAGTGAGGAAGAGAAGGGAGATTTGGTCCAAGACTTGAGAATTTGAATTCAAAACCAAGGATTACTAGAATTGGTGTCTAAGTGAAGAAGATTAGAGGGTTTCAACTTCAACTCTTGTAGATTCAAGCCTCTAGGTAAGGGATTAAACTCTTAATTGAGTACTTAAATTGGATTCTACAAGATTATTGATGAATTAAGTGAATTCATGTAGGAATTGCACTAGAATTGGGAAGATTTGGGCCATACCATGCATGCATGTTCATTTCTTCACAAATTGAGCATGTTTTCAAAGAATTCTTTCATGCATGTGTTCATCTCACTTACATTTTGGTTGTTCAGCATGTTGTCTATCCAATTGTCAAGTTTGATCATGTTTTGAAGAGGTTGAGTTCAAGAAAATTCTTGCATGTTGTGTTCTTGAAACATTCACAAAGTTTATGTTGGAATTTTGTTCGATTGGCATACTTTTGGGCCTTGATTTCATGAAATGATCTTTAAACCATGATGTTTTGTGAGCTTCTAAATATTTTCCAGAATTTTGGCCCAAGAGGATGAGTTTTGAGGTGTTAGGTTCATGTTTTGAAGCATGGGAGCAAATCTGGAAAACCCAGAATTTTGCTTCTACGCTCGAGCGAGGGATCCTACGCTCGAGCGACCGTCTTTGTTTTCATGCTTCCGTTCAAGTGACAAAAGGCTGGCTCGAGCATAAATTGTAAGCTCTCAGGAATTTGCGTGTTTAGACGTACGCTCGAGCGACAAGACTTGCGCTCGAGCGGGGAACTGTGGCTCACGCTCGAGCGAGCGTCGAGTGGAGATTTCATGCAACCAGAACTTTTTCACATTTTACAGATTGCTCGAGCAAAGGAGTCCACGCTCGAGCGACCACTCACATTTGGCATGTCCGCTCGAGCAAAGAAAACCACGCTCGAGCGAGACCCCTGTTTCAGCAAAAATTTGGCTAAGTGTTTCAAGTACATTTTTGCATCCTCATTCCATCCTAGGCATTCCTAGGCCATGTTTAAGACTTCATAATGAGGTTAAAGGCTAGAGACACACTAAGAACAACGAAATAAGTTATGTTTAAACCAAGCCTGTGTATTCAACGTATGTATCTACCATGTTATGTAGGTCACGCGCCCCAAGATAAGTGAATTGCCCACTTTGCCATCTGATTGGAGCTACCAATTATCTGTGAGTAATAACTCTGTAAAGTTATGTTTAACTTTAATTATTTTCTGATGATATGGGATGATAAGTTTCTGAAATGCTATGTTTTGTATGAATGAATGATTGTCCAATTTTCTTTGGAACGTAATTGTGGTATCCTTAGCAGAGGCCCTCGCCCAGGGGACATAATACTGTGGCTTATGATCTTGAGGCCCTAGCCCGGGGGTTAATACCGTGGCCCAGGCCCTCGCCCGAGGGAAATAATACCGTGGCCCAGGCCCTCGCCCGAGGGAAACAATACCGTGGCACAGGCCCTCGCCCGGGGGAAACAATACCGTGGCTGATGTATGAGATATGATACCCGGTACCGGAGGTTCCTTTATGGGACTTAATAAGCTTCACCCAAGAAACATGTTTGTGCTAATGGATGTACCACGCATGAATTTGAATATAGACAAGATTATGATTCTATTTCGTTATCTGATTATGGTTCTCTTTGCTATAAGATTTAAGATATGTTATAGACATCATTCATTAAAGTCTTTACTCTGTTATTATTCACTGGGCTTTAGCTCACTATTTATATTATGTATGTAGGTGAGCAGGCACGTGACCAGGCCCAGAGTTGATGGCTTAAGTCTCAGTTTTGGTCAACCAACTTTTGTGCCTCCCGAGGAGGTTCCGATTGAAGTCAAGTTTCATAGCTGTTTTTGTAATCATGTTAAGCCATGTTTATACCATGTTGTGTTTGGACAAGACGTCTGGTAATGTGTATCTAGAAGTGATGTGTAAAGTTTGTATCACTGTTATAAAAAGCTTTAAGTTTTTGGTTCCATGTATGTCTACACAGCTCTATGGACTATGTATGTCTTGATTAATTACTTCCGCAGCCCCTGCCACATGTTATTGTGCCAAGAGGCCTTTGGTAATTCAAGGATTACTGGCCGGTTACGATGCTAAACCTATAGAGGCGGGTTTAGGTCATGACAGAGTGGTATCAGAGCACGAGTTATACCGTACACACGAGTCCATATGAGCTTAGGATGTCCTAGTAAGAAGTAGGGGCATTCCATCTGCATATCTAAGTGTATTTGTTTGAAAGTGAAAGCATAAATTCAATTATGATCATGTGAATTTAAATAAAGTAACAAGGACTATTTGCCTATGTTTACAAAGTTCTGTTTATCTATAGTAAATGGACAATGCAAGAAGTGATGATACAGCAGGGTCCTCAGATGCCCGAATGAACAGAATGGAACAAATGCTTACGGCTTTAATTGAAGTGGTAATGCAACAACAGAGGCAACAACCTTTACCGCCTCCACCCCCGTCGGCTCAAGTTGAAGCGGGCAACAACGACATAATTAACTTGACTCAGAAATTTATGAAGATGAAACCGCCAACCTTCTTAGGTGGCATTGAACCACTAAAGGCAGAAACTTGGCTACTGGAAATGGAAAAATTATTTGAAATGTTTCCCTGTTCCGAGGTTCAGAAAGTCTTATTGGCCACCTACACTCTGAAGGACGAAGCTCGGAGATGGTGGTTATTAGTTCGGAATGGTAATGAGAACATGACATGGGCTCAATTTAATACAATTTTCTATGACAAGTACTTTCCCCAGTGCTTCCGAGATCGAAAGGTTTCAGAATTCTAAGAACTCAAACAAGGCAGAATGTCTGTAGCTGAGTATGAGGCTAAGTTTACTGAGTTAGCCAGGTTTGCTCCTCATATGGTGGACACGGACTACAAGAAGGTCCGCAAGTTTGAGGGTGGGCTGGATTTAGATATACTGGATCGGGTGGGAGTTCTTAATCTCCCCACGTACGTGAATGTTCTAGATAGAGCACTGATGGCAGAGGCCATTCTGGCAGCAAGGAAACAAACTACAATTCCACCAACTGAATGGAAAGGCAAGAGGGTCGGGTTTAATTTCAGGAAGGGCGGATCATTTTCGAAAAAGCAGAACACAGGATCTTCTAGTAATTCTAGCCAAATCAGTGGGTCCGTACCAAACTGTACAGATTGTGGCAGGAGACACAGAGGAGTGTGCCATCGTGCGTCAGGTGCATGTTACCGGTGTGGCAAGGTTAGCCATATGATAAAGGACTATCCAGTGGGATCCGGGAATGCCAGTCACCCTGGAGTGAGTTCAGTTGGGTCGGCTTCAGTGGCCAAATCAAACATCAGAACTAATGCAAGGGGCAACAATGGAAATGAGACATTGAGACAAGGGAGAGTATTCACCTTGGTGCCAAGAGACGTACAAAACACTGAATCAGTAGTGTCAGGTATCATTTCTATCTGTGCTCAGAATGCATATGTGCCGATGGATTCTAGTTCCACACATTCATTCGTATCACATGCGTTTTCCTAGAAATTAACTAGACCATTAGAACCTATGAACTACCTTGCAGATCCTGAGGGAAAAGAAATTGTATGCTAAATTGTCCAAATGTGAGTTCCAGCAGAGATAGTCTATCTGTTTCCATGTGTCAAGCGCCAGGACTTTCTGCCTGTCTGGCTCATTCTCTGCCATAGCTGGAGGATCCTCGCTCAAAACCTTTGCAAAGTTCAGCGTGATCAAGTAGAACAACATCTTTTGCTGCCATCTCTTGAAGTTCACTCCAGCAAATTTCTCTGAGGGCTCATGATGAATGAACGGTCCTCCCGGAACAACCAAAGTAACACTAGGGTTGACCACAAAGGTCACAATAGTAAAGGTTGGCAACCCAGTTGCCCTAGGGTTCAGATCCCCACCAACGTTAGCAGTAGCAGTAGCATCAATGATAGTTGTCATTTCTGAAAATTACACCAGAATATCAAGTTTTGTGTTTTCAGAAATTAAACTTAACACCAGAAAATCTCATAGTTGAAAAGTTAATTCAAAATTAGTCTCACCACTAAACCTAGAATCAAACATGGTCAAGAATGTTCTCAGGAAGGCTGGAGGGGTCACAATAATCCCACTTAAAACCCAGTTAACCTTTTGACAAAACTTTCAAGAACATGTTGACTCCTAGTCCGTGAGAAACAATTTTTAAAATTAAATTTTTCAAGGGATGAACTAGGTTAAAACAAACCAAGGTCCAACACTTACAAACAATTTAAAAATTGCTAACCAAATTACAAGCATTATAAACCATTGCTACAAATCTAAACAAAAGTAAACCAATTCAATTGAGGATTATAAGTAGTCCATTCCAAAATTCGTTTCGACGCTTAGATATTTCTGCAAAGAAAGTTAGTAGAAATACAAAGTAGCAAATTGGAAAAAACTTGTACTTAACCATTCAAACACTATATAATGAATAACAACATTAAGTAAACATTAAAATGCTATATAAGTTACACCAATTAAATAAAACTCCATAATTAAATTGACAATGTAATTTATACAATAAATAGGTACATACATAGACAAGTTACAAAACCTTTTAATTTAAATAATCAAATTAAACTTTATTGTCATGAGTTATATATTAACAAAGCTTATAACTCCTAACTAATTGAATTAAATAATAGGAAATAGTTACATATGAGTTTAATTCACAACAAACATGCAAATAAGTCTAACAATTAAAATTATGCAAATATC